>VXAU01003309.1:221289-359248 GCA_013399695.1 Formicarius rufipectus | reverse complement strand
GGGAATTAGGGGAACAGGGAGAGGGGCTGGGGGGAGCAGCAGGCAGAGGCTCAGAGAAACACGGCAAGGATTTGAAAGGTTCACTTAGGAGCAGACTGAGGACCTCGCCATGGTTATGTTAAACACGAGAGAGAGCGTGACCCAGCTCCCAAGGATTGACTAAGGAAGGTGGTACCACATGGCAGGGAGAATTCCTTCTGTTCTCCCTCGGGAAAGGTAATAGGGAATGAAGGTCTGGGCAGGGATCTGGGGAGATACAAGGGCCGTGGCTCAAGGGAGTTTTGCAAGCCCCGAACATGCAGCCAGTGAAAAAAAGAAAGTTGAAAAGGTCCAAGAGGAAGAAGAGAGGAAAAAAAAAAAACAAACAACAAAACATTTTTAGTCTGAAGAAACAGGAATGACCACCGAATACCTCCCCAAAAGATGACTCCGCCCATCTCCCACCCATTATGAATATTACAATTAGATGTCAAAACCTGATGAATATGTATGTGGAAATGGTGTAATCCCTCACCGGAAAACCTGTATAAAACCCCCAACTTTTCACGGGAACTTTAGAGCTGCTTTGTCCGAAGCAAATCGGGGGCTCTCCAGCGTTGTATGCGATAAATACCTTTGCTGCTTAAAGAGAAAATTCCGGCTTTGAGCAGCCTTTCCGTGCTCTTTTGGCATCAGCGGGAAAAGTGTTGTAATTGCTGCTGTCTGCCTGTCATGGGGTGTTGGCAGAGCCTGGTTATAAAAGGGGTCTTTACCCACAGGCTGGAAGAGATTCTCAGAGATCACTGAAATCAGTGCTCTGAAAAGCCAGACCCTCTGAGAGCTACACCTTGAAATGTCTCTTGCTTTTCCCAGCACTGTCAGCAGATGCACCTTGGGGACAAAGCACCAAAACGTGCTCTCTACTGACAATGACTCTGAAAATCCACCCCTTGATATTTTCCCTTCAACCTCCCATCTTTTGCCTCATGTCTCTTGTCCAGATTCAATGATCAGGTTTAAACAGGCCCCTCGGTATCCCTGTGGGGACCTGCCTGATCATACCTGGGACCTCTGGGTGCTACACAACCATGACAAACAAGAGCAGCGTTACCATCTTCTCCTGAGTAGACGATGGATATGGAGCTCAGGGGCCCTTCGCCCTCGTTGTTGTAGACACCAACTTTGACTTCAAAAGGAGACAGGGGGGTGATGCTTTCATTTCTGTAAACATATTTGCTTGATTCCACTGAAGCCACCACTGCCTTTGTCCAGGTGGCTGAGCCAAGAGGCCGGAACATGATGATGTAGCCAAAACCTTCCCCGTTCTGGAGCTCCTCCGACACTGGCTGCAGGGACAAGGTGGGCACTCAATCAATTCTACACTGCTTTAATTGAATCTTCATTCTCTGACTATATTTTTGTGGTATTGATTTAGTTGACTGTGCCTTAGAGAAGATAATAATGTTTGCTCCATCAGTCAATGTAATATTGAAACAAAAATCAAAATAATAAATCTATCAAGGCAATCAATTTCGAAACAAAAGATCTGATCATCTCCATTAAAGTTACTCTCTGTCAGGCATGAAGGTTGTAAAATTAAAAGCATTTCACTCAGTACAAGTTGTAGCTGATTATTTTTTTCCCCCAAAGGGGTATAGGAATGCTAATTCCAAAATAAATTATTTTAGAGGAGAAAAAGAGTTGGGAAGAAGCAAATGTATCCAGAGAAATGTGTGTCAGCCATATAATTGCCTGCATGTGAGTACAGTACTTATGGCTTTTTTTTTTTTTTAGCAAAGAGAAAGTCTCAAGTGCAGGAACATATTCTTATTTAAGTTTTTAGAACAGAAATGTTGCTGCAAGTCAACATGGCAAAATTAATGTTTCTATTAATAAAACCTCATGTCAAGCTATGTAGGAATGTCTCAGTCTGAACAGGCAATTAAATCAACACCGTGTCCAGCACCAACTTTATTGTTTGCATGGGATAAAAATACTTCCCTGATGGCTTCTCGAGGCAAGAGAACATTTAGGAACCAAACCCAGAAGGAGGAAGGAAGAGTTTCTCATTAAAACTTCTTTTATTTCACATGCTTGCATCAAAGTGAGTGGCATGGAAAGGCAGGCATGGAAAAGCAGGCATGGAAAAGCAAGCATGGAAAAACAGGCATGAAAAAGTAGGCATGGGATAGCAGGCATGGGAAAGCAGGCATGGAAAAGTAAGCATGGGAAAGTAGACATGGAAAAGCAGGCATTGGAAAGCAAACATGGGAAAGGCAGGCATGGGAAATGGTGCACAAAGAGAGAAAGGTGTGGGGCAGAGCCTGGCTCCTGGTTCCAGCTCCTTCTCCTGCAGAGAAACTCCTGGGAGCAGGAATTGTGTAAGAACATGAGAGAAAAAAACATGAGAAAGTACTTCAGAAGTTTTCAGAGCACTTATTTTCTTCATTTCTCCATAATTTCTTTTTAATTCTAACAACAATCCTACCCTGGCACATGTAACGTGTCTTTCTTCGAGTGTTTTACAAATATTAATCCCAGTCTGCCACTTTCCATCTCTTTTCCAGCCCTGAGAGAGTTAAGTGTGAGGGACGACGGTGCACTTGGGATTTATGAGAGTTCAAGCTACTTTCTAGAGCATTTAATTTGTTTTTGAGGCTTCTGTGACCTCAGATTTAATCAGGATGTTTAGTGAGTGCATCCCAGAAAGCTGAGAGTCGTGTTCAGCGTTGTTAGCTGGGCATAATTAGTATTACTTCTGACTATTTTTCATGACACACCATGGAGCCCAACAGGATAATTCGATAGACATCTCTCAGGCTGGTTTTGATTTTCATGTTCTCCTGTTCCCAGAGAGTAGATCAGTAGAGAAGAAAATGAAACAAAAGAGTGAAAGATGCAAATAGAGGGGAACTTATTCCAGGAAAAGCCAAGGTTCACTCTGTTTGCAGCGTGGGGAGGAGAAAATCTTGGCAGAGACATTTATCCAGTGGGGATTTTTCTCTTTTCATATGATTTTTTTTCAGCTTGACCAGTCACCTGCCCCATGAGTGCACAGGCTTTGCCAGAGGCTGCCTCCCTCCTCCCACGGCTGTGGGAGCTGCTGGGTGGCTGGAGGAGAGCTCCTTCCCCCAGCACTCATTTTCCACTCTCTGAAATGACCTGTGTTCACCCTTTGCAACTTGTATAGCATTAAATGCTCTAAAAATGTGTATTCTTTCCTCTCGCTGGAGTGCTGGAGAATTAAAGGGCTCATCTCCTTTAACGCATAATAGGATCTGTCTTGTCAGCACAGTGTTCCAGAATGGAAAACATGTAAACAAAAGTGGGAAAAATGTAAATGCAGAAAATGGCCAAGCAGATTAGTGTGTTAAGCACCTCCTGTACAATGGAGATAAGAGGGTTATACAGACTCCCAAACATCTTTACAACGTGCCTCTTAAACTGTTTATTTTTATAAATTGGTCGCTGGAACGCGGCAAACTCGCTCTCTCTCTTCCAGGCTGCTCTCCCTCCCCAGGCAGGGGGAAATCCAGGCTCAGCCTAAGCCAAGGACCAAAAGAGCCTCTGGATTCCAGCAGTGCTGCCATTCCACCCCTGGATTCTCCCCCATTAGAGAGCTTAGGTTAATTGAGCTAATTACCTCCCTAGTGATGACCAGCTCGGAGCGGCTCCCTCCTCCTCCGCTGACGGTCATTGGTGCCACCGCTGGAACTGGAGGGGAACAGATGTTGGTGTTGGCAACCCCAGGGCTCAGGGTGGGGTCCAGTCCTGCTTAATGTCCTGGTGGAGGGTCTGGACGGAGGGATGGAGGGCACCTCAGCAGGTTCACAGGTGGCAATAAGCTGGGTGGGAGTGCTGATCTGCTGGAGGGCAGGGAGGACCTGCAGAGGGGTCTGGACAGGCTGGGATGAGGCCAGTGGGGTGAGGTTCTACAGGGCCAAGTGCCAGGCACAGCTTTGGCATCACAGCAGCCCCATGGAGCACACCAGGCTGAGGGAGCTGGGAAAGGCCCTGGGTGAGCCCAGGTGGGTGAGAAGGCCAATGGCACCTGGTTTGGGTCACCAGCGGCGTGACAGGAGAGCCAGGGCAGTGACTGTCCCCCTGTGCTGGGCACTGGTGAGGCCACAGCTGGAGTGCTGTGTCCAGCTCTGGGCAGGGATCGGCCCAAGGTTGGACTCAATGATCCTGGAGGTGTTTCCAGGTGGGTGAGCAGAGCCTTTCCCACCTCACATGGCACTGTCCCACCCCTGAGCAGGAAGAACAGGGACCCCACTGCACCACAGCCCCTTTTAAAGGAACTGAAATTACGTTTACACCTTCTCAAGTTTCTAAGGCTGAAGCCACAGATGTATTTGATACATGAGCACCCTGGTTCAAGGAATTAATTAAAGAAGCTTGGAGCATCAAGTATCTGACATTATTATGCCTCATCAACTAATTGGCAAAATGATGTTCCATTCAGACTGTAGCTGCAACACTACTGATTTACTAATTATGCATTTGTTCGGTAAACATGTTGTTGGAGCAATATATTAATTTTTTTTAATTGGCTGGATGCTTTTTTTAGGAAATTCAAAGCTCACACTTTGCTTTTCTGCTTCTCCTGAGAATGTAAGTGTCCAACAGTTGGTTGATTAGGGTTTGATCTCCCCAGCACTGCCCCACGTGTTTGGCACCAGAGGAACAGGGTCGAGGTCAGGCTCTGTGTTGGTGTTAGAGGTTGAAGGGGCTTCTCATCACTCAAAGGGCTCTTGGTGGAGGGGCAAAGAGAATATCAGCATGTCCTGCCTCTTGCTCTATGTTTGTTCTCTAAGATCCCTTCCAATCCAAGCCTTTCTATGATTCCATGATGTCCAGAAACATATCCATCCCACTAGACTGCAGATGTTGACATTATTGAGGTTTTGAGAACAGATGGAATCTGACAGTCCAGCCATGTTGTTATTGTAGAGTTTGATGCAGAACCACCTGCTCTTCCCTGGAAGCATCCAGGCCCATGGTGGATGGAGCTCTGAGCAACTCGGGCTAGTGGAAGGTGTCCCTACCCACAGCAGAAGGTGGAACTGGATGATCTTTATGGTCCCTTCCAACCCAAACCATGGTAGGATTCTATGATTTTATGATACCATGTTTCTTTTCAGCTGCTAGAGCAGTATAAAAAAAAAGAGGACAACCACGGAAAGCTGCACAGAAAGGAGCCCTCCATAAGACATTTGGACTGGTCCCTTCTCCAAACCCTTGAAATCCCAGGATTGTTTTGTCAATGCCTTCATTCAGCTCTCACTGTCTGCAAACCTGATGTGCTGAGTCAGGGGTGAAGACAGAGGCAGAAATAGGTGGGATATTTGTACCTCTGGAGCTTTTTTTCAGGGCTTTTGGCAAGTGTTGCCTTATCTGCTCATCCTTCCAACTGATCCACCCTGTGTTAGCTCAACTCCAGGGCTGGCAGTAAAACCAACAGCACTTGAAGTTCACAGAACTTGATGTCAGCCCTCTGTCACCTCTAGATTCCGGGTTCCATAGATTCCAGATCCCACATAGGAATCTTTGGGTGATTTCATCCTCTCTAGAAATGCAGGAATTTCAGGCTAATTTTGCCCTACAGCCATAAAAGTGAGTGCAAGTGCAGACAGTCTGGACTCTGGTGGAGGGTTGTCCATGACTTTGTGCACATCAAAGGCAAGACTGACAAGAACTGCATTAAAATGGGCAGAACAGACCTTCAAGCCTTGTGTTTCCCTGCTTCATGGCCCAACTGATGCTCAATTAGCTCGTGTGTTAAATGTGCTCAGGACTTCATTTGCATGGGGAGAATTCTGGAGTGCTGCTCAGTGGAGCCTCAACTGGGTCAGAGTTGAGGACCAGATGAAAATTTCCAGCTGAATGCCCCGACAGAGGCTCAATTAATTCTCAGCCACATTTTAATGAAATGAGCAGTGGCTCATTTGCATCCCCAAATCTACTGATGCTCAGCTTTCAGCTGGCAAAATAGTTATTACAAGAGTGAAGCTCAAATTCACCCTTTCCTGGACAGAGCTTTGCTGCCCACATTGTCCTCCTGCTTTCCAGTTGCCCTTCCTCATTAAAAAGGGAAGATAATTGCACAGCAGTGTTTTGAGGCAGAGTCCTTTACAGCAGCTAAAACCTGAAGTGAGACTTTCCCTTCCTTTTCTTAAACTTCAGACAGTGCTACACTGCAAGGAAATAATGTTCCTTGTGTTCTTGCCATGATAAATAATACTCACTTTATTGTTCCTTTCTCTTTGTAGCCCTACTCTTGTGAATCCCTCTAATAAAAAAATAAAGACATTTTAAAAAAAACTTTAAGAGATGAAAGATTTTACTGACTTTATAGCTGGTTTTGAACATCACATCTTACAAACCCCCTGGTAAGAGCAAGAAAGACCTTCTCAAGACTAATTCTGGCTTCCTGATTAATCATGTAATGGAGACCTGTGATAATCTGCTGGGAAATTTAGAAAATCTGACCTCTTGGAAGGTGTCCGTGCCCATGGCAAGGGGTTGGAACAAGATGGTTTTTAAGGTGCCTCCCACCCCAAACCATTCCATGACTCTACATTGAGAAACAAATAGATCCTCCTTCTAATGCCAGTGTATTTTCTTCTGTATAATGTACAATGTTGTATTTTGAGTTCTGTGCTGAAGTGGAGCTTGGCCACTTCAGAGGAGAGAAGCAGAGAAGGGAAAGTGCATTGGAAAAGCTGCTTCCATTTTACTGCTTTCAATCCCATAAATGCTGATTTTAGAGGTGGGAGAGGGTGGATGGGCAGGGGGTGGGAGAAACATAAAACACACCAAAGGTTTGGGCTTCAAATAAATTGAACCAAAGTGATCAGGTCAAAGGATTGACAGTGTCAGTCACCTAAGAGTGAGTCTGCTTCCCATGAGGTTCCAAGTCCCAGAAGATAAATGGGCAGAGGTTAGACAGCCAGACAGCAAGGGTCCCACCCTGGAGTCAGTGGGCTTTGGATGCTGTCATTTATTTCCTCTAATTAATGGCAATTTCCTGTTCCTTCTGATGCTCCTGTGCAGCAAAACCTTGTGCTGGGCTGTGCCGGAGAGCTGGTGTTTCCTGTGCAGCTCCCTGAGCAGGGCGGCAACTGGGTTTTAACTGGAAGGAAAGAAATGTGGCTCTCCCATGGCCCCAGTGAAAAGTTGTGTTCAGGTCCAGGATTAGACACATTTGGGGAGAGGTCAAAGGGAGGAAACACAGGCCAGCTGCAGCCTTTATCACAGGATGGTTTGGGTTGGAAGGACTTTAAAGCCCATCCAGTCCCACCACTGGTGTCCCATCCAGGGACACCTTCCACCAGCCCAGGTTCCTCCAAGCCCCATCCGATGGTCTAGGGGAAGGTTCCCTGCGCAGAGTAAATTGGGTGGTGACCCTGTAGGAATGAGTTTTTCTGCTGCAGTGAAATTCCCCCACCTGGGACCTGCCCCAGGGTGGACAATACTGCCAGGAAGTAGGGACTTACCTGCTGCTTTGGTTTTCAGCAGAGCTGATGGTCTGCTGGGCTCCCCAATCCCAACACCGTTGCTGGCGACCACCCGGAACTCGTACTCCACCCAAGGGCTTAAATCAACCACTGTGGCCTTGTGAGTCCTGCCATTAATGACTTCAGGGGCTACAAACCAAACATGACAAGGACAATGCATTTCTGAGGTACAAAGTCATGGTGCAGGGACAAAAATTCCGGGCAAGTGGCAAACTCCTCACCTGTGGAAACCGCCTGCCATCCCACCGAGAAGGGAGTCCTGGTCTGGACGCTGTAGATCTGCACTGGGCTGTTGTTATCTACCCCAGCCTTCCAGGATAACACAGCAGTGGTGCTAGAAACATGCTCAACTTTAACATCTTCTGGTGGACCTGGGGGGCCTGACACGATCAGCATTTTAAGATGAAGGCATTGGGAAGGGAAGGTTTGCTGCTGGAATGGCTCGGCCATCTCTGACTTGGTCGAGTCAGTGGAATTAGTCAGGAAGCTGCCATGTCATAAAAGCAGCACAGACTCTAAATGATGGCTCCACAGCTCATTTTTATAAGGAATGAGGGAATGGGAGTCAGGAAAATTAATGCCTTTATGTTGTTGACATGAAAACTACAAACAAAGGAGTGTTTTGGGTTTGTTTGGGGGTTTTTTGTCTGACACAGAAAGTTCCCAATGTGTCTGTTGTTGAACCATCCAGCATTTTCAGAATTCCTACTGAATTAGAATTCAGGTTCAGCAAGGATGCAGGATGGTGCACTCCACAGACTCCTGGTTCCTCTGAGGGTGGGGAGGATCTGCCCCATCACAGAATTTCTCTCCCTGCTGGCACGAAAAAGCTGAGTTAGTTGCCCCCGGGAATTATTTTTTCCCATCACCTCCAAATGGAGGAAAGAAATGAGATCTCTTGATTTTCCCAACCTGCACAGTGACCCAGAGATGCCTGGAGGAGGAGGAGGTGAAATTAGGGGATCATATTGACCTGTGTGGCCAGGAAATTCTGCCTTCCAAGAAGACCATGGGTTGGGTGAACACCAGGACCATACTGGCCACGATCTCAATCAATTTTGGGAGCCAAGGGTAGGAGATACAAAGCATAACACTATTGAAATGTGCAACTGATACCCTAAGAATCACTTAAGCAAGAGCTGATGTGAAGAATTTCTAATTCCTGCCGAAGATCTCTGTGTCTCCATGTGACAGACATACCTCTCACAATTATATCTGCTGCTGCAGATTGACTGTCTAGAGTTGTTTGCACCATGCACACATATTTCCCAGAATGATGGAGCTGAATATTCCTTATCATCAAATCCCCAGCAGATTCCTGGAGATACACAAAAAAAAAAAAAAATCAAGGAAAAAAAAAAAAGGTAAACTAATCACTCACAACGTGCTTTCCATCCTGGGCATTTTTATAAATGGCTCAATATTATTACAAAAATTCAGCTTTGAAATTAAAATATTCATAGCTCTCATCAGTTTCTTTCATGGGGACATTTTTATTATGGCTTCACAAATAACTCAAGCGCCTCCATGAAATTTAGGGAAGAGAAATAAATGGTTGCAGCCCGTGTAAGGGAACAGGGATTTGCCAGGCATATAAATAGGGAAGGGAGAGTGGTGATGTAAGCAGTTGCATGGTCTAAAGACTGTGACAAAGAGTTGCACGAAGGAGTTTTGGGAAACTTACCCTTCCAATCCTTTCAAAGTGATTTATTCCTCCCCTGAAATCAATTCTCTGGCCATTGAAAGACCATGTGAGCAGCACAGGCAGGGAGGGGTCGTGGGACACCTGGCAGGGGAGGACTATGCTTTCCCCAACTGCTGCCTCCGTGTCGGAAGGAGGAACAGTAATTACAGTCCTTTCTGTGGAGACAAAAAAAAAAATAAATAGAGAACACATCATTTTTATTAAAATGCTTGTAAAAATAGTAGCTCTTGAAGGAGTTCTGTGCCTTTCGTGAAATGAGTTCAAATTGGCCCAAATGTTCCATAATAAAGGAAATTATCTCCAATACAATGATGATTTCGGAGCGCTCTTGCCTGTGTGCAGCCCATTACTTTGGCAGGACCACCCCCAGGAGCTCTGTGTGCCTCTAAGAGTCAGCAGATGTCCAAGGCAACAGTCTAAATTAGTCAGATGTTACTTTGCAAAGCCCACAATCAATAAGTACCATTTCAGTTCCGAAAGTACAGCCTTTATTAAGCCTCTTAAAAACATCTTCAAACTTAAAAAATCTCTCCTGAGCAGAAACAGCAGCAAAACCAAAGTTGCTGTTGATCTTCACTTGCTTTACACATGGACATCCTTAATCTGCATTAATGTTGGTGCTACTTCATTACACTGCTCAGGCTACAATCTTCAAATACGCTTGCCCAGGCAGGAAAACTACTTATTGGATCATTTTTTTAACCCATTACACAGAGAAACAAACTTGCAGTTCTTATTAAGGGCAGTATTAAGTCACTGGAGGGGAAAGGAATAGGTTCCTCTGGCTTCACTGCTGCTGGTGTGAGTGGCAGGCAGATTAGGGATAACAAGCACTTTGTTGGAAGCAATTCCCTTGGCTAAAGCTTTTGTTCATGGAAGAGTTATAAAGAGAATTTAGACACCTGTATGAAAGGAGAGCAGAATGTCTCCAGCAATATTAATGGGGTCTGCAAATAACGGGAGGGGAGGGGGAGAAAATGTGCGTGAGCTCTGTTAGTTCAGTGGCTCCAGCTGGTTCCAGTGAAATTATCTGGGAATTTTGGGGAGCTTTTCCGCCTCAGAAAGGTCCAGTAATCCTGTGGTTGCCATATTCGATGTGTTGTGGAACTTCTTGTGCCAGTGTTTGATGACACAACCAAGGAGCTACAAACAAGACATCTGCAGTCCTGTTAGAGGATGTTACTGGAAGGAACAGAAACTGCAGGGACCATTGATGTGGCAGGGAAATGCCTCTTTAGGGAAAAGAGAAATATTTGGGAAAAACCTGCATTTTATGGAACCCTCCAAAGAACTGGGATGTTTGAGTATCAGAACACAAAGGCTTGTGATAACACAGCAAATCCCAATACAGAGTCACAGAATCCCAGAATGGTTTGGGTTGGAAGGGACCTTAAAGCCCATCCCATGCCCCCCCCTTCCCTGGGCAGGGCCACCTTCCACCAGCCCAGGCTGCTCCAACCTGGCCTTGGACACTTCTGTTAGTTATTATAAGAAATCTACCTTATTATTAACATAAATCTATTTACCTCCACCAAATAAATACTGAAAACTGTCCTTTTGTGACTTATACAGGGTTTGTGTGTGAGGGCTGTTTTTTACTAGTGGTAGCAAAAAATTAAATCACTTTTATTGTGGTATTATCTTCTGGTACCTCTTTGTTCATCCTCCACACCCCCAGTGATCCCACTGATGCAGAGGGTTCTCTTGTGTGATATTTTCTGCCTCTTTTATGTGTTTTTCTCTAACACTTCTGCCTCAAATACTTTTAAAAACTTCTTAAAAGCTCTTGGTTCCCTGTTATCTATCTTGCTTAGCCACGGCAGACATGCATTATATGGCAAATCCCATTTCAGAGGAGAAAAGGGAGAAGATGCTGTGAGTGCTGGAGGTGTAATAAAGACTTCTTCCACAAAGACGAAACAACTCAATGAGCAGCAATAAACTTAATTTGCACATTAGATATGCTTTTCCAAGTTCTGACATTTCAGTGGAAAATCATGCTGAAGCAATGAGGCCTATAATTGAACAGCCCAAACTTCTCCAGAGGGGAAACAAAAACAAATGTTCCCTGCAAACAAGATCATTTTTATACCATGTTGTTATTCAGGGTTTTAATAAACTTCATAAATGCCAAGCTAAATATTTTTTCTTTCCTGTTTTAATATGACTTTGCCATCTTGCTCCGATGTATGTGACATGTGAAATGGTACAGAACCTGCATGATCAGAGCTGCCTAAGCCCTAAACTTCTTGGTTTCTGCACTGTTGGTTGTGCTGTAGCATCAGCCCAGGTCCCACCTCTGCTGAGGGATCCTTCAGGACATGAGGAGGGAAAAGGTTCGCACCAGAGGCAGCAGGTCAGGGAGGAGGTCACCCCTGTTGGCTGCAGGACCTCTGATATCACTGGAAACAGGAGTATTAAGGGGGGAAAATAGAGTTATGGGAGAGAATCATAGAATGGTGTGAGTTGGAAGGGACCTTAAAGCTCATCCTGTTCCACAAAAGAAAATAATAAAGTACCTTTCACAATGAGGGTCCCTGAACTTCTGGCAGCTCCAAACTGGTTTGTGGCTACACAGGTGAACACTCCAGCGTCTGCCCTGGTGATGTTGGAGAGCCTGAGGCTGCCATCCTCCAGGAACATCACCCTGGGGAACACAGACAGAACAGAACCAGACAATCACAGGATGGTTTGGGTTGGAAGGACCTCACAGACCATCCATCCCACCCCTGCCATAGGCAGGGACACCTCCCACCAGCCCAGGCTGCTCCAAGCCCCGTCCAACCTGGGCTGGGACACTCCCAGGGATGGGGCAGCCACAGCTTCTCTGGGCAGAAATAACAAACCAGAATAAAAGAAGACTTCTGGTAGATGGAAATGCAGCACCACTTTTAATATTTAAATGTTTTCATTCCACTTCTCCCCTTCTCCAAGAAGCTGCATTTGTATCAACCAGTTTTCACCTCTGCTTATTATTGATCTCTCTATTAGCAATGTGATGTTGACACACTGGAGCAGACCAGTAACTTTTCCAGCTGACTTCCTTGCAGCCAAATCTGGAAGCTCAAGAGAAGGAAGGAAGACTCAACTTCTTAGTTCATTTTGCTTTATTTTTCAAAGGGGAATGTTTGTTTTTGTTTTTGTTTTTTTCCCAGATCCCAGTGCTCCTAAGCCTTCCTCAGGTTGTGTCTGAGCCCAGTTGTCAGGGTTACCATCCAAGGATATCAGCAGGCTGGCTGGGATGCTGAAATGCCTTGTCATCAGCCAAGGAGCCAAATCAAACACACCATTGCCTTGTAGGGTCCCCAAACCACCTCATTAGTCACCAAGTCTTTTGCACCAGTTTTCAGAGCATTGAGTACAACCCATTGAATAGCCATTTCAGGACCACTTCTTTGGGCTTAATGGACAAAATGAGTTTTTAAGCTTGTTCAGGTGGTTCTTCGTGGCAATGAGATGCTTTGGGCTGTAAGGCGTGTGATTTCCTGGGATAAGCTGTCACTGTGTGCCTGGCACCTTCCTGCTGTTCCACACAAGTAGAGCACTCCAGGAATGTGGAATCTTCTGCAGAAACTCTCAGAACACATTGAAAGCAGAGAATTTGAAAAGGAAAACTGAATTAGGCAAACAGGGAACTTTTCCCCAGAAAATACTGCCCTGGAATGGTTTGTTATTTTTTTTCTCTCAGTTCTTCATCTACATGTTGCATCTCAAACCAACTTTTTCTGAGTTTAGAAGAAATTTAAGGAAATGAAATTCTTGGAAGTTTTGTAAAAATGAGCTCAGGCTCTCTGGGTATAGCAACTCCTGTCAGCAAACACCTTAGCTGGCATCAAAGAACCTGCCCCCAGCCACAGAAGGGCTGCCCTCCAATGCCACACTTCCTTACCCTCTGACAAAATGCAGCCACAAACCCCCAGGAAACCAGGCTTCATTCACTTCATCCCAGTGCTCACAGCACTCTTATGGTCCTCTTTTAACTGACACTAAACTCAAAGACCAGAATTCTTTTATACAATAGAAAAGCTCTAATCCACCCATCACAGTGTGGGTGTTTCGTGTTTATTCCTAACAACACAAGCCTGGCTGATGCAGTGAATTATTAAAGGAAAGGAACAATCATGAGAGCAGAATTTGATGCTGGCAGGACCATCAGAACCATTAAACACACAAAACCCCACCAGTGTCTCCCAGCTCTCCACTCTGGTATTTATACACTCGTGGAACACACATCACACCTCGTCCTGCGTCCCATGACACATTCCCAGCCTCTCAGCTGGAGAAGACAAGCACTAGATGTGCATTTCTGGTGACCTTTTCCCTCAGATCCCCCCAGTTTCCCGTGGCCCAAACCCATCTGCCCAGGATGGATTTAGGAAGGAGAGGAGCTGAGATGTTCCCGTGCTTCCAGGCACACCATGGCTGGGCTGTGGAGCTGAGAGGGGAAGGGATTTGGGCTTCAGTGGAAAAGCTTGGTTTCCTTGGCAATGATCACCAGGTCCTGCAGCTGCTCTTGGGTCAGCATTGGTGGAGCCAGGAGGAAACAAGCTCACATTTGAAAACCCATGGTAGAGTCCTATTAAATTAGAGCAAAATAGGAAGCAACACAGGGCACTCCTCAGTGTGGTGATGTATCAACTAAATGACATGTTTTTGGATAAGGAAGGATGAATTGAGACATGTTTTTGGATAAGGAAGGATGAATTGAGGTGTGTCAGGGCAGGGGCAGGCGGGATCTCAGGAAAAGGTCCTTCCCCCAGAGGGTGGTGGGCACTGCCCAGGCTCCCCAGGGCAGTGGGCACAGCCCCGAGGCTGCCAGAGCTCCAGGAGGGTTTGGATGGTCCTCTGGGGTACAGGGTGGCATTGTTGGGGTGTCTGTGAAGGGCCAGGAGTTGGACTGGATGATCCTCGGGGGTCCCTTCCAACTCAGGATGTTCCGTGATCCTAAAACCTGAACCCTTCTGCTGTGACACCTCTGCATCAAGACAGGTTAGGTGGGTGCCCCTCCCTCTTGGCAGGGACACACCTGGTGACCCTGTTTCAAAGGCAGGTTTAAAACATGAAGAAACAGTTTTAAGTGTCCCATTTGTGCCTCTGCCATTTTTTTTTTCATTTATTTTTTTCTGCATTAATGATGCGTTTCTTCACATCAGTTTGCACCAGCCACCAGAAATCACCATCATTAGAAACTGCTGGTGATAAAATAGTGGATGCAACTGAGTGGTGAGGTAACATATGGTGTTCATCAAACAGCATCCAAAGAGATTCAAGTGTGAATCAGCAACTGCTCATAAACTGGGTACCTGAATCATAAGTTATAACAAGCCACTGTGGTGTCTTTCTCTCCATCAAATATTGATGGCCTGTTATTTTTACTGCGGTTGCACCTAAAAGCTCTTGGGTGCAAATTAGAATCCAAAAGTGAGCGCCAGGCAAAAAGAAAAGAGAATCCCAGTCCCCAAAAGCTTCAATGTAGGTAAATACAGAGGAAAACAGGCTGTAAAATACAGGATAACAAAGGGCAGAAGCTTTGAAGGCACAGGCTCTGCCTACAGCTTTTCCACTGAAGTTTAGTCGTGTCTCACTCGGGTTTTCCCCCCTGTACTCTTCACAAGGAGCTGAGCCCTGAATAATTCCCATCTTTCCAATTTATCCACTAAGAGGGGTTTGTACCCACTCAGGAGCTGACAAAGGTAATATCTGATCTGAAGAAATGCTGTTCTGAAACAGTGGCTGGGCAGGCTGAGGGTGGAAAGGCTCTTTCAATGGATGAAAACAGAGCTCAGCAGAGGAACCCCGTGCTAATAAAAGCTCCAGAGCTGCTGGAGACAGGTCGTGCCACCTAAGGACAATTAGGGAGTGAGCAGTAAATAAGATACTCAGGCAGAATATATCTAAAAGCACAGAGGACTCCAGAGGAATTCCTTTAGTGGGGAAGGGAACTGAAGACCTTTCCAGCTGTCCTGAGGTCTGTGTCAGGAGAGGGTTGAGAAAGCAGAGCACAGCCAAAAATCAAGATCGTGCTTTTTAAATGCAAGACCAAAAAGAAAAAAAAAGCCATGTGAAAAAACTGTCTCAGTTGCCACAAACAACACAATTGCCAAAAACTCCCTCAGGGCTATGACTTTGCACCATGTGTGGGTTCAGAGGGGCTGCACTTTGTCCCGTTCCACTTGTCTTTCAAATAAGGGGACTGGGATGCAGAAGGCAATGGGATTATTCCCTTTAATTGGCTTTGGATCAAGCTCTAACAAATGGCTTAAAAAGAAGCTGTGAAACTCACGTCTCACCTGCTGAAAACCATCACTTTTCACAACATTTTAGACTGTGTGAAGGCTACAGATAATAATTCTTAGTAGCTGCATCAAAAGACAAGGGAAGTCCAAGTACTGTGACAAGAGGGAAAAGTTGAACTTGCCCAATACAATGGGAGTATTCTGTCTGCCAGGAAAACTGGACTTCTCTCCATAAATAAATAAGTGCTTTTGGAGGGACAGAAAGCTCAAGGTGTGAAGCAGATCTAATAAATGCATGCTCCCAAAGAAGAAGGAAGAAGGGGGAACTCAGGACACTGCTGTTCATAAAGCCCTGGTGCAGTAAGGCTTTGCTGGACTATGAGCCCAACTCTGGACTGGCGCCTCTGACTTCCAAAGTGCTTGAGCTCTTCTCTGGTGCCTGTGCTCCTGCCTGAGCCACACAGGGGCTGCCTCTGGGTGAACAGCTCAGTAACACAAAGCTGTGGTGAGGGGGAGAAAAGAGGGAAACATCCAGTTCTGTAAATTCATAAAAAGTTCCTGCTCACAAGGGTAAATTAGTAACACCCAGAAATATCATTCCATATAGAATCCCAGAATGGTTTGGGTTGGAGAGACCTTTGAGCCCATCCAGTGGACTGGGACACCTTCCACCAGCCCAGGTTGCTCCAAGTCCCGTCCCACCTGGCCTTGGACACTTCCAGGGATGGGGCAGCCACATCTCTGGGCACCTGTGCCAGTGTTTTGTCACCATCGTGGTAAAAACCTTCTTCCTCATACCCAATCTAAATGAATCCTCTTTAAGTTTAAAGCCATTCCATGTAAGTGTTGAAAGTCCCCTCTGAGTGAGTCCATCAGCAGGTTGGATGAACAACATCATGTGCAGAAGGGGAACACAAACAGCCTCCCCGGGATCTGCTGGAGTCAGAGCTCCGTGTGGTGTTCAAAAAGAAGAGTTTGCAAAGTTGGTGCTGAAGACACGAGGCTGGGAAGAAGTGAGAGCTCATTAAAATTGTCACACATACTTTTTAAGTAAAGAACTTGAGAAATCAAGCAGGGATGATAGGTACAGCTTTAATTAACCAGGCCAAACAAACCAGCTCCCCAAGTGTTGTCTCATGTGAACAAAAGATTGTTGATGGCTATTTGCTTTGATCTTAAGAGCATGAAAGAATAATATGTATTTAACAAGGCTGATGGAAAAATAAAATCTGAGGATAAAGAAAGGCATGTCAAGTTCTCAGATTTGAAAGTGCAGCAGGAACAGTTCGTGCACTGCTGCATTGTTCAGCCAAGCTGAGTTTGGGAGGTGGGATGTTAATTCATGGATGAGAAATCCATGGATCCAGCACGGAAAAAGGGTTTGAATTCACCATCCAAGCTGAGGTGGGTTGGTGTACAGCTGGGGCTGAATGGAGCCAGCACTGCCAGGAGGGCACTGAGCCCTTCCAGGGCACAATTCCTTTCCAAATTAACCCTGATACTTCCTGGAAAGGTGCTCTCTCCTGGTCTCCTGCCTGCCTCTGACACCGGACACCTCCTCAGGTGACTGCAGGAGGGATCCGGAGCTGATGAAATCAGAGGCCAAGTCGTTTGTATTATCTGAGAAATCCTGTTTGCAGCCGTGTCTTCTCAGCCTCCCTTTGCTGCAAAGCCACTCCTGCTTTACAGGCTGTGCAGAGAGAGATGGTTCCTGAATCCCTCCAGCCCTGCCAGGAGACACGGGGACAACATCTGACTCCTCGGGTTCTACAGAGATCCAGGAGCAGGAGAAAGGCTGGATTCACCCAAAGACTGAGGGGCAGGAGTAGGGCTGGATTAAAACCCCCAAAGAGTGAGGGGCAGGAGAAGAGCTGGATTAAAATCCCCAAAGAGTGAGGGGCAGGAGAAGAGCTGGATTTAAACCCCCTCAAAGAGTGAGGGGTAGGAGAAGAGCTGGATTAAAATCCCCAAGAGTGAGGGGCAGGAGAAGAGCTGGATGAAACCCCCCCCCCCCCCCCCCAAAGAGTGAGGGGCAGGAAAAAGGATGGATTAAAATGCCCCCAAAGAGTGAGGGGTAGAAGCAGCACAGCTCCCAGGCGGCCCCGAATTCCCAGTGAGTTGTGCCGATGGGAATGGGAGGGAAGTTGGATTGAAGGAACGATTCCTCCCTGCTGGTGACAGCCCTGGTGTTCCTGCAAAGGTCCCGCTGAGCCCCAGCTGAGATCTGACTGTCTGCATCGTATGGTAATGATCCCTCTACCTGTTTATTCTGCTCTGGGGGTAATTGGTATGCTAATAGTATTGCCATTTAATAAACTGTGCTTAAGAGATTGTCCTTATCGTCGTGCTGATGGAAACGAGCTGCAGGGTTGACTGACAATTAACTGGGAATAAAATAAATGCCATTATAATCTTTTAACTATTTGGATCAAAACAACGTTGCACAGTCTTGCTGAATAGTCTTATTAAAATATTTTAGAAAACACTGCTACTAGAAATTGTAGAAGGTGACACTCTAACACTGTTCCTTCCTATTTTTTTTTTCTAAAATTCCCCTCTCTTCCTAAAAATAGAATGAGCTTTGCATCAAATCTCTGCAGTTTGGGACCACAAACATTTATTTATGTAAATATATACAGACATCTGAACTGAGCTATCCTCCATCCCAAGGCTTCCAGGGAAAACACAGCCTTTTTAGGAGCTGGCCCTGCCTTTAACATGAAATAGCAAAGCTTGGTTTGCCCTGTCTTTAACATGCTCAGGGATCAAATGGTTTTCTGTGATGACCAAAAGAAAAAAGTCACAAAAAACACCCTGTCAGTGGCGATGGGCCTGGATCCCTGGCAGGAACCCCTCTCAGGGAACACCAGGCAACAGCACCTCTGGGTGTGGGGAAGGAAAGTGGAAAATCAACTGAATTGCCGCATCAAACAGTTGTTTTTCTGTCTTCCAGCAAGTTCTGCTGGTTTTAGGAAATCTTTGTAACTCCACTGCATCAGCCAGAAGTTCTTTGAGCACAGGATGGTGTGGCCACACCACCACTTATCCTAATCCCCCATTCATCATCATTTGGATGATCCAGACACTATTAGGAGTTCAGACACAGCCAAATTCACTCCAGATGTAAAACTAAGCCCTTAATATGGGACTTAAGTAGAATTTAAACAGTACATAAGGCCCTGAATTACCCTCTGCATGGGAGTTTAATTCACTTACAGGAAGCTTCTTCCCTGTCTGCTTGTCAGAAGGTGTTTCAGAAGGACAAGGACAATAAATCGTGCTGTTGACTTTAAAGGGTTCTGTGCAAACCAGGAACTGGCACCAGTGTGGTACTGGCTGGATTTCAGAAACCCTGAAAACTCACCCGCCAAACAGGGTCAGAGAACCCCAGGAGGCTTTGGGTTGGAAAGGACCTTAAAGATCATCTTGTCCCACTCCCTGCCATGGGCTGGGACACCTTCCACTAGCCCAGGTTGCTCCAAACCCCGTCCCACCAGCTCTCAACATCTCTATCTTCTTGTGCCTGTTGGTTGGGCTACCTGTGGGCTTGCAGGAAACCCTCCCTGGGCTGCTGGATTTATACCTAATTGGAGACACAATTATAGGGGCCATATAGAGTTCCCTTAGAGCCACACCATTGCTCAAAATAACACAGAAATCTTCTGCCATCTTACTGTGTGAGTCACATTCTGTCACTTGTGTGTGTCCCTTAAGCTTCCCCTTTCCTTTTTCAGATTTCCCTTTCACTGAAAATCTGAAAAGAGTGTTAATTCTCACAGAACAGAAGCAATGAAAGCATTTCTTTGTGGTAGAATCCCATGGCTAAAGCAGAGGTGTTGGTGTTTTCCTACCAACTTCCTGGCTCTGGGGTTGGTCCTTGGCTTCGTTTTGGCCAAACATCAGCCACCTTTTCAAGGTGCTGTCTCTGTGCTGTCACTTCCCACTCAAAATGATCCCAGAGACTCTTCCCTGGAAGACTTTTTGTTCATCATGCCTGGCCACCACGTGCTCATCACATGTGCCAGGGCCAGGAGTTGGACTTTGATGATCCGTGGGGGTCCCTTCCAACTCAGGATATTGATTCTGTGTGAATCGATATCTCATTTTCTATCACCTCCTCAGCATACCCTGGTCTTTTACCTCTGTGTTACACTTTGTTTGAAAACTTTTGGGCTCAGAATCCTTCATTTGGTGGCTATGCACACGTTTCCCACCCAATCCTGGTGGTTTTGTATGCTGCAGCAATACTCCCCAGAAGCCTGCAGCAGAAATGATGTGCATGGCAGTACAACTTGGACTGGAAGAGAAGCACAGAAGGTTGCATTCTCTCATTAGCTTTTTGTGCAAGCTCCTAATTAGGAACCTTGATGCCCAGCCTGCTGAAGTCAATGGAGAAGCTCCAGCAAGATTAGCTGCCTTTGGATGAAGTCCTGAACATCAATCAGAATATTTGCATGAGGCAGGGAAAGGACACAAACTCCAAGGAAGAGGGCACAGCCCTGACAGTCACTGGGGTTGGCTTCATTGCAGCTCCACATCACATGGAAGAGTGACAGGTTGCTTGGCACATCTTGGCATGCAGGACAACCCCTTGGAAAGGCTCACCTTAAAAAGGTTCCCAGGAATTGAGTGGAAAGAGTTGAAACTTGGAGAGGGGAGCTGTAACAAGTCCAGTCTCACAGAGTTGTCACTCCTGGTGACACGTGAGAACGTGCAGTCCACCTGCTTCCTTCACACTCTGCCATGTGCTGAGCGCTGCTCTGAGCAGTCAGCAACACACAGAGAAATCAGGTTCATGGGCTTGCTCCTTTGGGAGGCTCTCCAAGGAGAGAGAAAAGAAAGGAAAAGCCCTTTCCTTATGTCTTCCACTGCACTAACACCCCCTGTCTGCTGCCTGTTGGGTCAGGCAGCAATGGGGGTCCCCTCCTGCCTTCTTGGTTCTCTGCAGGGAGTGGACTTCAAATGGAAAGGGGACAGAGAAAGAAGAAAGAGGGGAAACAAAGGAAAATCAGATGAAGTAGGAAAAATAAAATATTGTCTCTTTTCCCCCCTCATTTGCACTCACTCCTCCTCCTGTCTCCCTCCTCAGGCTTCACTCGTGTTTTCCATTCTGCCTTCACCCTCAGCGTGGGGGAGACAGAAATACCCAGGAAAATGGAGGAGGTACTTCAGGGCAACCCGAGGTATTTTCTGCCAACCCTTTGGTTGTCACACTTTTCTTACACCAGTGCCACCAGCTCTGCTGCATCACCAGATGTCCCTGTGAGTGCTGCCATGTGTGCTGTTCCTCCTGTGCAGCCACTGACACTGTTCCAAAGGAGGCACAGGCAAATGCCCACAGATGCCAAAACTACAAAAACACCTCTGCTGCCAGCAAAGGAATACTCAATAAATGCATTCCAGCTGCCTCCACTGGTCCTTTGCACTCTATTTTCAGCTGCCTTTGAAACTGAGACCACTGTAATCTGAGTTTAGGGTATTATTAGCTAGAACTTCAAATTATTCCTTGCAGCTCTCAGCATTCCCTCAGGGTTTGCCTGCTTAGCACCAAACCTGCCAGAGCAGAGTGGCCTGAGAGATGAGAGACAATTCTAACCAGCAACCTCTGTAGGAGATCTCATGTTCTCACATGGAGGTGCAGACCAAGCCCTGAGAAGGGGCAGGTGAATCTGTGCTTTTGAGTTCTGTCCATCTGTCTGTCAGCAAGGAACGGGGCTGGAGTGATTAATCTAATTCAGCTGATGTGGGATCAATTCCATTGGCTCCCCAAGCAAAAGGAGAATTTCATCCAGAGATAAGCTTCATTTGTATTCATGTTGACTTGCAGCAGTGGTGTCTGAGATAGCTGGAATTGCTCTGATTGCTGATGCCCACACTTCAAGTGCTCTATTTAAATACTAAAATAGGAAATGAACTTCTTTACAAGCACACAGACACTGATAAGATAGAAGGGTTAAGGCGGCTCATCAAAGCCATGCAAAGCTTCTCGTGGTAGAACAGCAAGAGGGATAAAAACAGAGACACACTTAATCCAGGCTTGGAAAACCAGACTTAAAAAAAATGAAATAATAGTCAAATTAATATCCCATGGCTATTCACCCAGCTGCACCGCTCTGAAAAGCCGGGAATCCAGTGGGAAATGCTGGGATAGCAGAAGAAAAATATAGTCTACATGAAACTTCTTCCAGCATACAACTCTCTATAGGGTTTGCCATGCACAGAGCAGGGTGGTTGGTGGCACCAAACAGCCCACCAAGTTCAGCTCCTCTCTGCCTGTGCTGCTGCTGTTGGAGCTCAGTGCAGGCAGAGGGTTTGGGCAGACACTGGGCATGGGTTTCACTCCCCCAGCTTTGCTCAGCTGCAACTTGGATGTCTCACTGGAGATGGAGGCACCTGCCAAGGAAAAGTAAATAACTCCCTTAGGCTGCATATTGACTTCAGCTAAAGAGAAGTTAAGTGACATCAATCTCCTCCTTTGTTAGCAGACTAGTGCAAATTTTGGAGTTTGCCATCCATTTTGTCTTCTGTTCCTCCCCAAGCAGCCTTTTTTTCTTTTTCCTTTTTTTTTTTTTTTCTTTTTTAATTTATTTTTATAGATAATGGATATTCTGGAAGCTGAACCAACAGCACTGACATTCTGGTAATTGAAATGTTTCACTGGAGTTTGCTGGACTGCCCTGACACATTTCTGCTCAAATTGGCTCCAGCTGAAATGCTGTTTCACAGATAATATATTTTGTATGTGGTATTTGATCAGTGGATTGAGGACTTCTCCTGTCCAAATATACATGTGTATGTATTTACCAAATAATGATAGAATCATAGAATATGCTGAGTTGGAAGGGACCTCCAAGGATCATCCAGTCCAACTCCTGGCCCTGCACAGACACCCCAACAATCCCACCCTGTGCACCAGAGCATCATCCAAACCCTCCTGGAGCTCTGGCAGCCTCGGGGCTGTGCCCACTGCCCTGGGCAGCCTGGTCAGTGCCCACCACCCTCTGGGGGAAGGACCTTGTCCTGAGATCCCCCCTGACCGTGCCCTGGCACAGCTCCAGCCCTTCCCTGGGTGCTGTCCCTGGTCCCACAGAGCAGAGATGGAGCTGCCCCTCATGAGGAAGCTGCAGAGCCCACTGAAATCTCTCCTCAGTCTCCTCCAGTTTAAATCATCTTTATTTTTTTAACCCCCTATTTGTCTAACTCCATCCACAGGCACAGGGCATTTTTCCCTCCCTCCAAATAGCAAAAAAATGTTTAAATGTGTTAAAAACACTCCTGATTTTGGAATGTGGTTGTCCCAGTGTAGCAGCAGCAGGAAGACAGAAGAAGCACGTGGTGGCCAAGAGTGCTCCGAAGGTGGAAGGGGAAAGGTCCTGCCCAGGGCTGTGAACAGACAGTGGTTAAAACCTGCTGGGTCCTTGTGTTTCACCTGGAGCAGGAGAACCCCCCTGAGCCTGAGGCTCCAAGGGGCACCCCAAAGAGTTCAGCCCCAACCTTTGCTCAGTTCTCTCTGCAGACGGTTGGCTGCAGAATTGCTTGTCCTGCAGAGGGTTGCTGCAAGAGAGCTTTTCATTTTGGTGCTCCATCACTCTGCCCTGTTTCCTCTGAGTAATGGCAGTAACTGGAGTGCTAAAGCACCAAAGCCAAATGTGCCATGGGAAAGAGAATCCACCAGGCAGAGCAGGTTTATTTATGGCAGAGCATCCATAACCATCCTTCACAGAGGTGGGACTGAACCGTGTCCTACAAGCAAGTCTTGGAGCCAACGAGTATTGAGCACCTTTTATGGATTCCCTAAATGTCCTCCTTGCCCAGTCCCCCAAAAAACCAATTTAAAGCATGAATATTTGCTGATTACTGGTTATTAATGCCTGGGAAGTGCTGTATATGACTAATGCATTCTTTCAGCCTCCCTCATTTCTCAGCTTTCCCTCCGCTCTCCTCATTTAAATTCCGAGTGAAGCGAATCACATATGTTGATGTGCATTCACTGCAGAGCTTGGGGAGCCTCAGCTCGTGCTGAGGGAAGAGCACCTCTCCCTGGCAAAGCAGAACCAAGTCCAATTCCCATTTATGAAAATGCTTCAGTCAAAGAGACTGTTTGTAAAAGAACTTCTCCACGAGGCTCCTGCTCCTGACTTCACCGCAGGCGCTGAGACAGACGGGCGTTCGTGGGGAGCGCAGTGTCTGGACTGGCAAATTTGTTTTATTTAATGTATGAATCATTCCTTTCTCCTCTTTCTTTTCCTCAGTGGACCCCAGATGAGAGAAGTGAGATGAAGAAAGCTCCCTTTGCACGTCCTGAGAATGTGACATCCGTGGAAAGAGCTGCTGTCTGTGTCAGACTCCACGGGGAGGGAGTTCGCAGCTCGTCCTTTGCTGCATTTCATTTCTGCACCGAGCTGAAACCCACAACCCCGACCAGGAAAAGTCATTCATCCTGCACAGGGCAAACCATTAGTTGTCCACAGAAGAAGTGGCCTTGCTCACCAGCCCCCATTTCTCAAGACTTTGACCCAAAGAAGGAGGTTAATTGCCCAAAAGAGCACCTGCCAGATGATCCAGATGAGCTGACTGGGGATCACGTGGAGTGGGAGCAGGTAGAACCAGCCAGGATTAGCCAGTTGTGGGATTTCTTTTTGATTCCTGCAGCTGATAACCTTGAATTCCCTCTCTAAAGAGGCCAGCAGGGTGGACCAGAGATAAATCCCAGCACTCAGGGATTAAGCCACATCAACAAGGGCAAAGTGAAGCTATTTCTGAAAATGTTGAACTAAAATACTCAGTGGAACGGGGACATCAAGTCTGGGAACAACAGGCAGGCCTGGTATTGGTATATTCAGGCTTTGTTTCACCACCTAATGCCAAAAATTATTTATTTTGTCACTTTCTGAAGGACTTGCATGCTTCAAATGCAATTAAGTGTTTCACAGAAACCAGAGCAAACATGTTGAAGACATGGGCCAAGATGTGTTTGAGCTGCAGAGGAGATGAGAGAGAAAAGTGGGACAGGAGGAAACTCCTTGTGGCCCAAAAAGGGGACTCAGGGCTGAGGACCTTCACTGCTGGGCCTTGGCAGGAGATGCAGAAAATCACACTGCAAGATACTTTAAGATGCTTTTTCAAACAAGAGCGGCCCAAATACAGCAGCTTCAAAAATGCTTGATTGGAAAGAAACTTAGAGAAAATCCAATAAACACAACATTTAATGGTGCTTTCATTAAAATGCATAATCTATTAATCAGTGTTTCTTATTTAGCACACTTCTTTTCCCACAATTACAGACTGAATTTCATATAAAGCAGAGATCTCTTGTCATAACAAGAGCTCAGCTGCTCAGGCAGAGCAGCCACCACATATCCAGGACTGTCAGGAATAAACTATTGCCATGGGTGAAAGGGAGAAGGTGAAAAAGCAAGAATATTCTTCCCTTCTCAGGTGGAATGGGTTGAGTTGCACTATTTCTGAAACAAAAGACTGAATTTGTCTAAATCATCCCAAAGTTGATGTGATCTGACTTACTCAGCAGCGTGTCCATCACAGTTTGGCTCTCAGAGCTGTGAGGGATTGGTGTTTCCCTTTTTAACATCTATAACCCAAGGAAATCTTTAAGAAAAGCTACTAGAAGGAGTGCATAAAGATGATAATTGCTGCACAATAAAATGGGGGCAGAAATAGAGAGAGCTTTAGTCAAAATAGTTCATCTGTGTGTGCCATGTCAGGGCTTACTCATATTTATGGAGAAAGGCAGAGTGGGTTCCTTCTCTTTTTTATGACCCAAGAGCCATGTAAATTCAGCTCTTTAATTGGCCCTGTATTTACAGCCCCACAAAGCCTTATTTCATTGTGCTTTCTGTCACAGACCTCTGGAATAACAGCGTACAGATGATTTATTTGCCCTCCTTTGAAAGCACAGCATTAGCTGTTTTGTCATTTAATAATCAAAAAAGGCCCATAAATTCCCCTTTGTACCAGTGGACACACTGGTGATAATGTTTTGCATGCAGAGACTTTAAACACTGTCTCCCTCTGTAAATCCTGCTCCTGTTGTTTACTCCTCCTGCAGAGCAGCAGGAGCCTTCTGGGATGCTCAGAAATTACAGTGTGCTTAGAATTATTGTGAGGAAATTAATACAGAAGCACAAGTAAATATTGTGAGTGGTGTGTAAATATTTTTTTTTTTAATAAGTAAATCAGATAGGGAATATCAGAGTACTGGAACCTCAAGATCCAGGCTTAGTTCAGCCTGTTCAATAGATCATTCAATCAAAATACAACTAAAAATTTGACTAAACACTAGTCAGAATAATATTTTTCATCATGAGGAGTTATAAGGAAAATATATTGCCTCTACTGAAAGGGGAAAAAAAAAACACTGGGAAGTTTTCTGTGCCCATGGCATGGATTGGCCATCCCAATTTTTTGTGTTCCATTGCCTGGAAAATACTTTTCAGACTTTCACTTTGTTCCTTAAATACCCCTCTGACTTGCTTCTCTCTGCATTGTGCTTTCCTGCAGGGTGGCATAGGGGAAGGGCTCTTTCTCTCATGGTTTTGGATAAATTTTTAGGGAGTTATAATCATTTTAAGTCTCATGTGACCCCAAACCGGCCTCCTGGAGCAACTGGCCCCGTGTGCCACAGCTGGGGTTCAGTTCCCAGGGCTTTCTGAATTACTGATTGTGGTCTTCAGAGGCCACGAGACAACAGGGTGTGACAAGAGAGCATTGCTGTTCTACTGGTGACCTGGAGGAGATGCTGAGAAGGTCCTCAGACACTGCTGCCCATTTCATCCATCTGCCTACATTCATGTGTGGAAATGTCCCCAGGGCTGTGTGTTGTGTATAATAGTCACAACTTATGCCAGCAAATACTCTGGTTTTAATGTTTTACCACTTATTTGGGAATCCCAGAATATCCTGAGCTGGGAGGGACCCCCAAAGATCAGCGATCCCACTCCTGGACACCCCACAGTCCCGCCATGTGCCTGGGAGTGTTGTCCAAACACTCCTTGAAATAAAATGCTGTAGGAGGTGCTGGCAACTCCCAAATAAGCTGTGAGTCATGGCTGAAGACCAGGAGACCCCAAAGCAGTTGGTGAGGGAGGTACCAGCATGCTGGGCCAGTGGCTGAGCCCTGCCCAGGGGAGCCACAGAACACGGACGCTGCTTTCATGGTGGGTCATTGTACAACCTGAACACCCTCCCAGCAGATACCCCACAGCCTGGGGGTGTTTCTGCTTCCCTGAAGCCTCCACTGGGGTTCCCCCCCCCAACTCCAGCTCTGTGTGTGGGAACCCTTCAGCTCTGATGGGCAGTCAGGGAGGGAAGTGCTGCTGGACACAACCGCACGGACCACGCAATCCCTGCCATGGATTCCCCTTGGTTCTCCCCAGTTGGTGTCCACACCACTCTGTGGCCACTGCTGAAGGCAAACTGGCCTCTGGCACCCAAGTTTTCTGCCAAGGAGCTGTCCAAAGCAGCACTAAGCCAGCTATGCTTCACCAAGCTCTAAATGTTATCATTGAAACAGAGAAGATCCACCAGCCCTGGTGCTGGTGGGGGACGGTACCTTCTGTCCTGGTGCAGAAGCTCTGAGCCCCTTCTCCAGGAGATGACAGCTCTGGGAGAAGCACTGGGTTTGCAGCTGATTGTAACTTCCCCTCCAACTTGAACAACAGAGATCTTTCTCACAGGATTTTTGGCAAAATCGGGGGCTGCAGCTGCAAATGGAGAAGGAAGAAGAAAGAAGGGCAGAAGAGTGTGGAGCTCCCAAAGTATGAAATGAACTTGTTGGGTTCTTGTCTTGGAGTTACACAGTGGGTGAATTCAATAATTGTAGCTTATTTAATAACTTTATTTCTGCTTTTTCTAAACTCTCTACCTAGAAACTGGCTGATAATCTCTCCTGAGGGTTATCTGGAGATTGGGAGGTCAGGTCTGTGATGAAGAATGAGGTTCCTGAGCAGAGCAGGGTGAGAATTACACCCCTCCTCCAGACACCCTCATTCATCTGCAGAGAATATTCCACTTCAAACACAGCTTTACTATGGCTTTCCTTTCAGGACCATACAATGTTTTCTGAAAATAGGGTTATTTTTCCAGGAGTTGCTGTGGAAATTCACTCTTGGAGGAGGAGAAAACACAAGACCTGTGCAACAGTTGGGTGCTCTTAAAGTCTGTGCTTGACTGATTTCACCAATATTTGGCTGTTGAGCAAACTTTTGCTTGGACATCTAGAACAGAATACTTTTAGAAGAACAAATCCCACCTCATGTGCACGCCTGGCAAACATTAATGAGATTCCTTGTTGCATGTTATTTGTATATGCACGTATTTGCCATATGCTCTTTGTTTATAGCTGAAACTCTTGCCTCCACTTTCTAAAATGACTTTTAAACCTACAGAGTAACTATTAGTAACTCAGAACAAGCAGGAGGCAGCATCCATTCAACTTCTGTGCGTGATATAAAAAGGCCATGCCAGGATTAGATCCTCCCCCAAAACGAGCCACGAAATTAAACTAGAAAAAAAATCACACCACATTTGCACGTGGGTGAAGAGCAAACAGCAAAGGGATATATGGACAGGTTGGAGCTGCCAGGTGGAATTTCATCTCTTCCTAAATTCCCCTTTGTGCAGAGTGTCCTTTAGGCTCAGCACCTGCTCATTTTACTCACCCACGACCCGCAGTTCGGCGCTGGCATAAATGGCCTCGTACTTGTTTTCTGCCACGCACTGATAGAGGCCCGAGTCTGACATATTCAGCACAGCTATGAAGAGAGTCCCATTCTCTATCTGAATTCTTCCCTGGCAAAAGAAGAACAAAGGGAAACGTGGACAGAGCCCAGGAGTGCACAAAGCAAAGCTCATTTCCTGGCACGCCGAAGCGCCTGATCGTCGTTCAGGAGGGGGGTGCGGGTTTGGAGTTAAACTGGCAGGAGTAATGAATCCAACTCAGAATGGGATTGCAAGGCAGAATAACAATTTCCTAAAAAAAAAAATCACAAAATACACTGAGGCAGAAGGAAGATTCCTTTGACCCACACAAACAGATGTGCAGCCCAGCACAGCGGGGCGCGAGCAGGATGGAGCTCACCAACCCCTGTGCTGAGCACCACGTGGGCCCCCTGAGTTCAGAGTAAGAAGAAAGGAAGAAACGTGCTGGTGAAGATGATGGTTGCAGTCCCATGGCAGTCCCAGTCCTGCTGAGGCTCTGCTCCTCCTCTGGACCTGCCAAGAGCCCCCAGTCCCAAAACCCCAACTTATCTCTGCTTGGGCTCAGATGGGAACCCACCAGTCCCTCTCCCAGGGTGGGGAGTTTCACAAGGGGTGATTTACTCTGTGAGGTCAATCCTGGCATATTTTTGGCATCCCTGATGGCCCCTGAGCAGACATGATCCCTCAGGTGGGTGTGAAGGTGCTGGTGGCTCCCCAGAGGGGAGTTCTCACACCTGAGTCATAAGTGTGAAGATAGGAAAACTCTCTTATCCCACAGAAGTTCCCAAACACCCCCCTGTGCCCTGAGGGGTGGGGTGTGCCCTGGGCAGCTGCTGCCAATGGTCCACGGTGAGCAGTTCATGAGAAAAATGACATAGAGGGTTTAGAATCCACACCCAGCCAGTGCCAAACTGATCCTGGCTACTGTAACCTGGACAAGGGGGAATGTTGTTTTCTTGGCAGGAACGTGGATGGATCCACCAGAAACACAGTGGACACCCTGCTGAGTGGTGGTGCTTGTGTTTGAAGTCTTCTTAGCTCTTCAAGCTCCTCAAGAAATCCAGGCACACGTTGCAGGAATTGCTTTGGGCAGGTTTGCCCAGATGTTCCAGCTGCTCACGTGTTTCTCTGCACTGCTGAGCTGTGAATCTGGGCTTGTGCTTCACCAGGAAGATGACACAGAAGGAGCTGCCTCAGGGCAGGCACAGCTGCTCCTCACTGGGATCCTGGAACATCTTCCATAGGGTTCCCAGCACCTCATCCATGTCAGGGGGCACAGTGGAAGCATCAGCACCTGCCTCGTCCCACCACATGGATCTGATAACGGTGAACTAAGATGATCAGAAAAGCTCCCTAGGAGACAGAGGTGCTCCAACAATAAGGACATTTCCAATGTCTCCAGACCACAAGTCACAGAAATATGAGCTCTCCTGAAAGCCAACACTGAAATTGCAGTTGGAAGCCCCCAGGGAGCTCCTCAGAGCACACAGGGAATGTTCTCCTGGAGGCCTGGAGTTCTACACACACTGACTTTCCTCGGTGCAGTTCTGCTGGAACACGAGGAACTGCACAGTAGGTAAACTTGGAGCAGAGCTTGGAGTTTGGTGTGTAAAAAGAAGTTTTATTTGCTCTCTTTTGGAAAACAGAAGAAAGCCTGTTTCATGCTACAGTCATAACTTAGAGCTAAATATTTTGCGATTTTACAATTACTACCCTCCAGGGACAATAATAGTTCTGTAGCAAAGTGTGGCACTGAGAGAGAGAGAAAAAAAACCAACAACATTCCCCAAAATAGATGACTTTGGAAGAAACTCACAGGGAATATAAATTCCATCACCAAGTGCAAGCCTGAACAACAGATATTACTGGCATGATTATGCTGTTCCTTCAGGGTGGAGAACTGAGCACATTTATGAAGTCCACAGTGCAGTCTTTGATGGGCAGCTCCAGGAATCTCAAAATGTACTTGTGAACTGCTAAACATATGTCACAGAATCATGGAATGGCCTGGATGGGAAGGGACCTTAAAGACCATCTGGTTCTACTCCCTTCCATGGGAAAGGACATCTTCCACTAGACCATGTTGCTCAATCCAGCCTGGCCTTGGACACTTTCAGGGATGGGGCAGTCACAGCTTCTCTGGATACCCTCACAGCCAAGAATTTCTTCCTCACATCCCATCTAAACCCACTCTCTGTCAGTGGAAGCCATTCCCCCTTGTCCTGTTACTCCAGGCTCTTGGAAATAGTCTCTCTCCATCTTTCCTGTTGGCTCCTTCAGGCACTGGAAGGTCACAGTCAGGTCACCCCAAAGCTTCCCCTCTCCAGTCTGAACAACCCCAGCTCTCCCAGCCTCTCCTCTCAGCAGAGCTGCTCCATCCTCTGCCCATCCTGGTGCCTCCTCTGGCCTCTCTCCAGCAGCTCCATGTCCTTGCTGTGCTGGTCCCCAGGGTTGGAGCAGCTCTGCAGGTGGGGTCTCACCTGGGCAGGGGGACAGAGGGGCAGAACCCCCCCCCATATCCTGCTGCCCACACTGTGGGGTCAGCCCAGGGCACGGGGGGATCTGGGCTGGGTCATGTCCAGCCTCTGCCCCACCAGCACCCCGAGGTCCTTCTCCCCAGGGCTGCTCCACCAGCTCATCCCCAGCCTGCAGAGCTGCCACGGATATGGCAGTTCCAGACCCCCTTGGGGGGCTTTCCCTGCCTCTTGCAGAGAAGGGAACGCCACATACTGAGCCCTGGGGCTCTGTTTTCCAATGCTCCAGCTCTTAGAGGTCTCCCAACCATGTTCAACCTTGTTGAGCTTGGGAAGGCGATGAGAGCCCAGCCTGGGGCTGCGTGGTTGGTGCGTGGCAAACCAATTAACCCCATTCCATTACCTATCCACTGCTAATGAGTTCCTGAGCCTCTCACTCTGGATATCTCACACTTGGCTTTACCTCTGGGCTGTTTGCTCTGCTCTCCACCCATTCTATTTTCACAAACACTCTTTGAGTACAACATCCCCTCTCTGAAGAGACACTCGCGTTCCACACGTGTCCCAAAGTCCCTGCTGTTCCCCGGTGGCTCCTTCGAGCTGTGCCTTCAAAGGGCAGGACAAAGCAGCCCGTGGACACCAGCAGAGTCATGCTGGGATGAGCAGTGAGGTGCTGGGGCACAGTGGGTGGACAACACGTTCAGGATCAGCCCCAAAGGAGGTGCAAAGCATCCTGAGTCACTCTTCCTGGTGAGGATTCCAACAAACGGAATATTTTATCACACCTCCCCACTGCCCATTTTGTGCATCTTGACAACGCCCAGCATTTTGTTGCCTGAAGGATTGTATTTCCAGCACGTTGAAAGTGCAGGGGAAAATGTTGCTTGAAAACCTGTCCACAGAGCATTTTATTCTTTCTTTTTATTATTCACTGAAGAGTGTCAGGTTCTAAATACTGCTCCCTTCAAAGAGAGAGAAACCAGAGGATCGTGGTGACATTGAGCAGAACGATCAGACTCGGGAAATCTTCAGTCCAAGTAAATCCTGGCTGTTTTCCTCAGATGCAGGTTGGGTCTCTTTAGGACTAATCCAGCAGAAAATCATATGGAAGGTTGGCCCCCACTCCAGCTTCTTCAAAGTGCTGCTAAATCCAATAAGTGCTGGTTCTGCAGCCCAGCAGGTGCTAATTTACCCCATATGTTTGGGAAATTATTCTCTATCTGTTCTTGCTGGACTGAAATTCAACAGAGGATTGTTTTTTCCAACCAAGTGAAAATGCATTACAGGTAAGTCCTGCCGTTTTCTGCCCCAGAGATGCTGGATGGAAACTTAATGAAGGAAGGAGAACTTGGCCTCAGCAGAGGGCAAACCCAGCCATTGCCACAGAAGTCATTCTCCACGAGGTTGGCAACAGCTGAGGGCTGGAGGATGGATGTGCCAAAGCTTGGCCACCACAGAAATAGAATCGTTCTGCCTGGAAACTGGGCTCTCAAAGACCTGGCTAATTAAGGATCTGATTGAACTTCTTAAGTGTTTGAGCTCCATTTGACTTCCTCTCTCCTCCTGCACTTTTACCACTCCACTGATTCCATTTCCACTTAGTCCTTGTTTTGTTTTTCAGTGAGATTTTGGACTCACTCATCTTTTCCTTACAGCTTTATATGGCTTTCTTCAGCCTATTATCCCTCTGTGTAGCACCAGAAAATATTACCCTCAATATTCACTGATTTTCAGAGCTGACTGATTAATTAAGTTAAGGATTAGCACAGCATGAGAGCAGCCATACTGCAGGAGACCAAAGGTCCACCCAGCTACAGATTCAGAACAGAAACAGAAGAAAAGTGCAATTTAAATGTTGCTCATTTTGCAACTCCAGCTCTGAAATGCTCTTCCAGTCCATTGGCAACCTCCCAGTTCCCCAAATTACAGATTAGGTCTGCAATTGTGTGTAGTGTTTCCTCAGCCCTTCTTGCACCAACTATAATTGACATTTTTAACCTTACCTGCCATAGCTTGTGGCAATCAGATGCTCTGTGAGGTAACTTACACTGAGAAATTGGGGTTTCTCCAAACTACAACATCAAACACCTTCAGTAAAGATGAACTCCAAGAACCGAGGCTTTGTGTCACGAAGACTTTGTGCTATCATTTTTGTCTTGATAAATGAATCCTCACCTAATTTTGGGAAACTTCATTAATGCACCGTGACATGAATGTTATGGCTAAATCATGAAGAAAAAAAAACCAAAACCCAAAAAGCAAAGTCCCAAAAGATGAGAAAGAAAGCAGAGAAGACAAGAGAGCCTTACCTCTGGCACGAGGGGCTGGCCATTTTTGAGCCAGCTGTAGGAAGGGCTGGGCTTTCCTCTCGCCTCACATTCCCAAAATAAACTGTCATAGAGAGACACAAAGGCATTTTGGATTTTTTTATCCCATTCAGGGGGTGCTGAAAAGAATATGCAAGCCATGTTAAGCAGGAGAAAAGGGATGTTGCTTGAGGTATGTTGCCATTAATTAATGTTCTGAGCAAGGCTAATTAATATCGGTGGAACACATCCTTATTATACTGTAAGGGAATTCTGCACAACAATGACCTGGCATTAGACTTCAGGATAAGCTTGGGGAAATGTTAGAGGTGTGACCAGTGGGAAGGGAGCTTGGTTAAGATATTCTCTATTTTTAGGGCTAAAATTTACAGTGATTTTAGAGGCCTGAAATTCAGGACATGCATGTTGAAAGCACTGAGACCCCTAATTTCTGAAAAACAGTCTTTCTTTAAAGGTAGTTAAATATTTGTACCAGGAATATATCAAAGCCTTCAGTCAGCAGCTAATAAAAATCATGTATTAAATATATTTAATTAAAATCATTATATTAAATATAATAAAACCCTGCCTGGTTTCCCCACATGTCTCAGCCAGTGGGCTCAGAGCTCGAGTTCTTGGGTTGCAATTTTGCAACACAAATACTACACAGAGGACTTGGGGCTACTCAGAGCAGGAAAACCTCCCCTGAATGCTTGTGGAACTCTGACATCAATCCACACAGGAGCTCTGGAGACATCTGAGAGCCAAGCACTGAGCTGAGCAGAGACCACCTCGAGCCAGGCTGCCATTCAGAGGACTTGGCAAGGAAAAGGTGAATGTGAGACCCAGGGAGGGTAACTAACACCCCTCTGAATTTGGGATAGACCAAAGCCACAGGGAAGGGAAGTGCATCCCTCTGCCTCTGGCACAAGTGGCTGGTGGATTAAGATGCTATGAAAGGTTTTGGGCTGGATTATTAAATTGTAATTCTGGAGTCTACACATGTATATAAATATATATCTATACACACATACATGTACTTCTTACACAGAGTGATTTAGTTGGAGGAGGAGAATTGTTCTCCCTTGTGACCAGCAGAACCAGCCTGTCCTACAGCTGGGGCAGCTCATGACTCCAACTCTACAAAGTACTTTGAGATGTCCAACACCAGATTAACACTCTGCCAGTGAGCTGCTGCCCAGAGTGGGGAAGATCTGGGAGAGAATCCCAGAATGGTTTGGGTTGGAAGGGACCTTAAAGATCATGTCCTTCCAACTCCCTGCCATGGGCAGGGGCACCTTCCACCTGCCCAGGTTGCTCCAAGCCCCATCCAACCTGGCCTGGGACACTCCCAGGGATGGGGCAGCCACAGCTTCTCTGGCACCTTGTGCCAGGGCCTGCCCACCCTCCCAGGGGAGAAATTCCCAGTATCCCATCCATCCCTGCCCTCTGGCAGTGGGAAGCCATTCCCCCTTGTCCTGTCCCTCCATCCCTTGTTCAAAGTCCCTCTCCAGCTCTCCTGGTGCCCTTTAGGCACCGGGAGGTGTTCTAAGGTCTGCTAAGGATGGAGCTCACCATGCCCAACAGTAATTCTAATTACATGTCATTTTATTGCTCTTGTTGCCCAAAGCCCAGGCTGGAGGTCACACACAGAGCAGCAGATGCTGTCCAGGGAAGAAACCCTATTTTTTGGAGACAAGCTGCCCACAAAGGGAACACCCCAGAGCCCAGAAATGAAGCAAGAGGAAGCAATGATGTGGATAACACACCAGCCCGCTCCCAACACGACAGAAAGATCTCATGCAAAAGCTTCAGGAGTCCTGTTTGGATATTTCATAATGAGCAGCTATTAATTCATGTACAAGGTACATTTAATAAGCGCATTCTTTTAGATTGAATTAACTGATCATAGTTTTGTAATTGCCTGTGCAGTTATCAATCACGTCCAGGTAATCTACTGAGCTTCATTTCAATGGAACTGCTTGATGGGTGTTGGGGAAAAATGAGCGTGCAGTGAGAGCAAAAATAACCCCCTAAAAACAAGGAAGGAATGAAAGAGTCACACCAGCAGCAGATTGTTCTATTCCTGGCAGATACCTTGATATCAGCCATGGCTGCAGGAGGCTGGTGGCTTATCAGCAAAGCTGCATCTCTTCATTAGAAGAGATTTATTTAGAAAAGCCCCCGAAAAATACTTGCCAAAGTCAGCCCAACAGACGTTAATTGTAGGCTCGGTCTCTCTTTCTTGTGATTTTTCCCTCGCTGTTATGCTTAATTTTTTTTTTCTTCATCTTTGAAAGATTTATGAGGTAAAGGGGAAAAAAAAATCTCTCCTCTTATTGCTGTCAAAATATGTTGCTGTCCCTGGGTGTTAACAATGGGATTGAAGAACACACAATTCTCCTTGGCTATGGGGGACCACGACGAGGGATGGGGACCACAGGAAATTCAGGCACGTGGGGAGGGGAAAGGGGAGGGAGAACAGTTTCCCACGTGTATTATTCTCCACTTTTAAAAGGACAACAATTTCCCAGGTCTATTATTCTCCACTTTTAGCCAAGCAGGAAGGAGAGGGAGGAATGGAATGAGCTTCTCCCGCTTTGCCCTCATGTGTTGATGGAGCTGAGCTCCAAGAGGAGGTGGGATAACCTTCCATCTCCTTGGACAAAAGCTTTGGAGCCCTCCATGATGTGCTGCTGCAGAGGTGACTCTCTGCCCCTGCCTTTGCTGTGCCCTGTAAAGGTACCAGGGCTTGCCTTCTGCCTTTTATTCACCTTGCCAGCTTCACCTTGGCACAGCCCACCTTCCCAGGCTGAGCTTTAATGCAAAATACCTTTCTTTGGTGAGGTAAATCAGGGAAGGTCCCTCCAACCAGTCTGTGATCACCTCGAGCTGACCTGCATTTCACACCTCCAGTGAGGGGGTGCTGAACTTCATCTGCAACCCCCAACTGAGCCCCAGACTGGTCTTGGGAAAGCACAAACCCCAACTGGATCTGCTTACCATAGACAAACAATTGCCCTCTGGCAACATTCATTCCTCGACTGTTTCCCGCAATGCACTCGTAAGAACCTTCATCCTCGGGCTGAACATCGGGGATCTCAAGGACTCCTTTGGCTTTGGTGGGGTCGATTTTCCTGGGCAAGGGGTTTCCATCAGACCTCCTCCAGCTAATACTTGGGACAGGGCTAAGTAATTGTATTTCGTTAGAGAAGAAGAGAGAACATCTGTTACAGCAGAGAAAAAAGAATGTGAAATCCTTTCACGAGAGTAATAATATTAAAAAAACCCCTCAGCATAATTTCTGGTTTTAGCCATCATTCATAAGGCCAAGGTTTTCTAACCTGCCCAATTTATTTAGGAACACATGTCCAACAGTGAGATGAAATCCTCAGCCAATTCTGCATTTTCCCCCTCAGTAACTCTTACTTGGGGCTCAAACATGCTTTGAAACCCTGTGACACTGAAGGAACAACTTTGCAATGCAAACAAACACCACAGAAGCCCTGAATTATTGACTGGTTCTCACAGCAAACAAATGCCCTGTAGCATTTGAGCTATTTTCACACCCAAAAATAGGAAGTATTGGCCAAGAATTCAAAGGATCTAAAAATACCAATAAATCTAAATATAAAAACCGAGAGCCAGGGTGGAGAAGAGCAGAGAGTTGAGTGAGGAGAGGAAAGCACAAGATCCTGAGGCTGAAAGGACATAGAGACATAAGGGAAAAATTCTTTTTTCATGGTTTTGAAGCTTTCTATCATCTTCATTTCTATTTGGATCAATGTATCCTACACAACAAAAGCAATAGTGAAGTGTGAAGGCAGCTCTAAAGACTTCTTGGATTTCTGCTAATGTCCCAAACCACACAAGATTCACTTTCATGATCTGTAATGTCACCAAAACCCTTTCAAATATTAATAGCCTTGCCTTTCACAGTTCCTGTTTCTGCAAACCGAAGTAAGTTGCTTTTTCTAACAAATTTTGCACGGCTTTTGCCAGAGGCTTTGGCAAAATGCTGACTTCTTTTCCATTGGAAGTAACAGCAGCAGCAATTGAAAACACAACTTTCACGGAAATTAGAAGTCCTTGTCCCCAGTTTCCAAAGTCTCTGCCCACAGTGCTCACTTACAAAGGATTTATTCCTTTTAGCGGAGACTGGAACTGCTCACACCTTAAATTATTTAAGTTCAACTCCTTGGCTATTGAACAAAGAAATCAAGTCACAAAGACAGAATAGATTAATTTCTTAACAATTCAGGAGGTTTGGGGCCCAATTTCTGCCTTTTGGCTCAGTGTGGCTGTGATGTTTAACCCAAAGCAAGAACCAGAATCTGGGAGAGAGGTGAGGACTCAGCAAAGTTCAGGGACTGAAGAGCTGGGCAGGTCTCAACAGAGTAACCACAGCCTTCGAAGCAGCAGAAATACTTGTCCATGGGTGACTTCAGAGATGGAAATGCATGTCTGGGTAACTCATGCACATGCACACACAAACTGGGACTCTCCCATGACCCACCTCAGCAATCCACTACTGATTGTGGGCCATGTCAGACAGCACCAATCAGAGAAAGGGCTGGAAAGAACCACTGAGATTTTATTCTACTCTTCCCCATTTTGGTCCAAGACCTGAAGAGTTGTTTAAATTTCAGCCTAATGTTCATCACCACCTTTATTAATTGTCCTTTACTATGAGACCAAAAGCTATTTCAGATGCAACCTTGTTCAGTGCTGTTCCTTACTAGGGACTTCAGCCGGGTTTGTTTGTCCCAAGTGCACTGGGAAGAGCAGGAGTGGCCTGTTAGAAGGTGTTGTGTCCTCCAGAAATCTCATCACAGAATCACAGAATCATTCGGGTTGGAAAAGACCTCCAAGATCACGAACTCCAACCTCCTATGACCAGGAAACCGTACCATGAAGTGCCACTTCTACTTGTTTTTTTGAACGTTGCCAGGGATGGCAACTCCACCATGCCCTGGGCAGGCTGTGCCAGTGCTTAACTCTCTTTTAGGGGTAAAATATTCCCTGCTGTCCAACCCTGGTGCAATGTGAGGCTGTTGCCCTGTCACGTGTTGCCTGGGAGAAGAGACTGACTCAGCCCTGGCTGTAATCCCCTCTCAGGTGCCTGGAGGGAGAGAGAAGTTCTCCCCTGAGCCTTCTCCTCTCCAGACTAATCTTGCATGACATTATTCATGCAGAATTTCTGTAAAGCAAGTTAGTTATTTATAAAGCAAGATACCTTTAGTTATTTAAAAGGAGCACAGCTCCAGACTTGGTCTGTCTCCTGCCTGTGGTGCTCCAGGCAGGAAAACAGCCAGAGGAGCTTTGTGCTGGGTTGATCCAGACTGGTGATGACACAGAGAGGAGCATGGCTGGCTCTCCAAATCCTGCTGCACATTAACAGCTCCTGGAGAACAGCAGCCTGCAGAATGCCAGCAGCGTTTCACCACTCACTTTAAAAGCATCTCTTCTGGATTTTAATTTGATTTTTTTTTTTAGTATAACAAAGAGATTGAAAGGAACTAACAGCCACATGGGAGAAAAAAACAACGATCTGCTGTACCCACATGTGCTCTGCTGCCTGACAGTGCCACAGCCCAACATTTCCTGCTTGTTTTCTCTGGGCACTGACTGCTCCTGACCGAGGGAAGGCTGTGCTGACACCAAGGCCAGAGGCAGCGCTCGGTGGCAAAAGGCCCCTTCTGTCAGCCTGTCAAGTCAGCTTCCCCAAGGTCTGAGCTGAAGACACTGCCCTCTGTTGCCTTACCCACACCACAGACCTATAATGACATCCTTGGGGATGTTCCAAGGCAAGCTCAGCTCGCTTTTGGCCGAACAGGGCGATGCTTGGAATGCTCTCCCGCTGAATTGTGGCTGTAGCAGGAGGACAGGAAACCCTCAGGGGTTGGTTCAGCAGCTTCTCTGTGTCTGAAAATTGCAAGGAATAGTTATCAGCTCTCTGTTCTCCTGCCACTCTCTTGCACAGAGTGCCCCAGGTTCCTGAGGAGAAGGAATGTGTTGGTCAGGGCAGCAGCTCCTCTCCCACCTGAGCTCCAAGTGGAAGGAGAAGATGTGGGAGGCTCTGTCCCAACCCATGGGAAGGACCTTCTCTAGAGAAGATCTGCTTTTCTTCCTTGATACCACATTAGCACAGAATTCCCAGCACCTTCAGTCATGTATTTTGCAGAAAGCAGGTTTTTTGGGCTGGTTCCACCTTTTTCTGATGTTATTTTACATCTTTATTAACCAAATCTTAGTAGCATCTCTTATTGCAGGCCACATGAAACCTTTTGAGGTAAAACAAAAAAGACTCCTGAATTTAAATTTATTAATTTGTTACATTGGATTTTGGAATAAATTATCCATTTAGAAGCTGATGCTTTAAGAAGTGGAACTGTCCTTCAGTTAGAGGTAAATATATACAAAACCTAGTTCAAGAAATACAGCCTTGAGGATTTTTGTGGGATTATTCTGCCTGTCCATATTGTTCTGAGGGTCAGTATCTGACACTGCAGCACAAACCAGTGTCTTCCCATCCATTTCTGGGGTGGTCCTGCCAGCTGTTGGGTCTGCTCTGGTCTAGTCACCACCAATAACCACATTAAAACCAAACAACTGCTTGGGTCTAAAAAGTTTTAGAATACATAAAGAAACAATGAGTGCACTTCTCAAATTTATGACACTTCCCAGCCGAAGTCGGAGTAAATAAGAAAACAGTGCATAAACACGAGAGTGCCTCTGCACATAAATCTGCACTTCATTTGAAACCTTCAGAGCATCTAGGAGGACTAATTTAATTTATACCCCACCATCCAGGCAGCAGAAGCACAAAAACCATAAGTTACTAACTCGGAGAGGAAAAGGAGATGGGGAATGTGTCGTGGCTGGTGCCGAGTGTTGTCGGGGCGAGCACGGAGCTCGTCTGTCTGGGGCCACCTTTTGCAGCCACATGATGCACTGACGCTGTGCCTCTGTCCTGTGCATCTGGGGAGGTCCTCCAAAACGAAATCAAACCCACAGCCTCAGCAAGGCAGCCCATGGTTTGTCAGGCACGAGGCAGAGCTGAGGTGGGAAAGCTGCTCTCGTGCCCCACGGGCAAGGGTTGGCACCCGAGGAGCGCTGCGGTCCCAGCACTCACTTGTGGTTCATCCCAAAGTGTTCCCTGGGATGCAGCAAAGTTTTCTGAGGGCTGGTGGTGTCAGGAGGCACAAGGCACTTGTCCTAACTGTGGAAGGATCTGCCCTGGAAGCACAGATCCTCAGGCACTAGTTTTAATCAGGAATGTGGGTTGGAAGCAGCAAACGTCACTTGTGGTGGCCAAAGTCCTTCACATCGTGAGGATTTCAGGATCCTGCAACAATAGCTCCTCCAACAAGAACAATCTGAGAGCACACTGGAGGTGAAGCCTGGCATTTTTCTGTGAACTTAGTTCAGATGGCTACTGGAAGCCCCTTGTGTGATTATCTCCCAGTAGCAACAGCCACTAGAACAACCCTGCCATGAATACATTTAGAGAAATAAGTGAGGTCTTCCCATGAAAAAGAAATACTCAGGGTTGAAAGAAATCTTGTTTTATGGTATTCACATATGCTTTCTACAACCTTAGCTGGCAGCAGCCCATCTGCAGGGATTTTGAACAGATTATTTCCCTACCTTCGAGAAAGGAATGAAGAAAAACATAAACCACGGGCACAGTTTAATAAATATGTGCACCAGACATGGAAACTACTGTGCTTATTTTCATTCCAGGAGCTATTCTTACATATACAACAGGAACAAAAAACCCCAACAAGTTATTTTGGGAGAAATCTACTGATAGAAACACGGGAACTCAACTGAACATAATTCTTTCCATGGTGCTCAATCCCCTGAAAGACACAGGGAACAATAATTTGGATGTATGGCATGATTAATGCAGCTTGATCCAAAGCAGGACTTCTAATACTGGCAGAATATTAAACACTGTCACCATAATGAATATTGGTGCAGAACACAAAGTCTCATCTCTTCTATTAAACTGCCACAGGATGCAGGGTTTGAAATAGGGAGGCCACTGTTTCATATTTCAGTTTCCCCCCTTTTCAAGAATTAACTACAAGGGGCATTTTTTTTTTTGCTTGTTTAGGTCAGCAGATAGTTGCACTCTAATTAGAACTATTTACCCAATCATATTTCCATCCCAGGGAGGACGAATTCACTTCTCAAAATCTTCTCTGCTCTTCCTGGTGTCTGTTCCACAAAATAAGGTTCAAAGGCAAGAAGTAGCCCAAGCCCATTTGTCCTTGTGGGATCCATCCCTCCAAACCCTCTTCTCAGGGATAAACACTGACCCTTTGACCTCTTTATACTCATTATACTTGTTTTCCTCAAAACCAGAGTTTTGTGGGGCGAGTGGACCATTTGCAAAAATCAGGAACGGCATTTGAATGCACAACACAAAAAGAGCTTTGCAGCAGAGCTGCCCCAGGGGGCCCCCCAGTCTGGCTGAAGGAGCACTTTGAGTGCCCTCAGGTAAAAAAAAAAAGGCACCTTTAAGGCATTTTACACCGAGTTTTAAACTCAGCCATAAGTCTGGCCTCTTGCACCTGCTTTTGAAACGTGGAAGTGCCTTTTGAGCAGAGTCCAATAGGTATGATTTGCTGTTCCATATAGAAAAGAGATGCTATTTCTCTAAATACCAGAAAACTACTTTCATTTAAGACTTTTGGAGACCAAAACCCCCGCGGGTTGTCTATAATCTGCCTTTGATGTGCAAGATTTCTGTTATTCATAGAACACAGGTAGCAGCAGCCACGGCATTGTCTGAGCCACTGGACTAACAGTATGAATATAGAAAATTACGGATAATGGGAAAGCAGTTCTGAAATCCAAGCGAGATAATAACCCTCAGTGCTTGGGGCAGATCAGAGGCACAGCTCAACAAGTGCTGAGCTGGAATTGATTTGAGCATAAACAGACAAAAGTGGGGGCCAGTTTGAGTGGGATTTTAGCATCCAAAGGGGCTGCTGCATTTCTGTGTGTCTGCCTACAATTGCAGCAGCTGGAGGTGGGAAACTTCCAGCTTTGCACAAAACCACTAATCACCCACATACCTTTAGAAATCTGGCCTGTCTGATAAGCTCAAAGCATTTCACCTGCAATGTGTTCCTCTTGCTTTACTCCCACCCAAGTGCCAGCTCTCAAATAAAGCTTTTGCCCGGACTGCAGAGGCAGAGAGGCAGAAAAAAGGAGGAAATGCTTTTCTGTGTAAGACGTCTCACTCACACAAAGTAAAATCCAAGGGGAGAAATTCTCCAGCAGTGCCACTGAAGAGCCTCTGCCCCCAAACAGCACCTCAAACACACAGTGCACGTCACACGGTGGAGAGCAGTTTGTGGAGAGTGGAATTTGGCCCTGGACCACTGTCTTCAGGCAGCAGGACTGCAGGGAAGTGTGGCAGCACTGCTGACAGCAGGGAGGAAGAAAAATATATGTATTTGAAGGAGAAAAATTACCTTAAAGCTGCATTAACCCTCTCAGCCATTCCATTCCCGAGCACTGCATAGAGGGTACTGTGCTCCCCGAGGGTCTCGCTGTCCATTTGTCCTTTAAATCCACTTTTTTCCTCCTTTAGGATGTTTTTAAAATAGTAAAATTGGTGCATCATATTAACATGAGCCATCTTTGCCCCTCCAATAAGGTGCCACTGTTTCCTAGATCTCTTTACTCTCTTTTGAATCACTTTTCTGCAGCCAATGCATCGTTGTTCTACGCTTTCCACGCAACAGATGGAAATATGAAGTGACAACTTGAAATGTAAAGCCTGCACGGACTAACACACAATTAAGGGGGTATTTAAAGAGAAGTAGCTTGTCAGTATTTGGAAAAGAAAATCAGCTTTAGTGCTCCAGCCTGGTCCTTGTTTTGGGCCAAAAAATGCATAGACCTTTAATAAAAATTAGCTGTAAAATTAGTTTATATAGAAATCTCCTCTGAAAGGCAAGGCCATTTCAATCTTATTAACTTTTTATTTGCTTTATTTTTCTCCTTCCCAGCGTAGGTTCCAGAGGAACATTTGATTAATTTGTGCTGTCTGCAAGTCCGGCTATTAACCTCTGGGAAAGCTCTAAACACTTTAAAAGCTTCCAGCCTTAAAAGGGATTGCCAAAGTGAACTTAAACTAAATAGAGGTCAACAATCGAAGGGTGATTTTGGCTTTTCCAGGGAAAACTGATGCTCCTTGGAAAGACTGGGGCTTGTGGGCTGCTTACACTGACTCAGTTCCACACCTGCTCCAGGAACACAGAGCAGCCCTTGCTGCTGGGAATGGGGACAACAGGGCAAGGAAACCTGGACAAATGCAGGCTCCTGCAAGGGAAAAATGGACCTGCAGAAGGAAAGGCTCCTGCTTGGCTTTCCCAGGGCTCCTCAGCGTCACCTTGGAGACAAGAGTGCCAGGAGGATCTGGTGGATCCATCCCACAGAGTCCACCTCTCTTGGAACAGGAACTGCTTCCCCACGTTTAATTCCTAGAAAGGAGTGAGCCCAGAGGGGGCTCCAGGATGGGCAGAGGATGAAGCAGCTCTGCTGGGAGCAAAGGTTGGGAAAATGGGATGGTCCAGCTTGGAGAAGAGAAGGATCCAGGGTGACCTCACTGTGGCCTCCCAGTGCCTGAAGGGGCTACAAGGAAGAGTGGGAGAGACTTTTCCCACGGCCTGGAGTGACAGGACAAGGGGGAATGGCCTCACACCGATAGAGGGCAGGGTTGGATGGGATATTGGGAAGGAATTCCTGGCTAGGAGGGTGGGCAGGCCCTGGCACAGGTGCCCAGAGAAGCTGTGGCTTCCCCATCCCTGGAAGTGTCCAAGGCCAGATTGGAGCAACCTGGGCTGGTGGAAGGTGTCCCTGCCCATGGCAAGGGGTGGAACAAGATGATCTTTAAGGTCCCTTCCAACCCAAACCACTCCATCATTCTGTGGTGTCACACAGCTCCACTAAATGCTGGAACTGGGAGCCAGGGCTCATCTCAGAGATGAAGCTGCTCTGGAAGGACACAGTCTTTGTCCTGGTTCTCCCTGCCCTCCCCACACCTCCTCCCCCTTCTTCAAGCTGCAACCCAGTGAGCTTCAGTCAGGGGGCCCTTTGCTTTCTCATTTCCTCGGGAGCACACTGCACAGAAACTAACAGAACACAGTTCCAAAATCACACTTCACCAATTCCCATTCTGCCCCAAAGATCCTAATGTACAAAAAACACTTCTCCTTGTGGAACAGTGTTAGAACCCCCCACCTTAAGGAAAGACCAAAATCTTACTTCCCAAGGGCGAAGCATTCCAGGCGAACAGACGAGCCCTTCGCTGCGTATGTTGCTTCTGGGAAGTGTGCTTCAATCTTGGGTTCATACTCCCCCATCACACCTGTTGAACATCAAAACAGCTCACCCAGTTGAGCCCCAGACCTGTCTGGTATAGCAGAATTGCAGAGTTAAAAAAAGAAGGTGGCATGAATCCTGTCAGAGCCTCGCGCTCCACCCGTGGCCGTCAACACGTGATGGAGCAGATTTAACCTCCTGGGTGGGATTCAACCCCATGATGGAAACTTCTGGGAAAGCTGTGAGTTCCCTACATGGAGGAGTTGAAGAATGTGACTTGGTACGAGCTCCACATGTCAAAACAATCTTGTGGTTAAGGTTTAAGGGATAATTTAGGACTCCCACCTCTTGCGAAGAGGTGTTCACAAGCAATGCCTTTAATGTTAGGCACTTCTCATGACAATAAATAGATTCTGGGTGCAGGGGAATTAGACAATTCCAGCTCCAAAATACTTGAAAAACACTTTAGACTTCTTTGAAACACCCAGGTGTGAGCTGCAGGCTCGAGAAAGGCTGATGTATTTAGATGGAATTGTCAGATTTCAAAATCTGGCTGAACAACTGATAAAGCCCAGATAATGCAGACTCAACTGGGGGGCATTTAATTTTGCAGCAGGTTTGGGATTGATTTAGGAAACTCAACTTTGAGCTGAACTTCTGGTATGTCTTTTATGCATCTTGCACTGGGACTCATGGTTGGAGATGGGGTGAATATAAATCAGGTGTTTTCCTCCCAGATCCCACACCAGAGATGCACCAGTTCTGATTTTATATTTAACTGGGTGATACTGCCCATACATTTTCCACTTGGAGACTTCCAGCTCTGGTCCCAATCCAGAGGCCACCAAAGTGAGTGGGAGGAGATGAAGGGACTGATAGATGGTGTCTGAGGAAAGGAATAGTGGAATGAAAAGGGGAAAAAAAAAACAGTCAGAAAAGATCTTAAGCATTTGCAATCACAATCTGTGCCAAATTATTAACTTCTGAGCTGGGGAATTGCAACTTTGCTTTGTGGGATCTGATTGTTACACAACAGCAGAGGCTCATAGTGACAATATTATTCTATAATGCACAGTTGAGGTTTATTTACCCTGGAAATCCAACTCTACACAGATTCTTGTTGCTGATTGTTGCCACTGCTTTGCAAACAGGCCGAGGATATTGAAATGTAGGTGGGCAAACTTACAGAACAAACCTGGGGCAAAGATGTCCCAGGTCTATGGCCCTCACTGTGAACATTTAATTACAAATGTAGCCAGGGAAGTACTTGTACCTGCACAGGTGAGTTTCTCACCTCAGGGCCTCATTTTGAAGCAGCTTTCAGGATTTGATAGCTGAGCTGTAGTTAGATCACAAATTTAGAAAGCTTTGTCAGATTTAAACCTCGACACAGGCACGAGATGAGAAATGCTCATGTGCCACAGGACAACCTCTTGCTGGGTTTCAGTGACACTGAGCACTGCTTTCTCTGCATGTGTTTGTGCCACCAGCCCTGCCCTGACAGCTCCAACCTCACTGCAGTCCAGCAGATGCTGTGGGACCGTGTCCAGCTGCACAGCCTTTCCATGGGGACGGGCAGGGCTGAGAGTTCCCAACAGCTGCACAAGGGCCACTTGTCTTTGTGCTGCTGCTGCCTTGAAACAGCAGAAACATTTCTCTGGACTAATTTTTGAGTACTAAAAGGGTGCACAGGAATATTTGGCACACTCTGAGTCGCCCAGGCTTTACAACTTTATATTCTCATCTAATTCCAAGATTCAGATTCCAGTTACGCTACTTGGACATTGCCTCACCTCTTACACCCACGTCCAACACCATCCCTCCCATCCCCCCACGCCCCTGACACACCTCCTGCACTGAAGTCAGAGGTCCCAAAAAGCCCCCATTTTCCTCCTCCCCATCTCCTTGGATGCAGTACCACACCTTCTGGCATGCTTCTTTGGAGCCTCATGAGCAGCTTTGACTGATGATATCAGAATGTTTTTACAGATGGAAAACCCTTTCCCTGACTCTGTTGAAACCCTTCCCAAAGACCGATAACGTTGCACTTGAGGGACTTTTCCCAAAAGCACTAAAAGCCAAAGTCACTAAAAATCAAAGCCAAAGGCACTAAAATCCAAAGGCACTAAAAGCCAAAGGCACTAAAAGCCAAGAAGGGCCTGACAGGCCACCCTGCCCTCCCAAGACACCCTTCCAGGCAGAGCCAGCCCCTGGTGGCTCACCGTCGCTGCGCAGGGTCAGGGGGGTGGGAGGTCCCCACGCTCTCTGCTGTGCCTCCCCATTGCTGACCACACAGGTGTAGTTGCCCACGTCCCAGGGCTCCACCTTGGCCAGGTACAGGTCTCCAGTCTCCTGGGACACGAAGCGCCGAGGGTCCTCCCGAAGGGCCAGCGTGGCGTTGTTGAAGGTCCACGCGTAGGACAAGCCTAGGAGACACCAGGCACAGGTCACACACCCCTCCCAGCATCGCCCCCAGGGCAAAGCACAAAGTAGCCAAGGCAAGGGAGGCACTTGCTTTGGTTTTTAACTCATCTCAAGCCACTTCAGGAGGTCACAGAAGTTTTTTGTCCCCCTACTTAGCGTGTTCTGAAGAGGAAGGGCAGGAGAAAGCTGCTCTGGGGAAGCACTTCTGTTCATAACCCTTGCCTCTGAAAATCCACAGGGCAGACTGAGGTGCTGCAGCTCCTCTCTTCCCTCTGACCACGGAAAAAGGAGACTTGAAAAATGGAGAAAAACCTTCATTCTGAGATTTTCACTGGGGGGGAGCTCAGCTGCACACAAGGGTTTTGGGGATTAATCCCTATTGGATCCTATTGCACATTTGATGATTTGCATGTCTCCTTAACTCCCATACTTCGTTCTGCTCCACAATTCTTGTCCTAGTCTCACTACCTGGCCCTTTTCTCCCACTCTTTTCCATACAGCATTTCACAATGCAAACATTAAATATGTATATCTATAGACCAGGCAACTTCAAAGTGATTTATTTGACTACCCCACCCTGGAAAGTGTTTGCCATCCGAGGACCCTGCGTTTGGGAAAGACTTTTTGGCCGAGGCTTGGGCGCTGAGGAGCAGCTTCAGACCTCACCCTGCAGCTGCTGCAGTGTGGGAGCATCCCAGGTGTCCTGCCAGCCCTGCCCTGCTGCTGCCCCACTGTCACTGCAACATCCACCAGCAGGAGCAGGGCTGGAAACCTGCCTTTTGTAAGCCAGAGTAAATCACAAGTTTCAAAATCTCCCCGTTTAGCTTTCCTTAATTAAATGCATAATTCATAAGCCAACAGCGTTCTGCCAACAGCTTCATTTTTCCACATTTCCCCCATCAACAACCCCACTCAGAAAGGATTATTTATGTTCCTCTCCCTCCCCCCCCCACTCCCAGTTCCAGCATGGGAACAGTATGGTAATGACTCTGCAAACTCCAGTAGTTCTGTGGAGTTTTATGTTATCAGCTTCCAACATTTTAGGACTCTCATTAGAAATGATGCATCTCCAGAGAGCAATCAATGACACCTTCTGTACTTGCCTAAATCCTGCAGTAGGCTCTGTTTTATTACAGCTTAATGCTGAACTTCTTTTGTGGTCTACAGTCAACCTGGCAGGTGCAAGAATTAACTGCCAGTGTGACCCAACACTCGTGCACTTGCACATGTGCTCACACACAAGATAACCCCCCCCCACCCTGTTTTCACATGTGCCCCTGTCCTTTGGGTACCTGCTTAAGGCATCTCTTCACAGAAGCAAATCTGGAGATGGGTTTTCCCACAGGAAGGATCAGCCATGACCTGATTCATCTTCCAGAGACCCACAGACTCTTTTCCTGCCTCAGGCATCAAGTTTGCTGACTATAGTTTGTCTGGGCAGACTGACTGGTGTGGGCAAACCTATGATTTCAGCTCCTTCTTTGAAGGTCCCTAACCTGCAAAGTGGGCACTCTCCAGAAAATGCTGAAGATTTGCAAGTTGAATAATTTAATGCCCAGTGGAACAGGATGTTGTTATCTTGGATTTGTGAGGCAGAAATACCTTGGATCTGCCATCTCCTCAGCTTTCACAAGAGGGCTGAGAACTTTTCCTTGCCAGCTGGAACCCTTGTTTTCCTCCTCTCACAGACCTACCCACAGGCAATAAATGGGCAATGAAAGCACTCTGCCCAGCTGGATGCCCAGAACTCCGCAACAGGATGGTGCATCTAGTGGGAAACTGGAGGGCAATTAAAAAGTGAGATGATGGGAAAAAGCTCTTTGGAGGTGCCAAAGTTGTGGTGGTGGCAATTCCAGGGCTGAAGAAAGGCCTCACCCACTCTAACAGGGCATCCCTGTAGCTGCCAAGACACCAAGTGGGTTCCCAGGAACCACCTCATTTCACGGAATCAAAAACCAGGTTCCTGCTGCAGGACTTGGTGATGCAGCAGCTGAATCCTCTGCGAGTATAAAACTTCATTAAACCCAACTTTATGCTAAGCAGGCATTCTGCAGGAGGTCAATCTGTGAATTAATTAATCAGCCAAAGAGAACCAGACCTTCTCTGTCCTGATTTCAGTTCTCAGGGGGTTCCAGCTGCCTTCATCTCCCAAAGTTTCTGTGTCTCTCCCTGCTTGTGCTCCCCCATTGCTTTAGGGCCTATTGAGGAGTTTGCCCACTAACTGGGAACGAGCAGAGGACTCTCCTTTTCATCTTTAAATCCCTTTTCCCCCCAGTGTAAGGGATACAGACAACACTCTCTCCTAACTGCAGGTTCAGTCTCACCCATCCCTAGGCCATGCTTGCCCAGAGCATAATTCAGCTCCACCAAGCTCTGTAGAAACCCTGATTTTAATTGACTTCAGTGGGAGTTGGATGAAATCTCAAGAGAAAGGAACTCAACTTTGGAGATGGAACATTTTTCCCCCCTCTTTTAAGGCATAATACCAACAATCCCTTTCACAGCATCTTTTCTTACAAAGTTAAGTGACTACATCAACAGGTAATAGAGGAGAAAACCCAATTCTGCACTATAACAGAAGTTACTATAACCTAAACTTTCCCATTTGGGGTCAATTTGAATAATTCAGATCCACTGAAAGAGCAAAAGAAAGGAGAAAAAGTCCCAGGTTATCACTTTTGGGTCACATTTGTTTCCATCAGTAAATCAGAGCTGGAGGAGCCTGGGCAGGAGATGCTGAGCAGAAGGTGGATGAGGCAAAGAAGGGACATGACAAAGACAAGGGACACGCCAATGACTGAGCCCAAGTCAACACATTTGAGCCTTGAACACTGGAAAATTATGTTTTCTCTCAAGAGACAGTGATCCCAATGCTGGTACTGGCTCTGGGAGGTTCTTGGTGGGCACAGAGCTGCCTTTAGCTCCAAGGGGCTCCATGGCACTGGAGGGATAATTAATTACAGCATCCTCGACTTTGTCATGGATGTGCCAGAGCAGGAGGCAATTTATGGTGCTGCAATATTGGGGTGTGCTTGTTTTGGGTTTTGTTTCTTTTTTTGTTTGTTTGTTTGTTTCTCTTTTGTTTGTTTCTTTGTTTTGGTGGGGTTTTGTTTGTTTGGTTTGGGTTTGTTTTTGTTTGGTTTGGGGTTTTGTTTGTTTTTGCTTTTTTGTTTTGTTTTGTTTTTTAAATCCAAGGCAAGGGATTGTGGTGTCAGCCTCCCTTCTGACCCCAGAAACCCCCCAGGTAGGTCAACTCCCCCTTCCAGGTGGGCAAGTCCTGACTTGGCTGGGCAGGAGAGCATCTCCCAATCAACCCTGAGCCTTTCCTGAAGAGCACCGCTGGGAAAGAAGAAGAGTTCACAATCACTCCTGATGTCCTGGTGTGGGGACTGGAACATTCCAGTGCTTCCCTCAGCCCAAGCAATCCCCGCCAATTCAGCTCCTTCTGCAGCACAGCAGCTCCAGGCTGGGCCCGGGGAGGAGACTGTCCTTCCCTCTGGAGCTGGGGAAAGCTGGATTAAAGACTCATAGGGGTAGAGAGAAAGGGACTCTCAGCCCATGACTAAGGCACCGTGTTTGTAAAGGGAGAGGCACTCCAAACCTCTTCCGACGGTGCATTTTCCCAAGGGCAGCGTTTCATATAAAATGCAGAACTCAAAACACCTTCTTACACATCATCCCATCCCCTCCCAATTTCACGTGCACCTCCTTCCCCAGCCTCGGCTGGTTGAGGATCTGGCACATCCCCCCGACCAAGCAGGTCCACGGGGCTCCTACTTCCTTTAAGAGTGTTTTCATATTTTTCTTTTTAACGCAGCCTCGACAGAGTCGTGTCAGCAGAGAGAAATCCCCGAGCCTCGGCGTCGCAGCCCCGGCAGCTCTTCTGCACAAAGAAATGCAAATGCGGAGTGATCCCGCTGCTCCTACAACAAGATTAGCAACTTCCCTAAAGCTCAGCAGGGAGCCAGCTGGAAGGGGAAAGGCTTTAGATGAGCCTTCACTTCTAAGGAAATAATTGAACAACAGCCCAGCCCATGGTCTGGTGTCAAGTATTCCCAGTTAGGCAGCAGCTCCTTCAGCAGAGTCAGGTCGGGCTCGCGTGTGGCTGCAGAAATCGGGGCTGTCTCTGCCTCTCGAGATAAACCAGGGGGTTCCAGCAGTAAAACATCACCGCACTTTGGTGGCACAGGGGAAACAGGCTGATCTAAAGGACGGCAGCCCGAGGAGCGAGATGTTGGAGGCAAAGCAGCCCTTGCCTTGCCTCGTCCTGCCTTGCCTCATCCTGCCCTGCCTTGCCCTCGCAGGGACACGGGGCTGCGGAGCCCCATCCACGGGCAGCGCAGGTGAGGAGGGGCTGCAGCCTCTCCCTGCCCCTCCCAAGTTAATTACGGCCCGAGTTTTTAATTGCTTCAGTGGAGCTAATGCTTGAGGTCTTAACGATGGGGATTGAGGGGGGGGATTTCTCTTTCCTTCCTGTCGCCGTGTTGGTTCGCTGCGGTGAAGCGTCGCTTCTCCTTCGGTTTAAGGGGGGTTTTGGGACAGTTCTGCAAGAGTTTTGTTCCCTGAGAGGTAGCATGAGGCCTGTAGTTGAAAGTTGCCGGAGCAGCCCTTTTGGAGGCTTTTTCCCTCCTTGGTTTCTTTTTTTTCTTGTTTTGGTGGTGTTTTAGCCCCTTATGTTTTTTTCTTTGTTATTGTTGTTGGATTTTTTTCCCCCTTCTTTTGGATTTTTTCCCCTTTGGGCTTTTTCCCTTGTCTTATGTTTGGGTGGTTTGTTTGTTTGCTTGGGTGGGTTTTGTTTGTTTGTGTGGTTTTCTTGTTTGTTTGGGTTTTCTCCCCTTATTTTCATTTTTTCCCCCTGTTTTGATTTTTCCCCTTGTTTTGAGTGTTTGGTTTTTTTTTTCTTGTTTCGATTTGCTTTGCTTTTCTTGTTTTGCTTTGCTTTCCGTTTTAAATTGTATTTTGTAGCTGGATAATACATTCTTTATCCCCTTTAGCTGAAATAACTCCCCTCTCTTCTAAAATCCAAAATAAGTTCCCTAATGCAGCCTCAGTTAAGAAACACCTACAAAAAAGATGCAGCATCTCTTTTCTTGTGAACCGTATTGGAAAGCTAAATTTAATTGCACGTAAGCTTTAAATATTTTAAATATTTTTGATCATGGAAAATACTTAAACAGCAAAGTGGCCCAATATCTGCTGAGCTTTCCTGTGAACTCAGCAGGACGTTTAACTCCAGACGAGGTAAGCCTGCTCTCTGCAGGGAGGGGTACAAAGAGAAGGGAAACATTTCTCCAGATACCTCAGAGAGCGGAAATACCTCCTGAGCTCTCATTGCACCTGCCTCTTCCTACTTCTTGATGTGCTAAGGGAGAAAACTTCAATTAATTCCCTGGGTTTTTTTGGGCCCCTGCCTTCCTGTCTCTTCTAAAGTTGGAGGAAGCAGGTACAGATCTTTTAGCTTGGCAGGGGGTTTTCCTCGGTGTGTCTTACTTCAAAATAACTGTATTAATAACAACCGCTGTACAGAGGTTTTCCTGTCTTCCTGCAAGTCATTCCATTATAGGAAAGGCAACTCTTTTCTTGCTGCTGTGGTTTATCTTCCCCATTCCTTGCCATCCTCATTCCTGCCGCATTTAAAGTGCCGTACAGAACTCTTGGATGGGAGCTGTAAGCACAGCCAGGAATCCTTTCTCCTGCAGCTGTTGGGAGGCAGAGGCAAGGGTTTCAATTTAAAAAAGAAAGACCTAAATATACAATCCCTTTCACTAAAAACAACCTCCCAAGCATCCTGAGGTAGCACATGACTTATCAGAGTTTGCACCAGGTGCCTCCTCCCCGTAGCATGTAATTTTAGATCCTAAATACAGTGTTTATGGATGACAAAGGAACGGAGTTTCTGTCCTCTAGAGACTTGTTATTTCAGATAATGCATTTTCCAGGCCCCTTGGCCAGCAGCTCACACCCCCAGCTGAAGGCACACTGTGCTCAAGGCTTTGCTCATGGACAGCACCTTGGCAGCTCAATTAATCTGGGGTGAACTTGCCTGTTAACTATTTATTCCTTCAGAAGGTTTGCTTCTACCCCTATCCTATTTGTCAAATCATAATTTCACCCCACGGCAAGAGGAAAATACATAGTTCAGTGGCTCGAGGATGGATGTGTTGTCTCTCTGTCTGTCTGATACATTTCGGGAACTCCCTCAAGCTTTTTGTGCCCTTAAGGAGCAGGTTTCACTTCATCTCCTTGATTATACACTCCTTTATCTGGCTGTAAACACCCAGGGAAGTGGCAGTTCCTCTCCCTTCAGGGCTTGAGGGCTTTCAATTGATGGATGGGCTTCTCTCCCTCTCTGATATCCTGCGTCCTCTCCATAGATCACTCTTTACCTTCTCCTGGGAGCTGCTCTTAGAGCTGTTTCTTTAAGAAGAATTGAGGGTTTTGGAGAGCACACGTGGAAAACTGCAGCTCTTGTGGGGGTCTGGTCACTGCCAAAAGCAGGACAGAAGGCATCAAAAACCTGGTGATTCCCTAAATACAGGGCAAGACAATTTGGTAACTATCTTATTGATATCTCCTTTTTATTAATATAGGTTTGCTATTCCAAATTTTCAATCCTCTTCAGGTACTTCTGTGAGGAAAACACAGTTTTCACTCTAGACTTCAAAATATCTGAAATGGTTTTATTCCGGGTTCTAACATCCCTTAAGGAGGTTTGTGAATGTATATGGCTCAAAACTTGGGGAAGTCAATGTCAGGAGGGGAAAAATGAAGTCTCAAAATGCCACTCGGGAGCTTCTCTCGCTTCTGGTAGGTGCACAAAATGTTAAGGAAAAAGCAGTTTACACACATGTTCAAGCCTTTGTACTGCTCTCAAATGCTGGTGCTGGAGGTGGTAATAGAGCTACAAAAAGGGGAGAAAAGGAAATTTCCACCCCATATTTAGGGCTGTGTTAGATGAAAACCCTGGAACATCTTGCTCAGTGGTTCCTTGTGTGTCACCTGGACTTCACCTCACTCAGGAAGGAGAAGCTCAAAGGCCCTTTGGTGAGGAAGCAGCAGTAGGTGATGGTGACAGAGGCAAGGCACCCCCAGATCAATCTCTCAGAAAACTCCTTTTCATTCTCTACCTGAAGCACTGAAAAATACCCAGAAACCCGATCTCATCAGCCCTCCTTTAATCAGGCAGTTCAACTCTCCACAAGCCCCTTCCAATCTGAATTTCCTGCAATTATTGGGAAGGAGAAAATCAGGTATTTGAGTGCAGGACACAAATCTTCATGACCAATCTAATGTGTGTAATGCAGGACTCAAAGGAGAGCCCTGAAAGGTAGGAGAGCCTTTCCATTCAGCCCTGAAGTGGCTTGGATGCAGAAGGAATTGCTGATGGCTCCTCTTCTGCCATTCCACAGGGCTGAAGGAGCTGAGATGGCTTCAGGCTTTCTTGGCCGTGTCCCACCCAAGGAACGACAACACCTTCTGGTCCCTCAAGTCACCACAGAATAATAGAATAATAGAAAAGGACCCCTTAAGAAGGGTCTTTTGAAGAAATGAAACACAAATTTGTTGTAAACCCAGGTGCTTCATAAACCAACCAACTCCAGGGCTAAGGAGGCAGGGCATTGCCTGGGAGTTGATGTTCAGGTGGAACAGGCTGCAGAGTTTCCATCCTACCTCCGTGATGGGGGGGAGGCCCACAGAGCAGGACCACTCCTTGTCCTTCCCTCACAGACACTGGGCTTCTTGGTCTCCTTTCAAAGCTTTCCAGATCTCGAGAGAGAAGGAGAAAACAAGAGCTGGTTAGTCTTGGTGGGATTTGTTCCTGACTCCATCCCAGTGTCTCCAATAAAGAGCAGATTCACGTGTTCAGGAGCATGATGTGGTGTCAGTGTGTGATTTGAAATATTATCTAGGAAAGCAGCTCATCCAGCATATTGGCATGGAATTGTTAAGGCTGGAAAAGACCTCCAGGATCATCCAGTCCAACCAATTATCCAGTCCTTTGGTATTCCCAAGAGGCTTCTTCATAAAGTAGTTCTCCTGTAATCCCAGGAGTCTGTATTTACAATTTCTCCTTTCCAAGCCAGAGACTAATTCCATGACTTTTTCCAGCATCATTTTATTTTTTTTTTTTGAGCTTATAAAACTCTGAATCTACAGGAATTGGGGGAAAAAAACACAACCACGTTTCGTGGTGTTTTCCTTTGCTGTAGAATAAAAACCAGATGTTTTCTTCTGTATCTACAAGTGATAATTAAACATCCTCAGGACTCCCACAGAGTGGATGTTTAAGTGATGATAAAATTTGTTGTCTTCTTAATGAGTCTGTTCTGTCCTAAACTGGCTGCAGCAGCTGGACAGGTTTTAATTGACTTGAAATTTAGTGCTGGTTTTAAAGGGGAGAAAGAAGGTCCTTTCAGTAGGAAACCATGTGATGCTTTAGAGAAACTGCCTGTAGAAACACGTCCATCTCCCAGAGGTTATTTTTTATGGCTATTAATGTCTATTTTTTAACATTACATTCAATCCCTTCTTTCTCACATTTCACTGAAATGCTGGAGAATTATTGGTCTGATTCCCTTCACCTAATTCAATCACAAAACATGACACAAATAGATGTACTCTAAAAACAAAAGGATTATTTACTTTTTGATCCAGTCCTCATCCTAAGGGGAAGCCTTCCCATTTTTCTCAGGGTCCTTGGGTAAATGACTGCTTGAAATGCATTCAAAAACACTTTAATACAATAAACTCCAGCTCCCCCTTAAATCTCTGTGTACCACAGTGGCATAAACTGCTTGCCCTAAGCTTATTTTATTTACCTGGCTGCAGATTCTTGTTTCAAACAATTGTTCCATTTTTCATCAGCTGAACAACCCCCTGATCCAGAGTTCAATGGCGAGAAACAGCTCTCCTGGTCAAAGCAATAACGATTACTACCTGTACAGGCTCAGCTATTTATGTCAATATATCAATTTTCTCCCCCTTAGCTGAACTTTCCAAAGTTAATTTTGCTTTTTCTCCTCTTCATCTCCTGGATATTGGTCTCCTATGAAGACTTTGTCTCCTCAGAGGGGGCTGAATTGAATTAACCAGCTGTAGCCCCTCCTTGTGCTGCCATAGCCACAATAGATGGTTCCTGTCAATACACTGGAAGCTCTGATGTTCTTTTAATTGTCTGCTGGATAGTTCTCTGCCCTGGCCAGTCAAAGGAGGGGAAAAAAAGGACAAGACAGATCAAGGAAAATGGAAAAAAAATAATCATTTCTTTAGTTGTCTTCCATCCTGTAATACTAATTGAAAGGGAAAATTGTAATAGAGTTAATTAGAGTTTGTTTTCACACTTAGAAGAACCAGTCTCTGAATGTGTGGATTTATTTTCCTGTTCTGAAAATGCATTCTGGTAACATTTGCTGTCTTTTTCTTTTTTTTTCCTGGGGGGGTTAAGTGTATTCTGGGAAGGAAAAGGCCAGCACAAAATATTGGTCCATGGGACAAGGGCCAGGATCTTAAATGGGGATTTGCTTGGGATGGCTGGTCTGAGGCTTTGGGAGAAGGGGGGAAAAGACCCTCAAACACTCCTATTTTTTATACTAAATCAAAGAAATATCAGAAAGTTGCACAACATTCAGATATTTTAGTATTCAGGCACTAACAGAAATGGTCACATCTCCCTTTCCTATCGCTTCCCTTGGACTGTTAATACACCACAAACTCTAATTTCTACTTAAAAGTGAAGTTAAAAAAAACCCACAAAAATCTCTTGGGCAGTCTGGGCAATTTGTGCAGCCTAACTGGTGCTTTCCAGTACTTCTCACTATGGAAAATCAGGACTGTCTTTTGGCTGGGAACAAAATTCCATTTATGAGACACCCGAGAAACGAGGAGGGGCAGGAAAAAAAAGGTGCAGTGAAGCAGCAGGAAAAGGTTTTCCTGACAATTGAGAAGTGACTGTGTAATACTCCTTCTGAAATGGGAATACATTTTGGAAAGTAATGAGTTGCTAGTAGCAATTTTTACTTTAATGACACAATGTGTCATGGTATCATTTTTTACTCTAATTTTAGGTGGTGTCACCTGGCCTGTGTTTCTCCACTGAAACCATGACAAGTGTCCCTGACTGGAATGATTAAAAAGCAGTAGATTTCTGGGGGGGTCCTCTTTTATGGGTAGCAGGACTACTGTTGGTTGTATCACAGAATGGTTTGGGTTGAAGGGACCTCAGAGCCCGTCCCACCCCACCCCTGCCATGGGCAGGGTCACCTCCCACCAGCCCAGGGTGCTCCAAGCACCGTCCAACCTGGCCTGGGACACTCCCAGGGATGGGGCAGCCACAGCTTGCAGGAGTTTGAGCTCCCTCACAGCATTTGTGCAGTTTGGTTCTACAAGTCAACTTGGATTTCCCAATGCTGGAGAGAAGGTTTTCATCCCTTGGTGCTCACTGCTGAATCTCAGGGCTAAGGAAGGAGCTGTGGTTGCAGATAAATCATAATTTAATCTGTTCAGTTCACCCATGGCAGGTACAACTGTGCAATGTCCTTATTTAACCCACTTTTAAAGACCTGTAGGGATGGAATTTTTCTCCAGACAATCCACTCCAGTGCTTGACTCTGAGATCTTTATGACGCTGCATCTTTTACAACCCCCAAAATTTCCCAGGCCTAAACAGAAATGATCTTTTATTTCTGTATGAGGTGGATTTTGATAGATAGTTGTACAAAGTGAATTGATTCAGTGTCTGTCTCTGCAATAAAGAATCACTGCAGAATAAAATTAACAAAACAAAACAAAAAGAGCAAAGCAAAGCAAAATATAGTAAAAATAATGCATTAGTGGAGTCAGTGTCTCTTTGTCTCTGGTGTGCCATTTCTCCAGGCAGGCAGCATCTCCCATGGCTTATTATGACACCCCATTCAGGTGGGCTCAAGAATGAATTATAAAATTGTCTACCTTTGTTAGGCAGGCCAGGGGGGTGAGGAGAGGGAAGAGCTGGACCAGGAGAGATGGTGTTTCTCTTCACTCCAAGGATTTCTCAAAGATTTTATGTGGTGTGTGTATTTTCAGTGCTTAATTGCAAGCTAAAATGTGTTAAGTATATCTTCAAAATCTACCTGAGGATGAATACAAACGTAGACATTCTCTTTTTCTCTCGTTATTGTGGAACTCTGGCTGCTTTCAAAACCACTCCTCTTTGCCCTGGGTGGGGATTTCCACCCACAGAACACAACCACCATTCCCCTGTTACCCAACACGGTTTTCTAACGTGACTTGACATAATCTAATAAAGCAGAATGTTGCTTGTCAAGAGGAGTATCAAATCGGATCACGAAGATCAGGTGTTTGGCACACATTTTGATTGCTAATATGCACTTAGGACTAGGCTGACTATTTAACAGATGGTGTATTTGCTAACTTCAGTGCTTCTGCAGAGGTCTATAAATAAATTATCAACTCGTTCCTACATCATTCCTTTCATTCTTTGTCTGTGTTTATCTCACTTGAAGAACAACGAGTTCCCCCTCGCACTCCCCGGCTTTCTCAGCTGCGAGTTTGAACAAAAAAACAACTTTTTTCCCCCCTTTCCTCCAGATCTGTGCCTGTTGGCACAGCACAATCAATCACTTGGGTGTGATAATGAGGTCAGGCGGGCTGAGCGAAATGCTCGGATGAACAGGAGTCTTCCCAGGGAAAAAGTGGGAATGTGAGGACTGGGGCAGGAATGGGAACCTTTGCGGAGCTCAGCGAGGAAAAGCGTGCTCAGAGCACCCCGAACACATGGCATTTTGTGGGAATGGAGAGAGGGAATGGCAGGGCTTTTCCTCCTGTAAGTGGGAATACTTCCAGCTCCTCACCAGGAGAGGAGGGAGGAATGGGCAGAAGGAATTGGCCAGAGGTTTTTCTTGGAGAGTCTAATCCAGTTGTAGCCCAGTGGGGTTAAGGATGTTCTCATGGAATCATAGCAGGGTTTGGATTGGAGGGGACCTTCAAGACCATCTTGTTCCAGCCCCTGCCATGGGCAGGGACACCTTCCACTGGACCAGGTTGCTCCAAGCCCCATCCAATTGCTGACTGTACAATTAATATCTTTATTCTACTTTCTCCATCACCACAACTCCCCACATATCTGGGTTGCTTTTAAAATTTATTTTTAGCATAAAACTTTTTTAGCATAAAACTGCCTTGCAGGTGTTGGAGTGGCAGATTTAACTACACACCAGAGTGCCTGGAGATACAGTCGGTTTTCCTGGGATTGAGCAGCTACTTCCTAAATATGCTCTGGTAGGAACAAAGACCTGAGTAGCAGCTCATTCCTTGCAACATCCCAACCGTGTGTTTGAAATTCCTGAATGTGCCTCGGTAACAGCTCCAAGCCACGTTAAGAAGGAGCATAGGACAGCTCTGTAATACTGAGGAGCAAAACAAGGCAACTTGGGTGTTTTAACATGTGAAATTGTTACAGACAATTAAAGAAACTCCAATTTCTCACCTTGCATAATTACAACAGTTCATCTGAATTAATGCAATTTCATGCTTTCTTGAACTTTTGATTTTTTCCCCCCTCATAAATGTTTTGTCATTGCATAATCCCAAATATTAAGGTTGTAATTGCTTGCTATTGAAATGTGCAAGGAATGTTAAGACATCAACAGCACCGCTCACATTCCCCTGGGCCTGGGTCAAACTGGGACCTATCAAACCTGCCCCAGCTTCTCCTGGTTCCCTTGGAAAAATGGCAAAACGAGCAGGGAAGGGTCATGGCAGGAACTTTCTCACAGGGAAATGGGATCAAAACTCCCAGGTCTGCAGTTTTCCAAGGATTCTGGTTGTGAGTTGCTCTCAGAGTTTCTAACACCTGTGCTAGCAGCTGACAATTTGTTTTCTCCCTTTCCTGTGGCTGGAGTGAATGAAGGGCCCTTTGCAGGTGTGAATTCGATGCTCGGAGACTTTAAATCTGCTCTCACCACAAATAGGAAAAAATGAATTTACTAGATCTTTTCAATTAGCTCAAATTCTGGGAGGTCTCATCCACCCAGATTTTGGGGTTGTTTTCTTCTTCTTCCATATAGAGGAAGCCCAAAAACTGTTGGGGCTAAAGCCCCTTTAGATACAGACTGTGCCTGTTCAGACCATCCCAAAACCTCCTGAGCATCAAGCCCTGCCCCTTCCCACTCCTCAGGATTGTTGGACTAAACTGCTTTGGAGGAGACTTGTCCCAGCCTGTTGCAGGGTGGCTGCTACAAGGTGTGCTGTGGAAATACCCTTCTTTCCCCAACTATCTCCCAAAGGAATGGCCAATCCCACCTCCCACAGCTTTCACTGGGAAGCAAACTCTCCCTTCCAGCTTGCAAAACTCGCTAGGCAAACTCTCTGACAGTTCCTTTGTCTGGATAATGCTGTCAATACATTAATCTTCTGCTGTTAGCATCTAATCTCAATTTTTAAAATGCTCTAATTGATTTTCTATGACTTCAATTGCGAGATTAAGAGTGGTGTTATCTCTAATTAAGGTGTCTGTGAGCTGCTTAGCATTTCGCATTTCCTTGGTTTGGAAACACTGGTGCTTCCTACCCAACACCTGCTGACTTCTCCTGCTCCTTCCCCTCTCTGAGCTTTGGGGCACCTCAGCTCTGTAGGATGTGAGGCTCAGGCAGCCTGGGGAGTGCCTGAGAGTCTCCTTTCACCAAGACAGGTTGAAAACCCAACTGTGATTCCCACTTTTGTTCTCCTTTTCCTCTGTCCTGGTTTTAGTAGCCAGGGTCAGTTTGTCACTGGGTGGGTGTGGATTCTAATCCCTCTGTGTCATTTTTCTCATGAACTGCTCCCCATGGCCCATTGGCAGCAGCTGCCCAGGGCACACTCCACCCCTCAGGGGACAAACTGGGTGTTTAGGAACTTCTGTGAGATAAGGAAGTTCTCCTGCCTCCACACCCACCTGAGGGGTCATGTCTGCTCATGTGTCATCAGTGATGCCAAAAATATGTCATTGTTCACCTCACAGAGTAAATCACCCCTTGTGAAAGTCTCAGCCCTGGGGGAGGGACTGGGCGTTCCCATCTGAGCCCAAGTGGATATAAACTTGGGGTTTTGGGACTGGGGGCTCTCCAGATCCAGAGGAGGAGCAGAGCCTTGACCAGACTGAGACTGGTGCCAGACTGCACCATCATTGTCACCAGCAGGTTTCTTGTTTTATTTTGACTTTGAACTCGGGGGGCCCACGTGGTGCTCAGCACAGGGGTTGGTGAGCTCCATTCTGCTTGTGCTCCACTCTGCTGGGCCGTACATCACTTTTTTTTTGTGGCACAAACAAATTTTCCTTCTGTCTCAGTGTATTTTGTGATCTTTTATGAAATTGTTCTTCTGCCTTGCAATGCCATTCTGAGTTGGATTCATTTCTCCTGCCGGTTGAACTCTAAACCAGCACATCCACCTTGGGTGAACGCTGTGACCCACCCTGCTTAGGAGAGGAAGCTCCCCCGTCCCCCTGAGCCCCACTCCTCTCAGCCTGGTGGGAGCAGCTTTCCAAAACCAGAGGGAGAAGCACAATCACTGGGTCTTGTCCTTCTCCAGAGCTGTGTAATCAACCCAGGGCCTTCATCAGCACTTCTTTATTTGGTTAAATTGCTTGGGGGCTTCAAGGGAGATGACCTGTAATTTGCACATCAGGACACACATGGGCTCTGGGTCTTCAATTCAGCCTCAGTGATATGAATAGCCAATCCAGGCACTTATTTCCAAGGTGGGGGACAATCATTTCCACCACAGCCTGCTTGTCTTTTCCAATTAAAGAGTGAAAATGCCCTTTACAAAGTAATATCAAGCTTCTCTAGAGGAAAAAATGGAAGGTCACAATTAAATTAAACAGGGAGGGTGAAGTTGGCAGGGGGGTGGAAACACAACCTTAGCTGGCTCTGTTTTTGTTCCTGCACCAAGAAACTCAGAGCACAGAAACCTGTGCTGCGAAGAGCTGCTCTGCATCTGGGTTTTGTTATGTTTTCTCCCCCTTTTTACAGAGTTAGCAGCATGAAATATTAAAGTTCTCCTGTGAACTGAGCACAGGACTTGCACTGAGCAGCAAGTGTTGATGCAGCCTTAGGGCTCTTGCTGCCAAGCCCATCTGCAGGCCAGAGGAACATCTGAGGAGCTGCCCCTCACCAAGGGAGGGGCAAGTCAGGAATAGGGGTTTAATATTTCATATTCCTCAGCAGTTTTCTCACTCGTCACGGCAGAGTTCATTTGTCACCCATCATCACCAGAGTCACTTTGCCATCTGCAGGAGTTTCCTCCAGATTGGAGTGCCCTTAAAAGCAGATTTCTCTTCCTGGGCTGAACCTCAGGGGCCACATTTATCCCTGCCTGAACGACACCAGTTTTGACTGACTTACACAGGAGATGGTCCTGGCTCCTGGGTCAAACGGCAACTTGAATGTTACCTCTTATCCAAAACCTCCTTTCCTTTATATTTCTCCTGCTCCCACCTGGTTTTGGGGCACATGGAGATGGTTCGTGAACTCTTCCCTCCCCTTGGACCTTGACCTTGTTGTTGGCAGTGAGGAGCTGCACCCTGGTCCTGCACGAAGAACCTCCTGCCTGCATGTCCAGGGTTCTGATGGCCACACTCTCACTTCAGGCTACTAATTCTTTTTATAACTCTTGTACCAACAAGACCATAATCAACAACACATACAATAAAAAACTGTCCAGGAAAGGAGGGCTCTCAACTACTGCTGAAAGAGTCTAACCCAAAAAACCAACCTCAGCTGGCTTGATTGCTGTTCATGCACCAGGAAACTCAGAGCACAGAGCCCTCTGCTGTGAAGAGCTGCTCTACATCTGGTTTTTGTTCTATTTGTGCGTATCCCAGCCCTTCCCAAATTCCTGCCCAGCCCTTCAGAGACCTTGATCCAGCACAGAATCCCTTCTTGCAGCATCACCCTGTGTTACCTCCAGTCACCACTGCCTCACCTCCCTCATCCCAGCTGCAAAGCCCTCAAGGAAACCCTTCCAGTGGGAGTGTCAAGAGGACCCCAAGTGAATGAGGTGGAGGATTCTTGACTGTGACTCTTGTAAAGTGGCATTTCAGATGTACTCTACATTGCTTGCTGATGTCTCATTTGCATTTAGAAATGGATATTTACAGCTCAGAGCATTCTCTGGGCCACATGTGGGTTGCCTGCTGAGAAAAGCAATGCCTGTGGCCTCATTGCCTCACTCCATGGGAAGTCCCAATGACACTGATCCTCCTTCTCCAACATAAGCTACAGAGCAGAGAAGTTTATCTTCTACCTTAGAACTTCAACCTTCACTGCCAAAATAATTAGTCAATTCATTTCACTACTTCTATTTTTAAAATGCCAGTCATTTGCTCCAAAGAACAAAAAGTTATTCTCCCTTGTAAACCTCCACCAGGACCCTTTTTGTCACACCAAAGAGTGAAGTTCATGTACACCTCGTGGATACTTAACTCCATAATTTCTTGCAATCTATGTCATATTTGTCTGCAATGAAAGCAGAGCAGATTAAAAAAAGAAAATACTGCAAATACTGCCTGGGTTTATCCTTCCCAAATATTCTATTTTATCAATGAGGTTGTAGCAGCTCCAGGACCTGGGGGTGCTTTGTTACCCACCATATCTCAATCACATACACTGCTTTTCCAATACAATCTGGAAGGGCTTGATGTAGGATAAACACTTTTAAAGGAACTACAGAAGGGTAAGTAATACAGAACTCAGAAATAATCTTCAAGTACTTACATGTTCCCTATTACTACTTATCTGTTCACTGTCTGTAATGCTCCTTACAGCATCTCTATAATGTCTAGATACATTATTTATCTCCCTAGATAAACCTCCTCCTTTTATTATAAGTTTAAGCAACCAACCTATGGAATAAAGCAGCTTTAACCAAATGTCCTGATACAGCACAGCCTTGAACACAGTGGTTAAACACCCTGAGAGAGACGTTTAAACCATCTGAGAGTCAGGAAACTGGAGTTTCTGATGCTGCTTGGTCTGCTAGGACACGAAATAACTGGGGGATGTTGTTACCACGAGCTCAGTGTGGTTTAACAAGAGACGGGAGGCCTGGCTGCATTTGGTGTCCGTGGACATCAGGTGGGCTCTGAGAACACAGACAAGACTTAAACCTTTAGGGAATGATGGAAAAATCAAAACCTCTTCACTATACAGACGTGCCCACATCCTCTGGTTTGAAGACCCCAGGCTGTTCTTTCATTCTTCAGGAATATCAGGGGATTTGCATAATCCTATTCTTGTGCTATCTGAGCTCTAAAATAGAAACTATTATCACCCTGCCTTGTCCTGTCAGCAGGAGGTGAACCCCTTCCAGCTTCACCTCTGGTGAGGGGTGGTGGTTGGATCCTGCCTTTCCTTGAGCCTGTGAGGGCCTCTCTGTGCACAGAATTCCACCAAGAAATAAATACCAGGGAGCTCAACAGAGACACAGAAAGATGAGCTGAGTGCAGTGAGGCTTTGCAGCATTTTGGGTCTTGGAGTGCTTGGGCTGCATCGCTTTTAGTGGGCTCTCTTCAAGTGTTCTGCTCAAAGTGGCCCTGAAGGACACAGAGTGGGCAGAGCAGTGTACAGACCCCTTCCAGCAATGCATGTCAGGTTCTCCCCAAGTTTTTCCTAATTTTCTGAGGAAACATGGTGAGGAGGAGCGGGAAAAGAAAAGCAAATGACCAATTCCAGGCATGAGTTGCAGTTGTTGTCACTGTTTCTCAGAATTCCTGGTTAATAAAGGGAGCCTGAGGGCTGGGAAAGCCACAGTCAGGGCATCCTCTGTCAGTGATGCTTGAGCAATTTGACTGAGAACCTACTTTAAGTTCTCTAGCCAAAGATGCTTTCAATTAATACTGAATTTTCTGGGTTTATGCCCTATATAATGATGAAATATGTTCACAAGTGACTCTATTTCATGGTGAGGTATTTTTTTTTAATTCCAGTTTGTTTAATTGCACTTCTTATTCCTCCTGTATATGTTTTAATGTATCTGTTATTGATGTGTATAAGAACTAAAAGACCAGCTAACAGGCCTGGACAGGCTGTTTCACTGCAGCTTTTATGGGCATTTCCCTCAAGACCAGTTGTTTGCACACAGTTATTTTTGCTTAAAACTGAGGAAATAATTAAAACAAATCCCCTGCGTGCCTTGGGAGAAAGTTCTGGTTGAAGCTGCACCGAAGGAATTTTCTCTACCAGGCTTTGTGGTTGTCTCTTTTTTTTTAAGGCATAAAATGCCTTTGGAAAAAGCCCATCAGTGAAGGAGTGGACAAGCCCTGGAACAGGCTGCTCAGGGCAGGGCTGGAGTCACCATCAAGTGTGCAAAACAGGAGTAGATGTGGCATTTTGTGACAGGATTTAGTGGGAATGGTGGGCTTGGTCGAAGGCTGGAGGTCTTTTCCAACCTGAATGATTCTGTGAATCTAAGATGTGCAAAAGCTGAAGGAGAACCTTCCACATCCTCGTGTGTTTCTTCAAAGTGACTCCAACCCTCCCATGGTTGTCCCTGAGCTGTAGAGCTGAGGTGTGGGATGTCACCACCGAACCTGGAGCAGGGAAAGCCCCGTGTGGGTGGCAGCCCATGAGGATGGGTCACCCCGCTTGGGCGAGGAGCCCCACACCTCTCTGGCTGCACAAACTGGGCACTGACCCCAAAGCTTTCAACAGGTTCCAGACGAGCAGAACCCCTTGAGCTGCTCAGAATGTGCTGACTGCTGGGTGGCAAGAGACATGCAGGATTTTTGTGGGGAACTTTCAGGTGTATTGATGGCAAAGCCAAGGCCCTGAGGGAAGCAGAGATGCCACGGCACTGCCAGCCCCTGCGTGCCACTGCTGCGTGCCTGTGCTCCCCCTCTCCCCGACGCTGCCTCTCATTTTCAGCTTGTAGCTTTAATCATCTCTGCCTCTGCCTTCTGTACAATCTTCCTCCTGCAGCTTTCCTTTGACAGCTCTGGTTTTAATAGAGGATAAGCAGGAACCTCCAGCTGAAGCTCCAGACATGTTTCTAATCTCGCCCCGCGTTTCTTTTGCTTCTCGGAGAACTCCCTCTCTTGAACAGAGGGGAAAAAGCATTTCTCCCATATTAAGTTGACATGTACAATAGATTTCTGGAGGCATCATTAATTCAGACTCAAACTCAGAGCTAGTTACCTTGGAGGAAGAAGACAAAGAGGCATTAACCCTGTTACTCAATCCTTTAGCATGGAGTTTGCAGTAATATGCCAGGTATTCCAGCCTAGGGAAGAGTCCCACTTTGCAGGGATTGAATGGAAGTGTCACGATAACAACACGCCCGCCTGGCTTTTAAGATGTAGCCTGAAGTATGGGTTGAAACAAAGAAGCAAATTGGATGGCAACAGGAAAATAAGAAACAAGGAAATGTTAACTGTGAAATAAGTGTTTCAAGGTAATTTGTTCCACTGTTCTCATCAGGTCATTATGACATTTTCCATGTACTGTCTTTCTTTTTTTTTCTTTATTTTTTTTCCCCTCTTGTAAGACAACTTAAAACTCACAGTTTCCCAGTGATGCTGCTAAATTGAAGCATTTGCCTGCAAGTTTGTGTTTGTCACTGTAAATAACAGCCTTTGATTCGTCTGCCCTCTCTGTTCTCTGGGGGAAAGGATGTAAATATCTGTCAGCACTAATGAAAAAGCAGTGTATTGCTTGATTATGGGATATATTTAGCACTGGATGGTCGGGAAGAGCTGGGGGATTGGACCTGTGGGTTGGCTGCTGTGGGCACACCAGAAACAGCTTGGTCATGACCGCCTCCCTGCAGAGCTTTGGGAAGGGTCTTGGTGGGGTCATGAAGCCTCAATAAAGGAACTGCTTGATATTAAACCCATTTAATTGTTTTACACAGGCAGGAGACATCCAGCTATTAGTGAGTTAAGTGTTTCAGGGGGAAAGCTTCACCTGCACAGAGTCACATGAAAAAAAGGATGTTTGAACAGCTGAAAATACTTAATGTCACCATAAAGTCCTTTTTTTGTTGTTGTTGTTGCTTGTTTTATTTTGGGGTTTTTTTGGGAACAGGTTGTTCAGCAGCCAAGTGGCATCAGCTGTGTCTGGTTGAGATGAGCTGCCTGAGACCTGCCAGGAATCCAACACACTTTTTTTCCAACTTTTCTGCCCTGGGAATGGGGGGGGTCAGCACAGAGTCCCCTCCCAGGGAAGGTGTCCTTGGCAAGCACAGGGACATCCCCAGCACTGGGCACTGTGGTGACCAACTGCTCTTTCCTCCCAGGGAAACTTCCAGAGGCTCAACTCCCACCCAAATCCCAAAGCCCCAGTGCTCCCAGGAATCTGAGTCAGGGATAGAATTTTCCAGAAAGAGATGAAATCATTGATTATTATGATATGCTGAACAATCACCAGAGGTTTCTTTCTTTCACAGGTATTCTTGGTGTTCCTTCCCCTCCCCTCTTTTTAAGATGTTTTATACCTCCTTTGTGCCTTTAGCTGAGGAGATTCCTTTTCTTTGGGTCTTTCCCCAGCTCCATTCCTGGCCTGTGCTGGTTCCCTTGAGGTTAGAGGTTCCACAGACAATTTTGAGGTGACCACCTACCCTTGTCTCTCCCTAAAAATGGCCTTTTTTTTTTTCTGTCACTACACAATTCCCAAACCTTGATTTCCCACGCAGGAAGCTTGGCTTGACCAGATGTTTCAGAAGAAAAAAAAACAATAAATAAGAGGGAAAATAATGAATTTATTTTTTTTTCCACATTTGATCAGCGCTTGGAAATCAAAGCTCTTTGAGAAATTTGGGGTAAAACATGATGAAATGAGTTGCTACAGGTACACCCTTTGATCAGCTCTGCTGAAGGGGAGTCTGGTGACCCACCCTGCCCTCCAAAGTGTCCCTTGGATAACCCTGTGACACGAGGCCCTCTGTGAGAAATGCAACAAGGGTTAATAATTAATACCTTTGCTGGTGTCTGAGGTTGGCTTTGGACACATTTTTTATTAATGAGGTTTGAAAACAATTGCTCTCTCCCAGCAAACGCTTCTCAGAGCATCACACTGGGGATTAAAAAAAAGAGCTGCAGTGACTTTTTGGTTGTCTTTTTTTGGGGGGTGGGGGGTTTCTTGGTTGCTGTTGTGGTTCCCCCTCCACCCCAGGGCATCGATAGGACTCGGTCACCTCGTAGAAATGTTGGGCGGGGGGTGGAAAAAGAGTGTGTAGTTGTGAAATGGGGAATAAAGATAAAATCCATTTAAAAGTCATCTCAAGGCCCGAGGTGCTTGAACTGATGGAGCTGAAGGATGAAACATTTCCGAGCTGAAATACAGAGTGTTTCATACTTTAGCTCAGGGTTTTACACACCAGGTAAGAAAATCAGGTGGCTTTGTTCCCATAACAAAACAGCCCTGGGGGCAATTAGAGGGGCTATGGTTTTATCCTCAATTACACCTTTTTAATTATAAAACATTCCAAGCCAAACTTCTTGCAGGGTTTCCCCCCCACTCCAAACTGGGAGTACCCACAGGATAACAGCAAAACCACCGCCCTAAAAGTGGACACACCTTTCTTAAGGGAGAATAATTGTGCTCCTCTTCCCTGACCTCTGAATTTTCCCATTTTCACTCTGCTTCCCGAGGACTGCAGCCATCAAATGTCTGCTTTTGTTGTTAATATTTACCAGGAATATGTTTTGGGTTTTTTTTTAAGGAATGTGCAGCGCTGAAGTGAGCGAAACCTTTCAAACAGAATGCCCGGTGATATTTTAATCACCCCATGAATTACAATCCATGTGCAGAATTAATAGGAAAAGGATGCTCTAATAAATACGATCTTCCCAACTTACATGCAAACTGAAGCTTTGCCTTCCTGCTCAGAATTGTTCCAAAGGAATTTGTGGCCAAACACTGGTATGTTCCAATGTCCTGATTTTTATGTGGGTTATTGATTGCCAAGCTGCCTCCAACCAACCTGTAGTGATAACTCATGGTAAGATCAATATCTGTGCCATTTTGCTTCCACCTTTGAGGGGAAAAAAATCAAATTATGCTTATAATTTACGGAGCCTATTCATATTTATCTTAAATAGTGTGCTGTAGCATACCTGTAGTGATAAAAATGGAGTTAAATATCACAAAATTACATCCTTTTCCACATCAGACTGCTCCTTACATCAATCTTAGTGATGGCAATAATTGTGTTCTTTGGGAAATCTTTACTGTTACTCACCAGCCCTCACCCAAATGTCCACAAAAAGTAATTATAACTTATTCAGACAAACTAAGTTATCCATCCACGTGGGAGGAGGGGGGGCAACACCTCCACTGCAACCACATTTTTTTTATAACACAAATGTGCTTCGCAGCCCTTTGCAAGGGATAAATCATAAATTTGGCTGCAAAACTGGGTTGTGGATCCGGATCAGGGAAGGGTTTCACTTCAAAGGGCAGAGCAAAGAAGTTTTGAGGATAATTTAATGATGGGAATGCTGATGGGGAAAAATCTGATTTTTTCCCCCTGGTCCAATGAGCAGAAAATGAGTTGTGTCTGCAGCATCACACAGCTGGTTGCAGAGGGCAGAAGAAAATCTGGGTTTCCAGGCACAGAAATATTGCAGGTTTCCAGAAGGGTAATGTTGGGGCTTTGCCTTCACTCACACCAGGGTGCAACCTTCATCACCCATGGGAGGGTCAGAGGGGCAGTAAAGGGCTCGGCCACTGAGGACTGCAAAGCTGGGGGTTGTTACTGCACTTTTTGGGGTTGTTACTGTACTTTTTGGGGGTGTTAATGCACTTTTTCAGGAGGTTAGTGCACTTCTCAGGGTTGTTTTAGTGCACTTTTGAGGTTGTTTTAGTGCACTTTTTGAAGTTGTTAATGCACTCTTGAGGTTGTTAGTGCACTTTTCAGGGTTGTTTTAGTGCACTTTTTGGGGGTGTTAATGCACTTTTTGGGGGGTTGTTTTAGTGCACTTCTTGGAGTTGTTAATGCACTTTTTGGGGGAGTTAATGCACTTTTTTGGGGGGTTAATGCACTTTTGGGGTTGTTTCAGTGCAATTTTTGGGGTTGTTTTAGTGCAATTTTTGGGGGTGTTAATGCACTTTTTGGGGGGTTAGTGCACTTTTTGGGGTTGTTAGTGCACTTTTTTGGGGGTTAGTGCACTTTTCAGGGTTGTTTTAGTGCACTTTTTGGGGGTGTTAATGCACTTTTTGGGGGGTTAGTGCACTTTTTGGGGTTGTTAGTGCACTTTTTTGGGGGTTAGTGCACTTTTCAGGGTTGTTTTAGTGCACTTTTTGGGGGTTGTTTTAGTGCACTTTTTTGGGTTGTGTTAGTGCACTTTTGGGAGTTGCTTTAGTGCACTTTTTGGGCTTGTTTTAGTGCACTTTTGGGGGGTTGTTAATACACTCTTTAGGTCATCAGCAATCCCAAAACTACCCAACCACGTCTTTTCTTCTCCTCATTTTCCATCACAGCCATCTGTAGGTTTTTTTGGTGGGCGTGAGGCCAACCCCTCTCCAGGATGCACCCGAGGGTTGTCAGGGCTCACTTTGGCTTGTCTTTGCCCAAACCAAGGGCAATCAACTCCCTGTTAATTAGCTGAAGGCTCACAGCCTCAAATAACTCTTTTTTTTTGCTGTCTGCAGAGCTCCTGCCCTCCAAGTGGCAATTTGGGGTTTTTTTTAAGCTCATGAGTGATTCAGTGTGAACTTGGTGGAATTTCTCTGGAGCTCCCAGTTGCTGCTTCTCCATCATGAACCCACCAGCACAGAGGAGTTTGGATGGAACAGGTGATCATCAGGAAGGACTCTGATGGTTCAGGGCTGCTGCTCTACCCGTTTTTGATGCTCTGCTGTCATTGCTCTGGGGTTTTTCCTGTTGGTTTGGGGTATTCTGATGGGGTTTTTTAAATTTATTTCAAAGATGAGGAAAATCTGAGCAGGTGTCTCCCCCCTCCTCACCCCCACGGGTCTGTTGTCTGTCCCAGCATCAGGATTTTCCCATATTTCAGGATTTCCATATGCTCCATGCTGTCTGAAGCTTCCCATTTTCCAATCAAAGAGGCTCTGGTATTTAGTTTGCCAGTTCTTTTTAATTTCAGAATCAATCAGTGAAATAACTGCTGTCATCATTACATGGCTCCCAATTAAGATCTCTAATTGTTTTTCCAAACAAATGCAGAGACATTGGCTTAGTTGCTGCAAATGAATTCTTCACAGTATCCCCCTAATCATTCTAATCACCATGGTACAATGATTATTAAACTTTGCATATAGATCAGGGGTTCATCTCCTGGTGTGGGCTTTTTCCTAATTAATATGTTTACATCACTGAAGGAAGGGAATTAATGAATTCATGGGGTTGGCAAGGATTTAATGACTTGGTGTGTTCCACAGTTTACTGATTACACAGAAATCTTGGAAGAATGATTTTAGGGAATTTTTAGCAGAACCCTGTTAAGGCAGGGATCACCCACATGTTTTCCTGAAATTCTCCACTGGAAAATCCTTCCATCAATTCAAGGAAATGCATCGAGACCAATTGTTTCAGACCCTAAACTTAAACCACTTTGCCATGTTCTGATGCTGGATTCATAGCTCCCAAGGAACCCAAGGAATGTGAGTGGATATATGATCCATGATTTACAAAATCATCTTTCCAGTGTACTCCTCTAAGAAAAATATCTATATTTTTGAGACTTCATTGTGATCTCTGTTTCTTAGATTGTTTGCATTCAAGTGGAATTGTCCTGCCAAGTCACCTGAGGCTTTCTTGTAACTGGGAAAAAGGTTTGCAAACCCCTCTCCCCTTACTGTCCAACATTTCTACTGAGGAAGAAAATAGGAATTTTCAAAACTCTTGACTGTGAACACAACAAGAGAGCCTGCAGGAGGTTTTAATTCTACCCCCTTTTTGAAGCAGAACCTGCAGGAAGCCAAGGGATTTGGGTGAACAAGCACATCAGAGCAGGGCTGCCACTTGGTTTTCAAGGCTCTGAATGACAGCTGCATTTTGGAATTTTGGGGAATCATTCTACAGTTTCCTGCAATGATTAGGAACATATTTGATGTCATTTGCAGTCACTGCAGGCTCTGTGCTTCTGCTCTCCTCCCTTTCACTTGTCATCTCCCTGGTGCTTTGATTTGGGCTGAATTTGAATCTCTGCCTCTTGTTTGAGTGCCTCACTCCGAGTTCTGCTGGAATGTTAAAATATTGTTGTAAGGACTGCCCTGGCATTTCTTCTTTGGTGGCTCAATTGGCTTCTCTCTGAGACTGTTGAGGGCAAAACACCCTCACTTTCAGAGTGGCATGAAAATACAACTCTGTGATTACTGTGGGTGTTGAATGTCAGTGGAGGAAAAGCCTCAGAGCACCTGAAATCAAGCCCAAAATGACAAAATCCTGCTGAGAACACTGCGGAGCGTCCATGGACAGGCTGGGAGCAGGAAAAGGAAGGAGTAAAATCCACTACCTGAGTTGGCTGGTGATAAACCCTCACCTGGCTGTGACAAAAGAGCCCAAGTGCAAACAATTAAACACCTCATTTGAAGGTCGGGTTTATTTGCCACACAGGGAAACTGCTGGGAGAATGAGCCTCATAGAAACAATTCTGGCTTTATAAAAGAGGCATAACAGGACAATTGGATTTATCAGGAAATATAGATACATTTCCTAACAGATGTGCTGGTTTTAGAGCTCCTCCTATCCTGACTGTTGTTTCCACTGGAATCAGATCCATGTTCTCTGTTACTTCCAACTGGAAACCAGAGTTTCTTGGGGTTTATTACTTCTGGCTCCTTCAGCTCTACACAACCCCTGCATTGTGGTTGTCACACACACACTATTTTTACATAAAACTCCAAAAATGCCTACTATATTGGATGAGTCAATAAGAATAATATGGTACATAATAAAACTTCTAGGGAATGCTAAGCATTCTTTTTATTCAAAGAAAAGCCATTTATCAGCATATTTCTTTCTGTAAAAAATGCTAAGTGGCAAATGAATTTGTACCTAACTTTGTTCCTGCTCTGGTGGTTCAGTGTTTCTGAATCAGAGACACCTTGCAGCAGTTCCTTGCTGTTCTTTGCCATCCCTCAGCAGAAGATATGATTAAAATTTCATACTCTGCTTGGTTTGTCTGAAACTGTTGGAGCTTTGGATGGATGGGCTCAATCCTTATCCAACAAAAGTGTCAGGAGCTCCAGTGAAATCAAGGAGAAGTGCTGGAGACCCCCTGCTCCTTTCAGGTCCTGGATGAGAGCAGCAGGAATGGTCTGATGACTCCTCATGGAGCTCAGTGGCTCAGGACCCACCCCTAGATGTTCCTCTGGGCTTCCTGGAGAAACTGAGGCCTTGGAAAGGGTGCTTGTAGTGCAAATAAAATCGAAATTTATCTAATTAATGGGTGGGTAGAAAAGAATGAAAGGTAAGATATGAATGTCAGGTACATCAGAGTTCAGAGTTCTCCTGCTCTCCTGCAGCCAAAAGCTGCTCAGGAAATGTTCTCTAAGAGTATGGTAGGCCACAATTTTCTTTCATGTCTCACATGAATGATTTCTTTTTTATTTATAATTTTCCTTCCCCCAAACTATTATTTCCCCCATTATTCTCTGAAGAAAGCACAGTGCCATTTTTGTCCTGATTCCCAGGTTTTTCTCCTCTCCAACTCAGGTTTCCAGCTCCTTGGTACAACAAGTTATGTTCTAAATGAGGAGTCCACAAGTGTTGAATAAAAAAGCCAGTCCTATGTGCCAAGGTTTAATTAAGGGAGTCTAGAGAGCTTTGCAAGGGGGCTCTTGGAGCTATTTCCCTAAACAAACACTATAAATATGTATACGAAATGTTAGAATTGGGAATGGGTAAGGAAGTTCCTCCTCTGCTTCCCGAGCATTTATTGATGTGGGGAGGGTTTGATCAGATACAGATGTGCAGCACTTCCCTTTTCCACAGAGGATTCAGAGTTCATTTTGTGTATTTTTTAAAGACTTTGGGGGTGACTGTCAATGATGTGCTTTCTTTTCCTGGGTGGATTTTCTCCCCAGCAGACTTGCAAAAAGATTTTCCCTCAGATTTACTCTGACCATGGGTACTCTTGCTGTGAGTGCTCCCCGCATTTCACAGGATGTAAAACCCTTTTATTGCAGACTAAAACCCAGCTCAAAGATTCCCAGAGAGACAACAAACTTTTCCCAAGTTGACTTCACCTGTAGTGTGGGGGTGGATATCCTTTGGCTTTGCAGTTCAGCAGGATCTCTGGATCTGCTGAGCCCACGGAGTAAGTGAGATCATGTGGCTCTTGGATAAAGACAGGACCACGAAGGGTTTCTTCCCCTGCCAAAATAAAACAACAATTTCAGAGGAGATGTCTCCAGTGTGTCCTCACACATCAAACTGTCCTTTGGAGTCCTCTGCTCTCAGGTAGAAGTTGAGGTCTGCTGTCCTGTTCAGATGAGGATCCATCTCCAGACATCTGGCTGTTAAGGAGGAACTATTTTCAGGCTGATGGAGAATAAACTCCCAGCTCCCTGGTGTTGGATTTTGCAGGTGGCAGTGAAGATTGGCTTCTCTGCACAATTCCTGGGGAAGGCCAACTGTTAAATGTCCTCACTGCTTCATCCTTGGGCTTTGCACAAGGATGGAATTGGGGTTTCTCTCTTTGGGGCTCGCTGGTCACACCAGTCGAAGGGAATCTTTCACCTCCAACCCTCCACATGCTCTGATAGATTTGTTTGTATATTTTAACTGGCCTGGTTTCAGGGTTTGCTTTGGGTTTGTTGGTGGGTTTTTTGTTTGTTTATAAGATTTTTGTTTGTTTATAAGATTTTTGTTCATTTCTAGGATTTTTATTTGTTTATAGGTTTTGGGCTTCCCACACCCACACCCACACACCTCATTTGGAGCCTTTTAAAACAGAAGTGGCATTGAATAATCATACTTGGGAAATGAAATGTTTGATTGTAAAGCAAAGCAGAGCTAATTCTGTATTTTTTTAATTTTAATTCTGTGCGGGGCTTTCCTGTTATGGGTTGAAGACAATTTGTTCAGCAAAGCCTGGGGGCAAAGCAGAGCAACTCTCAGAGGTGGTGACTGGGTATGGCTCAACAATCTTTTGGGTTTTTTTTTTCCCCTGCTACTCTTCTGGATTTAATCCCTTGACAAATGCGAAGACTTTCTTTTGCCCTGACTCTACAGCTGACCCCTTGACTTTTCTTTGGGAGGAGTTTTTTACCCTTCTGGGTTCATTTCCTCATGACCTCCACAGACCTGCTGCCAGTGGAAAGCTTTAAGGAAGCCCCCAAACCACCCAGAGATGGTGGTGCCACATTTTAAATCGATGCAGCTGGGTGGGCCAGGGCTGAGCTACTTGCTGTCCATACAAATCCCTGCTGTAGCTCATAAAAATGTGAATATTTTAGGAAATCTGGAATTAATTTCCCATATTTTGTTCTAAATGGAATTTAGCCTCATTTGTCATTTGCTGACTATTGAACATCTTAATTCCTGTATCCCCTTTCCATGTCCTTAATGCAGGAGACCCTTCATGTGTTGAATAAGGACACACCATATTTTTCATGTGCTCCACCAGCTCCTTTCCCAAAAATACTCTCCAGGAATTTTAGTAAAGGCAACCTCTTGTTGTCAGTTTGTTTTCTCTTTAATATCCTTTTCTTGCTGCAGAGAAGAACCCCACCTTTGTGAGAAATGATGTGCACTTTCAGAGCCAATGGTGTCCTAGGAGTGTATCTCTTATTTCTAGAAAAGGTCAGGCTGGTCATTTCTAATTTCCTGACAAACTACCACAACATCCCTTTGTGTTTCCGATAGAGGGTGGTCATATATTTCTCCCCCATTCTCCAGATTCAATAGAGTCCCTGTGATTTCTCCAGAGATACAGGTGACAAATGAATCTTTGTTCATTTTTTTTTTAAGATTTAAATAATTCAGATTTTGTGATACGATTGGATCACAAAAGTTTGATTAAATGTACCATTTTTATCCATAAAACTCATGTGTGAGTCCTCAGCCTGGTGCTGGGAAGCAACTGTAAACTCTTGTTATGAAAGGGTTCGGAAGTTAAACTGTATTTCTTTGTGACACCAAATCAGTTTGATCTCCACAAAGACCATAATTATGCCAGGCTGAATTCAGATCTAAAGGATGAAAATGAATCATTACATGGAATTGTCTTCAGCCAGTGCAGACATTAACCCAGTGCCCATGGAAAAGGAGGATCCCGGGGTTTTCCATAATTATGTGCCAGCAGAGAAGGCCACAGAGCTTCCCTTCCACTGCCTTTTGGGCCCTGCTGAGTTACACTGGGCTGGGATATCCCTGTCAAATGTAGTTAAAGAGTTTTTAGTGAGTCAAAATAAATATTTAAATGCTTCTGCATTGCCTCCTCCAAGCAAGGAGAAAGAGGCACAGCTCCAGAATTCAACTTGACTTCCAGCCAAATCCTGCTCCCTGTTCTTTCCTGGTGTCTCACTCAGGTTCAGCTCCTTCTGAGGTTTCTGCCCAGCTGGAAATGCAAAGCAATCCAGGCTGAGAGTGATCCAGTGGACCAAGGTTGGAAAGCAGCTGATCTGTTTTATCCCTTTCCTCCCACAGATCTTCCTTTCCATGAGGATTTTTTTTGCAAAGTGGGCTTGTGATTACCATTGCTGCAAACTGAGCAGGAATATCAGACAGATCTGGTTTGGTGAACCTGAGGGTGTCTCAAAACCATCATCCTCCCTTTGTGGAGAAAGGGTTTGGGTTTGCCCTGGGAGAATCAGCTCCAAGTGGCCAAGGTCCAGAGGAGTCACTGCTCCAGGAGCAGACAGGGACAGTTGTGCTGGGCTGAGAGACCTGCAGTGTTTGCAGCTTCTGGCACCACTTCTGTGTCCATGACATTTTGTGGTGATGAGCCCTTGGTGGTGCAGAACAAGTATCTTTGGGTCTTGCACTGAGGAATTCCAAATTAGTGGTGGGCTGGGGTTGTTCTTTCCTCCCTGGGGCTCATGGAGAAGGCATGGAGGGGTCGTGCTGATGGCTGGGCAAGTGGAGATGGGCAGGGTGGGCAGGCCCTGGCACAGGTGCCCAGAGAAACTGTGGCTGCCCCATCCCTGGGAGTGTCCAAGGCCAGGTTGGGTGGGCTTGGAGCACCCTGGGCTGGTGGGAGGTGTCCCTGCCCATGGCAGGTGGTGGAATGGGATGATCTTTAATGTCCCTTCCAACCAACCATTCCATGATTCTATTTCATATCAGTGAATCCTCATGGGAGGTCACAGGAATAAAGAGACCAGAATAACAGGAAGATTCAAACTCTTAAAAGCTTTGAAATGCAAACTGCTATAATTCACATAAGCAAAGCAGATAAGGAGGAATTTATCCAGGCCATTAAGTTCCAGGAAGGCTGTAAATTCCAGGGATAGTGAGCTCCTAATGAATCTTTCTTAATGTGCCTTAGATGGAGCTTCATATCTGATCCAAAACATTAATATGACTTTATGGGCCAAAGCTGACACCTGATTAAGAGACCTCTTTTAAATCAGCTGGATAGTAAAACACTTGTCAGTTTTAGCAAAAAGGATGGGACAGGTGAGTTAGACACCTCCTCCATCCAGTGACAGCAGGAAAAGTGTGAAAAACCCAAAATCTGTTTCATTTGCTTCACTACTGAAGACACTGATAATTTTTTAATTGGGAGAGGGGGGAGTTTGTAAGGTCCGTGTCATGGAATCTTTCCCTACAAATACCACTGAGGCTTTTTTGGATTGAACCTTGTCAGAAGCAGAACAGAACGATTATTCCCCTCATCAAAGGCCTGGACCAGGGAGCTCAAGGTCTTTAAAAGGAGCAGGAGAGATACAAAATGAGAGGTAACGGATGAGACGCTGTGTAAAAGCAACACACACCACTTCAAGGAACCAGACATCAAGGCTGAAAGAAAAGATGGGAAAAGAAGGAGCAGCAAAGGGCAGGAAGGTGTTCTGTGAAAAGGAAAACAACTTGTCAGTGGAACAGGCAGCAGAAGACAGGCTCCCTCCTCTCCCTCCCCGCGACATCCAGCTCAGGGAGGGGAGCAGCAGACTGACAAAGAAAGGAGGTCAGATGTTTGAGGTTCGAGCAAAAGCAACCTAAAGCCTGTAGGATTTCCCCAAAGGGCCCTCAGCCTCCCTGTTCTCTCCCTGCAGACACCGCTGTGCAGAGCTCCAGGGCCACGGGGCTCCTTTCAAGGCTGCAGCTCCTGTTGCAGGAGCCCAGCTGGGCGTGGGGGTGGGAATTCCACAGTGTCTGTGCCAGCAGACCCCGAGCCCAGGGAGACCCTCCTCTCCCTGTGATGTGGGGAGAAGGGGAGGCAGCAAGGAGGAGCAGGGGGTGAAGAGGAATGGCAGTAATGAGGTGAGGTTTGGTGCTCGAGCCCAGGGTTTATGGATGGAGTGTCTGGGCAGGGACGGCCAACGGTGCAACGCGACCCTTTTGTGGAATCAGAGAACATCAAAATTGGAAAAGGCTTTGAAATTATCCAATCCAACCGTCCACCAAAGCCTCCAGGGCCACATTCCCACGTTTTTTGAGCACTTCCAATGATGGTAATTCCACCACTGCCCTGGGAAACCTGTTCCAATCCTTGGTAAGCCTTTCCACGATGAAATTCCTCCTAATATTTAATCTAAACCTTCCCTGGTGCAACTCAAGGCCATTTCATCTGGATCTCAGCACCCCTTCCTTGAGATCTGTTAACTAAGACCAGAATATTTAGGCCTCCTCCAGCACTGGTAAATGGCACAGAAATTTAAAATGTTTTCAATAAAAGTGATTCTTTATCCCTTCCATTTTATTCCTTGAGAAATTAGTCAAACATTCCAGTATTTTTCTGTTATTCAAACAGAACTTATGTGGTGGGGCAGGATCTCTGGCAAACAACATGCTCAGGTTATGATCTGACCGCACAATTTCCTGAAGTGCCTGGATGCAAAAAACAAACAATAAACCCATAAAATATGGCTTTAATTACTTATAGAACCAGCCTCCATCAGAATCTAGCATATAAAATTAGGGTGTAATATATCACAGGTAATAATTAAGGATGTATTATGCAAAATACTGCCATATTCTTGAGAATTATGAGCCTTCTTCAATTAAATATATATAGTGACAAAAGATTTTGTCAAAATCTGGTGCCTCCAACATATTTTAGCAGTCCTGTTATGATATCCAGTATTGCTCCGACCCTTTGAGCTACCTTTCTCTGAACATAATGGGCTTATCAGGGAATTCATTACCCATCTAACAGATACACACATTCCAATTCCAAAATCATGAATGGGAGAGCTCTAAATACCCTAGCTTGGTGTTTCTCTGAATACCACCCCGAATGCAGCAGCCCAAGCCCCATTTCAGATTCCAGCAGCAAAGACTCAACCACTCTGGAGTGGAAAAGAAATGATGGGGAAAGGCTGGTTTGAAGATCTCACCACGAGCAGTGATTCCTCTGTTGTTTCCACACTTCATAATTCACATTTAGGTCAAATTGAGTCATCATGTGAAATAGTAAGTTGTTTTTTGCAGCATTATAAGCCCCAGACCTTGGAGAAAGACCATCCCCATTGTAGAGGGTTAGAATTAAGGTGGATGTTTAAGCTGCTGTTTAAATTTTACTTATTTATTTTGAGCAACTGGAACAAAATGGCTCTTTCATCACTGCATGACTTTCCCACTAAGGCTTAAATAAGGGGAATGAACAAAACAGTCAGGAATGAGCAGTAAGAGCATGATATCAGAAATTATTTTATATGTCGATTAAAAGGTTTATATTCTGGAATAACACTCTGAAATAATTGAGAACATAAAGAGAATAAGGAAAACAAACAAAGAAAAAAACCCAACATGTGGAGAAACATTTATTTTTGTAGTCCAAATTAGTCCCCCAGCAAAAAGTCCTCAGGACACAGAAAGATCTGATACAGACATTTCAGGCTGCCACCTGCCTCTTGCTTTTGGGTGATTGATAACTTGGGAAGAAAATCTTGGGAAATAAATCATCTTAAGCAGTGATCCAAGCAAGATTAAAAAGGTCTTTATTTTCTTGCACATAATTGAAGGGGAATGCCAGGGGTATTTATAACATTTTAAACCTAAGGCAGGTCCTGATTTAAATTAGATTATTCAGGCAGGACATCACAAAATATTTATTGTATTGACTGACTGATTTGCATATATTTATCATCCCAGTATTGACATCCATTTAAGAGATTAAAACTAAATTTGGAACTGAGATTTAAGGAAAAAAAATGGTCTTTCTTTACCAAAAAATGTAGATACAGTCTAGTGCAAAACTGATCTACCCGCGGTCTTTGGCTGTTTGGCTGGGATGAACTTTTCTGTCCGGCAGCACCTGCAGATCTGCCTCACCCTCAGAATATTTCTGGTTTATTATTATTTTGGTATCCTGGAAAAAATAAAAGCAAAACAAAAACAGAAAGAAAAAAAAAACAAAAACAAAACAAAACAAAAAATGGAAAAAAACAAACAAAAAACCAAACAAAAAACCACAAACAAACAAAACACCCACAAAAACAAAGCAAAACAAAAACAAACAAAAATCAACCAACCAAAAACTTAAAATAAACAAACAAAAATAAAAACCAAAATAAAATACCCAAAACAAAACAGAAAAAAACCAAACAAACAAAAACCCCAAAACAAGCAAACAAAAAATTAAAAACCAAAATAAAATACCCAAAACAAAACAGAAAAAAACCAAACAAACAAAAACCCCAAAACAAGCAAACAAAAAATTAAAAACCAAAATAAAATACCCAAAACAAAACAGAAAAAAACCAACCAAACAAGAAAAGAAATCAAACACAAAAACTTCTCCACTTCCCTAAGCAGCAGAAAGGAAATAGTCATTTAAACAGCAAAATGGGGTTGGGATTTCATGGAATCTTTCCCACTGGACACCTGCTGGATTTGAGAAACCTGCTGGAAACGGGAAGGTGCAAAATCTGCCACCCTCTGTTGTGGAAAACATTCAACTAGTAAAACACAATTAGCACGAGTAAAACACAATTAGCACGGCATCGTTTGTGGTCCCATCTAGAACTGATTGCTCCAGGCACTTGGAAAAGCGACAGAATACCGGGAGATGAATGGGACCAAACTCTGCTGAGCATCCTCAATGAAGAGCTGCTTTATCGCCGGCAATTGGGCAGGCAAAGTCAAAACTCCGGCCATCGTTATCGCTCATTGAGGAAAACCCGGTTGGAATGTTGCAATCCCAACCAAGCCACTGCCCGGTTGGAATGTGTCCTGGTTTTAGTAGCCAGGATCAGTTTGTCACTGGGTGGGTGTGGATTCTAAAACCCTCTATGTCATTTTTCTCATGAACTGCTCCCCATGGCCCATTGGCAGCAGCTGCCCAGGGCACACCCCACCCCTCAGGCTACAAAATGGGTGTTTAGGAACTTCTGTGAGATAAGGAAGTTTTTCCTGCCTCCACACCCACCTGAGGGGTCATGGGCCATCAGGGATGCCAAAAATATGCCATTGTTCACCTCACAGAGTAAATCACCCATTGTTTAAGTCTCCGCCCTGGGGGAGGGACTGGGCGGAGCCTAAGTGGATATAAACTGGGAGTTTGGGACTGGGAGCTCTCTTCAGATCCAGAGAAGGAGCAGAGCCTTGATCAGACTGACACTGCCACCAGATTGCGACCATCACTTTCACCAGCAGGTACCTTGTTTTCTTTTTACTTTGAACTCAGGGGGGGGCCACGTGGTGCTCAGCACAGGGGTTGGTGAGCTCCACTCTGCTTGTGCCCCCCTGGGCTGGGCTGTACATCTGGTGTTTGTCGTGGCACAAACAAATTTCTTTTTCTGTTTTAGTGTATTTTTGTGATCTTTCAATAAATTGTTATTCTGACTTGCAATCCCATTCTGAGTTGGATTCATTTCTCCTACCGGTTTAACTCTAAACCAGCACAGAATGTTGCAATTCCAGCCAAGCCACTGCTCTCAGCACAGGATTTCAGCAGTAATTAGAAACATCAGCCTTAATGCTCCCAACTGAAATCGCCAAAGCAAATCAGAATAGATCAGCCAAAATGCTCTGTTTGAAGCCTTCATCTTTTGTGAGGGTTTTGTATCTTCATGATCATGTTTATTTTTATTATTATTTTAATTTTATTTTTATTTTTTCCTGAGCCAGAGCAAATGAAGTTCAAGCCCTTTCAGTAATGGCACAGTGAAATTCAGCAGAAGCCACAAAGAGGACTTGGCAAATGCTCGTTTTATTTTGGACAATAACTGCTAGCAACTGAGCTGCACAGGAGATTCTTTAGTCTCTATTTTAAAGGAGCCCATAATCAACATTTCTGATGTACAGCAGGCTGGGAATGTCTTACTGTCAAAATCGCTGTTCTCTTCCATTCAAGTAAAAATGACCTTTATCTGATGGAGTCTCAAAAAAAAAAAAGAAAAAAGAAAAATGACAGCATAAACAGCAAAACAAAACCCAGCTGGAAGGAGGGGGGGGATGACAGGGCTGCACTGACAGGCTGCCTTGGGGCAGAGAGGGGAAGGGAAGGGATCAGCAGGCAGGGCTGGGATGTCAACAGGAGGGAATAAAACCAGGAAATAATCTTGGAAAAGTGGGGACACCTGTTGGAACCCGTGCAGGTTTTCAGGCTGAGTCAGAAGCAGATTCCAAGAGAGAGGCCTCAGTGATAACGATGGGATCTGCAGGATGACCTTGGCCAACAGTGACCTGAGAGAACAACCTGCTGATATTCCATGGAATGACACAAGTGAAGGGTTCTATTAATAAAATTAGAATTAAGATAGCTAAGAACTGTGTGAATCATCAAAAATACAAAACATATCTTGGCTGATGCTCAGCTGTAATTGTGTGTTGTGAGATAGTTTGGATGGAGTGTATTAGTTTTAGAAATCTGTAGAAGTGTGTGTTTAGACAGTCCTTTCTTGTACTCTTGAAATCCCTGTGCAGGGGAACATAAAGATGCAAGAATGGAAATATTTAGTGCCTTTTCTGCCACTCCTGAGTAGAACTGGAACTTCAGACAGAGAGGAATAAACTTTTGGTTTTGATGCAGTCAGGGTGTCTCATTAACAGCTCAGGCTTATGAGCTTCTTAGAGGGACACTCAAACTGTGTCTGTGCAAAAACAGACATCTGCCATTATGGCTTCAGGGCAGACCCTTCCCCTCCTCAGGTGGACATCTGCCACCAGGGAACAGCAGAAATCCCAGACACAGGGGATTGAGGTGTCCCCCCCACTCCTGCTGAGGCTCTCAGCACAGGCAAGGAAGAGCCTGTGCAGGTGGGGTGACAGGGGACCTTGTCTGCTTTGTCCACTTGTGTCTCCTGTGTGTTTTTCCAGGGGGAAACCACAACCAGAAATGCTTTTTGTGATCAGATAGGAAAAATTCCCTCATTCCAGAACTCTGGTGCCTGTTCCATGGCCAGTGCCAGTTTATCTCCTTCCTTTTACCTCTACTTCCATCACTGGTTGCCATCTGGCAATTTTAAGGAATGGGAATGATTTGTCTTCTATTTTCATCCAGATCTAACAAGCTATAATGTCCAATCAAGTCTTCCCTTATGATATCAACAAAAATCTTCTGCATCCCCCTTTTTTTTCCAGCTGGGATTTACAGTCATCTCTCCATGCTGCTGAATTTAATGCTTAGGGCACATTTTGCTTCCTATCCTTTATTTCATTTAAACTCCCTGGTTTTTAAGAAGCTCAAAGAAACTAATCTAAGCTTTCTGCCTTTTCCCCACTTGGAGATCTTCAGAGAGGACATGAGTGTAGGCAGAAGAGCTGAGTTCAATTTTAGGACCTTTCAGTCCCTTGAGTTCTCTGATTATTTTAGTTTCACTGCTTGGGCTGGAAAGGGAAACAGGGATCAGGCAATGTACGTTTGGAACATCCTGCTGGGAGCTTTAGCACAAGGCCAGTCCTGGAATGCAGGGAAAACATTTCCTATCTAGCACTTTAGGGTAATTTTGCTCTAATCCAAAAATCCCCAAAATGCTGTAATTCTGTGGAAGTCTTGCATACTTGGATGGCTTTTTTTTTATTATTTTCCCAGCTATAGTAGGAACTGATAACAGGCTGCTGAATTACTGCTTAATAAACCACTAAATGAGTGCCATCCAAGAGAAGGGGGCATTAAATAACGGCAATTCAGGGGAAAAGTGGAAGAGCAGAGAGGAATGCAAGAGGGCTCTCTGCAAAGAGGGAAATTGGATTAGTTGTCTCGTTTATGCCACTGGTGAAATTCAAACTGAAGCAGATTGAAGGGGGAAAAAATGAAAAAAGGGAAGTGTTTTGATTCCATGAAGTGGCAAAGGAAGGACACTCGAGGCAGGAGCTGCTTCCCATCACTTGAGGTGGGGTAGAGAGTGTTTCATTCTGGGGATAATGTGAGCAGTTAAATGTAATACATGCAAAGACAAAATAAAATAAAGTGCAAAGGCAAAATGTAAAAAGCTAAACTAATGTAAGGATGATTGTAGAAATAAAAATAAACCAAAAGAGGTGGAGGTGGTGAAGAATTTCATGTTGTAAAGACGAAAGGCCAAGTGTTACTTCAACTCAGGCTCTTGACCATTGAGTCATTGAATCACAGAATGGTTTGGGTTAGGAGGGACCTCAAAGCCCATCCAGTCCCACCCCTGCCATGGGCAGGGACACCTTCCACCAGCCCAGGTTGCTCCAAGCCCCATCCAACCTGACCTGGGACATTTCCAGGGATGCAGGGGCAGCCACAGCTCCCCAGACCCCATGTCCCCTCTGCTCAAGAATTGGATCCAACTGAATTTCTGACACGTCTTCTTTCAGCACACATTTCCTGCAGGTTTGGGCTTTCACATCTCTAATATCTTGAAAAGGTGGGCAGATATTTAAGCAAAATTGCAGTGCAATGCAACATACTGTGGTTCTGTTGTTTTATTACTTGCAATGAACATCCCCCTTTTGGGCTCACAGAGTGTTCTTGTCTCACCTCCCTCCCTATAAATTGGTTATGCAGATGCTCAAAGCAGCATTTTTCACATAGACTGGGATGTAAAATCTTGATTTAAGTGAGATTTCCTTAAAAATTACATGAATTCCTGTTGATTTTTTTCCAATCATGTGGTTTACATTTTTTATCTCAAATCACAAAACCAAGGCACAAAATGTGAATCAGGATGGATTCAGCTCACAGGATCTCACTCGTTTCCACACAAATAACCTTTCAGATCTGTAAAACACAGTAATAGTTTGTTGGTTTTTTTTAAAATTAAAGACTTGGGCATCTCTCTTGTGAAGGTCTTAAACCTTCAAAACCTTTAATCTGCAGCTCTCTCTCCCTGGAGATGCAGAAATGCAGGTTGTTTGTAGGAAAGCTCACCCTGCCCTTAAAGTTTTGCTCCTGTCCATCTCCAGCAATTCCCAATTTAAACATTCCCTCATGAAAAGTCATGAAAACAGACATGGAAGTGAAAAGGAACCTGGAATTCAGGTAAACTCCATGTGGCTTCATAGAGGGAGTGCTTATTCCTGGTTTGTTAGAAAAGGCAACTTCCAAGAGCAATTATAAACCATGTCATTTAATAACATGTGATTTAGTAATACTCCTGGTCTCTAAATCTCGCTGCTCAGCCTCAGTCCACAGTGGTTATTCTTTGAAGAGAAGACATTATTTGTTCCCTGCCAGTGAGTTTTATAAGTCAGTGGCAATAAAAATGATTTCAATTTGCAGTCAGATTGGGGGGGATGTTAATGAGCTTTGCCTTTCTTGGAGGCAAATTCGTGCTGCCCACGTGCAGCTCCATTTAATTGCAGCCCCACACACACTTTGGGTATCGTCAGCTTATCTCCTGGAGAGGCTGGGGGTTAATTGAGTGAATAGAATAAATGCAGACTAATTAAGAGATGACAAGTTAGAGCTGATAAGGTCACTTGTCAGGCAAATATGAATTCAATATCTATTACAGAAATGGCTACATTTTCTCTGGCCTAGAGCAAACTATTTGTGTTTTGCAAACACACTAATGTTTGCTAGAAAGACACAGAGAAAACTCTTTTATTTCTACTATATTCAGTGTAAATCAGAATAAATTGAAATAGAATCAGTAGTTGGAGGTATCATGTTATATTCTGATTTAAGTTGCATTATACCACCAGTGATTTCAGTAGCTTTAGACTAATGACTGAGATATGAATGTGATTAATGCTCAACAAGGAGTCACCAGAGCTCAACCCCTGCAGTTTTGTTCTCATTGCCTGTATCAATACCCAGTTTTTGATAAGCTGTAGGAGAAGCCATAAAGCATCAAAACCTATTTGGCATAAGGATGTGAAGTGAGGCAATATTAGAGGGGGAAGAAGCTGCATTCCATAAATCACTTTTGGGGAGGGGAAGGCCCTGTGAGCACGTGAGTCGGACTTTGGAGGAATTTCAGTCTGAGCTACAAAGTCATTTTCCAGGGGGAACCTGAGAGATGGAGCCTATCCCAAGGTTTGGGAGTGCAGCCTGGGTACCTGCTGGGCAGTCAACAACACAAACACCAGTCTGGCCAAGCAATTCCACAAAGGGCATCCAATCCCCAAGGACAATATCCCCTGATTTGATACCAGGCTTCTGTTTTCCCAGACAGCTCTCTCAAGTGATAACCAGCTTTGCATCTGGTTTTAAGGAGATCCTTTGGCAAACACTGAACCCACAGAGGACATCAATGCACACAAATCACCTCCCCTTGGCTTTGCAGAGGCACTGGAGTGCCTGGATCCCTGCTGAGAGGCTGCTGAGACCTTGGCACAGGGTCCCCAGAGAAGCTGTGACTGCCCCAATCCTGGGAGTGTCCAAGGCCAGGTTGGACAGGGCTTGGAGTACCCTGAGCTGGTGGAAGGTGTCCCTGCCCATGGCAGAGGGATGGGATGGGCTTTGAGTTCCCTTCCAACCCAAGCCATTCCATCATTCTATGACTCTATGACAAAAGAAAGGTGTGAAGAACAGCTCCAGCACAATTTCAATACAACCCCCACACACATTTCCCACTCCCCTGGAGTGACTACAGGAAGAATTGCACAGCAATGGGGTTTCTGAGTGTGCTCCATCTGTGCACAATGTTTGCTACATGCAGGAGGTGTCAGCTGTCCTGTCCCTGAGACAGATTCCTGCTCGCTCAGACACACACCAAGAGGCCCCCTGGCCACTCTCACTCCCGACTCAGCCATGACCTTTCTGTGCCTTCTACTTGTTTGGCAGCCAAAGTGAATAATGTTCCCAGGCAAATAATGATGTTGCATCTGCAGAGAAAATATTATCCCAAGAGAGAGTGTGGCAGATCTGATCTCACAGGAGCTTTGGGGAGAAAAAGCAATTTAAAACCACGTTGACTTTGCTCGCTGATACCTCGAAGAGTTGAGTAACTTCAGTAATCTTTCACTTCTCCCTCCAAACCCTCCTCCTTCTACTGTGCCCAGTCTGGAACCATCAAATACTATTATTCTACTTCTAAGGAGCTCCAGGGCTGCAGTGAAAGGGGCATTTGTCATTACAAATATCTTTGTCTATGAGAACTTCCCATTCCCACCAACAGCAGCTCCCACCTCGGCTAGTGTTGATTAAAAGTCCTGACTCATAAGTTGGAATGAATGAGTTACAAGTAATTAGAGCAGGCTGAAAAGCAGGGACATGATGTTTGCAGCTAAACAATGTCACAGATAGTGCCTTAATTAGCAGAAAAAGTGATCTAGCAAAGTAATATTCTAATACCAATCCAATTGCTACAAATTATTAATAACAATAAGCACGGAATAAGCAAGACTCACTACCAGTGAGATGCAATATCTGTCAGAGGGAAATAGAGTGCCCCTTCAATAATGAGATTGTAATTAGAATAGAACAATAAAGCATAGATTAATATTGAACAAAGGACAAAATACCCTGGCATTATGCTGTGCAAAAAGGGGGAAAATCCTATTGCTAAAATGCTAAAAGAGTCTGAAAATCAAATCTATCAAAATAAAGGCACAGAGATTATGATTAAAGTCTATAAATCTTGCCTCGTGCTGCAAATCTGGATTTTTGACAGTGCCCTCCTTGTTAGGGCAAGGATTGTCACCTCCAGGTGGACTTTGCACAGAGAGGGAAGGAGAGAACCAGGAAAACAGAGACTGCAGGTCCCTCTCTGCTCGAGCTCCACCTCCACATTCCAAAGGTGCCCTCCCCGTTCCTCTCAAATCCTGCAGAAGCCTCGGAGAGCCCCAGCTCTGTTTGGGTGCTCATTATGATAACTGTGCCATCAGCAAGAGCAATTAGTAACATAAATCCTGACATGGGACCTGAGGGGTTTTCTCTCCAGTTCCTGAAACTGTGTAATTCCACGAGAATTAAACGTTGCTTTGAATTTTTAATGTGTTTTTTTTAAGGGTTTAGCCCTAAACATCCGTGAAGTGCTGTAGAAAAGGGGTGTCCTGGTGGGTGAAGAATAAATGCAAGGGAAATAAAAAGAACCCATTTGCATTCTTTTTTTGCTGGCTCAGGACTCCGATGCAGCCTCATGGAAAATGTGATTTTGATTGTGTTTGGAGCTGACAGAGCAGGAAAACTGTAGGATGTGAATGTACCAAGTGCCGTGAGAGGGCTCGGGGTGCTTCAGGGCTGGCTCAGGTGTTTCCACTCAGCCAGCCCCTACTGAGGCTGATCCATCCAGCCCTATTTTCCCCCAGATTGCAGGTCAGGATGTGTCTCGGAGCTGCCTTCCCGTGCTCACACCCGCACAATTTCAGTGGCAGTCATGAGGGTTCCTCTTCCAGCTGCCGATAAAAAAAAGGTGCCTCACAGCCCCGAGAGGTTTATTTTCGGAATGCAGACACCAGGACCACAGCCTAAAAGATACTGTGTGCTTTGAAATGGCTCTAGGAGCTCAGACTCTGTGGCAACCACATGTTCTGTCTCAGGCAAGTGCCAACTATAATCATCATGGCCAGACTTCGTGAATGAAGATTTGGGAGGGTTTTACCCACGCTTGCTGCAAGCACTGATGGCTGATGAGGCCAATATGAGATGGGCAAGTCCGGTTGCAAAAGGCACAGCAGAAAGTTTCCATAGGTGGTACTATCAGGGCACGGTTCTTACGGTGTTGCCTTTTCTCCTCCAGGCTGATTCTGCGTGCGGTTTCAAAGGAGACTGCAGCGTTATAGATTGTGTGTCTCCATGTCTCCCGATCGGAGGCCAGAGTGGACCACAGATGGTGGTCAGTATGGCCAAGGCTGAGATGTTGTTTCAGCCAGTCCTTGTACCTCTTCTTTGGGCCTCCTCTCTTGCGGCAGCCGGTGGCGAGTTCACCGTAGAGCACAATCTTAGGGAGGGGTGATCCTCCATCCTGGAGACGTGCCCTGCCCAGCACAGCTGCGTTCTCAGCAGCACGGCCTCGATACTGGTGCCCTCTGCCTGTTCCAGAACAGACACATTGGTCACATAATCGGACCAGTGGATGTTTAGGATTGTACGGAGGCAGCACTGGTGGAAGCGCTTGAGGAGTCACAGGTGGTGGCGGTGGATGACCCAAGATTCAGACCCATAGAGAAGAGTAGACAGGACAATGGCTCTGTAGACACTGATCTTTGTACTTTTCTTCAGGTGTTTATTGTGCCAGATTCTTTCATGGAGTTTTCCCAAAGCTCTGTATGCCTTTGCTAACCTGTTGTCCATCTCTTTGTCAATCTTACCATCTGAGGAAATGATGCTTCCCAGATAAGTGAACTGCTGGACTGACTTAAGCTCTGATTCACCTATGGTGATGTGGGGGTGATGGAAAACTTCCTGAGGTGCAGGCTGATAGAGAACTTCTGTCTTCTTCAGGCTGACTTCCAGCCCAAAAAGCTCAGCAGCCTCTGCACAGCAGGATGTTCAGTGCTGCAGAGCTGTTTCTGTGTGGGCAACAAGGGCAGCATCATCAGCAAAAAGCAGCTCGGGGACAAGGTGGTTTAGGGTCTCAGTGTGGGCCTTCAGCCTCCTTAGGTTGAAGAGGGTTCCATCAGTACGATACCGGATGGAGATGCCGTTATCTTCATCGAGAGCCAACTATAATAATAATAACATATAAATACAAGGACTTTGCATATGAGTCTCTTTTTTTTTTCTGCCGAGAGACCGGAGGAGGAAACAAGTCAGCCTTTTGAACCTCCCCGGTTACAGGGATTGCGGTACCAAGTTTTCCTCGGGAATGTTAAGGAGGTGTGAATGCAGGGAATGCCAAGAAGTTTTCCATGTTAATTCCTGCTCGACAAGAAACGCATACACCTAAACAGCGATCAATGGGCTCTAAATGAAAAAGAAGCAGCGAATCAATAACTAGAGACGTTTTATTTTCAAGCTTCTGCAAACAATGGGAGGGATGATCAGCCTGTGATTGTGTGGAAGTTGCAGATATTGTTGCAGCCCTTAAAAGATTGTGGGCAGGGTCTTCCCCCGTGTCAGCGTGTGCAGAGCTGCTGCCTGGGAATATTAAACAGCATGGAAATTTGGGCTGGGTTTCCATTTCTAAGGAAAGCAGATTTAATTTTATTATTATTCTTTTTCTTTGCATTTCCAAGGTGTGTTTTCTGAAAACACATTAAATCCTTCTTGTTCTTACTGTCCACTGACATCCCTTTTCTGCTCATGGAAAATAAGAGAGTAACAGTTGGGTTTCTCTCCAGTTCATGTAGGAATGAGATGATCTTTAAGGTCCCTTCCAACCCGAGCCATTCTATGATTCCGTGTCCACCATTCTCTCCAAAATAAATTCTAAGGTTTGGTGAGTCAATTCTTTAATTGAGGCATCAGTTGCAAAGATAAAAATGTAATGGGTTGATGATGAAACTCCCAGGGATTCCCTGTTGTAAGTCTTTGATTGCCACAACATGTTGGAGCAGGCTCAGCTCTCCAAAGGGGGCTCTCAAAATCCAGCCCTGTGGCAATGATTTCACATTCATACACAATGAGAGAAGCCTCTCCAAAACTGCCTGGAAATTTGGCTGACAGGGTGAAGTGAGACATGAAACAGGCTGTGGGCTTCTCCCAAACCAGGAGGGACAGCAGGGCCAGGAGCAGCCCTGAGCAGTGAAGGGAGGCTGCAGGAGATGGGGACTTTGAGCTTGCCTTGGGCACACGTGGAACTGGGCTGGAGGTCCAGAAACAGCCTCATCACCAGACATTGGTTTTCACTTGGAAAATTACACTCAATTATATCTCCATGGAATCACAGAATGGTTTGGAGTTGGGAGGAACCTCAAAGCTCGTCTGATCCCACCCCCTGCCATGGGCAGGGACACCTCCCACCAGCTAAGGTTGCTCCAACCTGGCCTTGGGCACTTCCAGGGATGGGGCAGCCACAGCTTCTCTGGGCACCCTGTGCCAGAGCCTGCCAACCCTCCCAGCCAGGAATTCCTTCCCAATGTCCAATCCAAACCTACTTTCTTTCAGTTTAAAGCCGTAACTTAACGCCAGCAATTTTAAAATCCAGTGCCTCACCAACCTGTTTCAGTGATGTGTTATTGTGCCTTCTTAAGCTCAATTTCTTTTTAACTTAAATTTTCCATTGCTGCCAATAGAAATTGCTCAAAATATTTGAAGTGCTTAATCACCTTCTAATTTCAACTCCTTGGCAGTGATAATAAAGTAAAATTGAATTGTCTTTGAAGCTCTTGCAAACAAAAAAAAGAAAAAGAAAAAGGAAAAAAAATGTAAAGCCTTCTAAAGTACCAGGATGTTATTTTATAAAGTTAATGAGCCTTTTGTACAGAGAGATGAAATGCCTTGATATGAAACAGAACAAAATCATGTTAAATTTAAATAACAAGGGGGAAAATAATGTAAAGTAACTAATTGAAGAGATTAGAAAGCAGTAATTATTTAAACCGGTGCAAAAATAGGTGAGGCCTTCCAGAGATACTTCTACACTGGAGCCACAGAGCAAACCTAAAAGTCTAATAATGACTTCCCTGAATTCCAGCAGGCTCCACTGAAGTTCAGGAACTGTAAACAGGAGCTTCCTGACAGCAAAATCAATGCAAGCTCAAATTTCAAGTGCACCCTCCAAGCAGCACCTGAGCTCTCTGCTCGTGCTCACCACGTCTCTGGGAGTTCAGGGAATTCAGAAAAAGATGTTTTTCTTCCAGATGGAGGAGAATGAGGAAGATTCTTCTCTAAGGTGGGCCCAGCCTGTGGTATAGAATATCCAGGATAATTCCCTGCACCCAGGAGGTGGTCTGGAGTGGTGTGGAGTCCTTGGGAATCATGGCAGTGTGGCACTGTTGTCCTCTCAGGACAAGAGCTTCGAGGTGGGTTTGGTGAAAAGCTTCAAACCCCCTCTACATGTAAGACTTGAGGCTTTCAGGCAGGCTGAGCTTTGCCTTAATTCTTCACTTCTCAAAGGGAGGGATCAGACTGCCCTTGGAATCTGTGCAGGTGCAGAAGTGCCAGTGCTGAGCCCTTCTGGTGGTCCCTGCAGCTCACTGTCCTGGGGCTCTTCTTTATTGGGGTCCTTCTCACTTCTGCATGTGCTGCACTCCCACAGCAGGTGAGGCCACAGACTGCTGGGAAAGTCACAGAAGTCCAGAATGGGTTGGGTTGAAGGGACATTAAAGCCCATCCCATCCCACCCCTGCCATGGGCAGGGACACCTTCCACCAGCCCAGGGTGCTCCAAGCCCCATCCAACCTGGGCTGGGACACTCCCAGGGACGGGGCAGCCACAGCTTCTGTGGACAATAAATTAATATATCCCTCCTTAAACTGAGCAGGGAAGGAAAGGGTGATCTGCAAACTCCACAGAGCTCTGTGACATCCTCCTGCTCAAGTGGCCAGCAAGTGGCAGAGCCAGGAGTGCTGAGAGGCTCCCTGAGCACCACCCTCTGCCAGCAGAGGATTCCTCCTCTCTGCCTCCTGGCCCTGAGGTCAGAGATTCCCATTCCTCTCTTGCTGCCTTTTTTGGTTGGGTTTCTGCCCTTGAGTCAGAAACAGGTCATGGTTCTGATAAAAGACAGCCAACACAAGCACTGAAATTGCTCATTCTCATCCTTGAAATGAAATACAGAGGGACCAGTTCTGTGCAGGACCTCCCAGAACTGGCAGGGACAAGCAGCTCACCCTCTGCCACTCCCTCACTTTCCAGTTTGAGGCAATAGTTGGCATGATACTTTCCAGCTGGGTGATGGATTAGACAAACACCTTAATTTCCCTTCCTGCCTGTGATGTGTTTCCCACCCACTTGTCATTTTTTTTTTAAATAATAATACTTTCCATGATAATTCCATAAGTATTAAGTTCTGGTTCTGAGCATATGCATGGAAGCTTCTGGAACCCTGGTTTTCAGCCAGGATGCTGCTGGTCCATGCCAGAGCCAGACAACTGCTCTGTTCCCTGTAAGATGAAAGCAAATGAGATACCAGAAGAAGGTGAGTGTGAAGGTGACACCTGAGAGACCTTCTCTCCCCTCTCTCACTGCCCCCATCAGCCCATGCTGGGGCCTCCAGGAGCTGGAGCTTGTTCATTAGGAAACCACCAAGGCAGTGCCTTCCCTCAGCATCCCAGGAGCATCCCAGCTGGGTGTGGAGGAGAGCAAAGCTGTGAGGAGTGAGAAACATCTTCATGAAGTCTTTCAAAGACCAGAAATTAAGTGAAGTAACTAAATAAGTCCATAGCCCATCCTCTCTATGATACACTCCCAGTCCCTCTTCCTACATCTTTCCAAGAGCCAGAAATTTGCCTCTGAATGGCAGGGAAGAGCTGCTGCCTCCCTGTGGGCTGTCACTGCTGTCCTGCCCATCCCAGCCCTGCATCCTCAGGGCATTGGGGTCTGTCTTCTGCTGGCTTTGATGCACCAGAGGATGGTGGTGGTTGGATGGTGGTGGGAAATGAGCTGAACCCACAGACTGGGAACAAAGGCTTCTTTTAAATGCCACTCCTCACTCCCCTGAGAAGGTCATGGCAGAATCAACCCCTTCCTGCCAGAGTCATTCACAGAAATCCAACTTTCATGGTCGTTGTTTGCCTCAAACCATGAAAACTCCCATGTTGTCCCAGGGAGACCTAATTCTTACCATTTTCTGACTCATCAGTGTGTCTCTGAATGCCTCTGGTCGTTCAGAGAAGCCTTAACATTTCCAGGCTGGACTAGTTCATCTCCACAGTTTGCTGTGAGAAATAGCAAAGATGTCATTTGTCCTGAAATAGATGGTGTGCTGTTCCCTTCCTAAAGGTGCTGTTATGCCAACAATAAATCTGCCAGAGGCTGCAGGCAGAGAGGGGGGTGTGCTGCTTCCAATATTCATCACGCTGGGACCCAAAGGAGGAGGACCAGGACACTTTACATCGGGACAGTTCCCTCTCCAATGTAGCAGTCCCAAAATGAGGGGCCAAGATGCGGCCTTGGATGTTACAGGTGCATCTTCACTTGATTTCCAGGCCCTAAGCCAAAAGGCTGGGGAAAAATACTGCCTCACTTCCAAAATGCAGGTCAGACTGGCTGGTTGGGCTTTGAATATTTATATTGTCTATTTTCAGAGCCTGATGGCATTTACTGACATTTTCCCTTTTTCCTTATCTTTAACCCTGGAAAACCCATTTGCTTTCTTGCTGGGGTCAAGACCCTCAGCAGTGCAAAGGCCACCTCTCTGTGCAGGGATTTATTTGAAGGGCAGAAGCCACCAGGAATCAGGTCAAAGAGGTGCCACTTCCCTGTAGGAATGGGAGGAACACTGAAAATTTGGATCAGCTGCCCAGGAGGAAGACAAACTGCAGAAATAATGAGGAGGTAACTCCTCCTGTTCCTGAGCAGTAAAGAGCCTTGGAGCCTTGGGAGAAGGAAGCAGGAAAGCTCAGCAATTCACAGGGAAGCTGCTGTAAATTGGGATTTACACAACCTGGTAAGCAAGGAGCTACCAACAGACCTCTCTGTTCCCCCAGTGCCTGGCAAAATCAAGCAGTGCCCGTGTCTCTCCTTATCTGAGCTCTGCAACTCGTGTTTCTCATGAGTTCCCAAGCTGGGTAATAGAAAAGGCTGGAAAAAAAAGTGGCTTTTGCAATGTATTTACGATGAAATTATTCCTTGCTTTACAACACTGGGCAAAATCCACAAGCCCCTATTGAGAAGGCAGAGAATGGAGGGACCAGAGGGGCAGAGGGATGAGGTGACTGCTTCTGCAGCTGATGGAGAACCAGAGTGGAACCCACACCCAAAGAGCAGCCTGAGGGGCATCTCAGGGATGCCTGAGACAAAATAGGATATTAAAAACTACAATAAAACCTTCCCTCAATAGGATCCTTTGGTAACCCACCTTGCACAGCAGCTCCGGAGGGAGCAGCAGGAGTCGGGAGCGGCCGCAGGGGGAAAACTTCTGGTGTGAAGAGATAATTGTTTGATTTTATTGAGCACTTTGGACAGTTCTGTTCATTTCAGCTTCCCCAAATCTTGTCTAGCTCTTTAATCCAGGAAGTGAGTGCTCTTTCTTAACGTATTCCTATCAAATAATGTTTAAATTCCTGCAACAGCATCAGGAGCTGGTTTTCATACAGCCCTGTGGCAAGTACACAGAATTTAAAGTAATGATCTCTGAGTTTATCTTCATCACCCCTCTTGCCTCTGGTGTTCTGCTTAGATCAGATTATCTCATTTAAATAGCAATGGGTTATGGAAAAAAAAAAAAGCCTAATGTGTTGCCTTGCTGTGTCACTGTGAATGCTTCACTCTGTTTTATTTTGTCGCTTAAGGCACTTGCAAGAAAATCCCAAAGACCCTTGTAGAGTCACATAAAAAAGCTCTGCTGGAAAAGAAGGGTTGGAGGGAATATTTCTCTTTCCATATAAAGAGAATATAGAGGGTAGTTTGATTCCTGAGTGATGGAATTACCGTTTTTGGGGGTAATAACATCCAACTCTGCTGTACAGCCTGTTTAATCCTTAGATTTAAAATTAATTCCTAGGTCAAAATCATTTTCATTCGACATGTCTGGTAGAATTGAGGCAGAAACAAAGAAGAAATGATTGACCAATATCATTTAACGACCTGAATCACCTTTCAAAGGCCCAGCCCACGAAACTGCCCAGCTCAGCATCGTGCCTAGTCCCTCATTTCCCCACTTGGTCCTGTTACTCCTGAATGGATGGGAACCATCCATGTGATAAACCAGAGGAGTTTTGCCCATAAATGCCCCTTGCCTGTTGCCATGGAGCATATTTCAGGATGTCAGGCAGGGAAAATCAGCAGAGCTCCACTGAAATCAATGGAGTTAATTTATCCCCAGGAATAAATTAACTTCTCTCACAGAAGTCAGTGGGAGCTTTTGCTGCTCCTTTCCTTGACAGCAGGGTCAGGACCAAAGGGCCGTTGTGATCCACTCCTGGTGCCTGGCATATGGAATATTTCACTTTTTATCTATTTTTTAAGTCTTCCAGGACCTGAACGTGTTCATGAAAAAGGGAGTTCCAAGGATCTTTCAACTCAGCTGGCCCAGGACGCTGGTCTTGTTAAAAGATGATCCTTTAGCAAGAATGATGAAGATGACAAAAAGGTTGAAAAATGGAAGCTTTGTGGCACAAAAAAAAGTGAAGGAAATGGTTCTATTTGGAGATGCAAAATCTGGATGTAAAATTATCCTGTCCATCACCAGATTGTGCTTCTCCTCCAGTGATTCCTCCTCTGGAATCCCCACCCATTTCTGCAACTGCTTAAAGCAATCAAGAAATTACAGGGGAATCCTGTGCTCAAAATCTTGGGAAATTTGGAAATTAAAGGGAATTTTGGGGTCCTAAAGAGGTGTTTGTTGTGTTTAGTTCAGTAAATCTGGCCTCAAACGAGCCACTGCTGCCTTGAAAGATTTTAGACATTGCAATATTTTAATAAGAAGTCCTTAACATGTTGGTTGTTTGTTACTGAAATAGGCATTTGGTATTGATTTAACAGAAAGTCTGATCCTGAGGTTTACATTTTTTATCCTGAGATTTGCATTTCACATTGAGATAAAATGGCACAGAGTTTAATTTAAATTGTATTTTAATACACTACTGAAGTCTGCACTCTGCTCTGGTTCCTCATTTCAAACAGCTGCTGACTCATGCACTACATAATTAATTTAAGTATCATTTGAGGTTACTTTAATACAATTTCCTCTTAAGTACATGAGTAATATCCTGGCTATTTAGAGTTCAGTACATTAATTGTAGACAAAAAGTCAGTTGTCATGGTTTCTATCACAGCCAAGTGTGAAGGGTCAGTTCAGCCCCAAATTCATTACAACCTCAAAGAGCCCCTTTCCCACTCTGTGCCTGTTTGTAGAGGGGTCCCTAATGAGGCACAGGAGTTAATCCCATTTAGATGGGTTTATGAAGCAGCATTGTCAAGTTATATGCTTTTAATTACCAGAAAGGTTCCAAAAAGGAACGAACTCAGAATACCAAACCACTCACTGTGAGCAACACCCAGGCAGGCAGAAAAGAACATTTTACCTCCCAATCTGGTGCAAACTGTTGATATTTTAATTAAGCACAGGGGATATCCAGGAGGGAGGAAGGGGGAGCGCAGTCCTGGTTCCCCCAGCCACACTGTGCCCAACCTGGGCACTGCCAGGATGCCCAGCATGTGATCAGTGGCAGGGTGGGCTCATGGGGGTCTGACATCTCATCACACCAGCTGGAGGCAAAGCAAGAACCTTTGTGTTCACTTTGGGCCTTCAGCAAGACTTTCTTTCTTTTTTTTTTGTTGTATTTATCCTGTGATAGTCCTCACTCAGCACTCCAAAGAGAACTGGTTTTCAGTGCAGCTTATTTGCCGGCTGGGGGGCTGGTGATGTTGTGGTCAAGAAATCTCTCTCATGGATGTTGTTACCCAAGCAACAATTGTATCTTTTCCTCAGTGTTGCAGCTTGGACTATTTTTTTAAAGCCTTTACCTGAATCCCACCTTTCTGATGATCCTGAAGTGTGTTTTCTTGGTTCAGGAAGCAGAACCACGTGTTGCTTAAAATTAAAGCCTGTCCTAATGAAGAGCTCCCTGGTCACTTGCTCATACAAATCAGTGCTGTTAGTTTTGGTAATTGCTTCTCCTTTCTTGAAGAATTATGACACTGATACAGATTTATCAATCACAAACACTAAGAGTGGAACATTTTACCTGTGCTGCAGCTCATGAATGGCAGCAGACTTATTAGTTTCCATAGCAACACCATCTCCACTTTCCAAGGTCAAAAATTCCTCCCATCCAATCAGTGGAAGAAAATAAAGTGTGTCTTCCTGTGACTACCTTGATGTTCTGCAAAAACAGGAAGAGAATTGGGTAATTAAAGTAGAGATTCCAAACAAATATCCCAAATTCCCCCTTGTAAAATCACATTCTACTTCCTCACTTCAGACACTAAAAATGCAATCAATAGTTTAGATAGGATCATTCCAGCACCACGAGAATTCCAAAATGGCACAAAGCTGGCAAGGAGATGAAAGAAAGTCCTAGGTGACGTGGAGTTCCCTCCAACCCCTCCATGTGGGACAGGAGGGAGTTTCTCCAAGAAGGAGAGTGAAACCTTCCTGTGGTTCCTCTGCCAGCCTTTGGTGGGGTGGAAGAAAAGCTGGAGGCAAAAATGGGCTTTTATGGGCTCAGACTTTATGATGTTTCTTGTCCCATCACAAGGCTGGAACAGCTCTCCTATGGAAACAGGCTGGGAGAGCTCGGGGTGAGAAGAGAAGGTTCCAGGGAGACCTGAGAACCCCTTCCAGGGCTGAAAGGGGCTCCAGGAGAGCTGGAGAGGGACTTGGGACAAGGCATGGAGGGACAGGACAAGGGGGAATGGCCTCAATCTGAAGGAGGGTGGATTTAGATGGTATATGGGGAAGAAATCCTTCCCTGGGAGGGTGGGCAGACCCTGGCACAGGGTGGGCAGAGAAGCTGTGGCTGCCCCTGGATCCCTGGGAGTGTCCAAAGGCAGGTTGGACGGGGCTTGCAGCACCCTGGGCCGGTGGGAGGTGTCCCTGCCCATGGCAGGGGTGGCACTGGATGGGCTTTAATGTCCCTTCCCACCCAGACCATCCCATGATTCCATGATTCCCTCCTGGCCTGGCTTCTGCTCCCAGAAACGAGCCCTTGGTGGGTGTGTTGCAGCCTGAGCAGATTCTGATGGACACTGTGACCTCACAAGGGAGCAGAGGGTGACACAAGTCCTGTGTAAACTTTGGGAAAAAGCCACCTTTCCCGTGCCAAGCTTTATTCTTCAGAAATGAAACAGTCCCCATAAGGATTTACATAACAATTTCATCTAATTTCCTCTGACATTTCAGTCAACATGTGATGAATTAAGCCAGGAAAAAGTATCTGTTTGGCCTCTTCTCCCAAAGGGCAAAGGAGTAATTTGCTGTTGGGAATCAGTTCATAAGGCAGCTGAAACCAGAAATCACTTAATCAAATGAGTTTACAAAATTGTGAAATCGTTCCAAACCTTTTAAGTGCTGAAAATTTTCCACTGAGAAATTACATTTATGATCCACATTTACAGATCTACATTCGCTTCTCACTTGTCTCATTTTTCATACCACTGTGAGAAGCTTTCCTACAGGAGTGCCCTGCACTCTCCTGCTGATATAAGGGAGATGGTTTTTGAAAGATTAAGGAATTCATCTCTTTTGGAAAAGATCCCAGTTCTATGAGGGATCTAATTCTGTTCCTATTCTTTATAAACCTCACCTGAAAATTGCAGGTGGTCTCAGGGGTGACACTTTCAAACTGCAAGTTGCCATTTCATGGGAGGAACCATCAAACCTTGAGAAGCTCCAAAGTTTATGAAAAACAAAAAGATTGAAACCCCAGTTTCTTTAGCCTTTTGTGATGTCCTGCTCCACACACACACACAGACCTGGGGTCATCATTTATAAGTGTTTGAAAGGAGAAGTATTTAAAAAGTGCTAAATCATAATTCTGTCAAAGCAGAATCAGAGAACAAGGGGCTGGATGGTCCCTTTATACATGAATCCTGCCTCGAGCAACAGTAACTGCCCTTCAAATATCCTCAGTAAAGATCTACTGTCATTTTAAGACTTTTTGGTGGTTGCCCTTGATACCTGAATTCAGTTCAGCTCCCACTCTAACCCCTCCTTCAAACCACCTGTCGATACCAAAGGTGGGCATTGATCATTCCTGCTTAAGTGTAAACCCTCATTCTTTTCCTGATGGAATCCCATCATATTTGTTTCACCCCCTTTCTCTTGCTTGTCAATATTTGTCTCGAAGCTGCTGTGCACATCCTTGGGATTTAAGACCAAACAATCCACCTTTTTTCCTCTTGTCCTTCCTAATCTGAATGTATCCCTTCGGATGAAAATGGGAGTTAGAATGTTGATTATTTACTTAGGGGTTCATTCAGCCTGTATTAATTTTGTGACTTTCCCTGGGTCCTAGTTTTACCTTTTCTTCCTAATTTTAGGGTACCAGGAGGGACAATATTCCCCAAACACTGGGTGAGGAGGTTCAAAATGCCCATTTCCTGACACATCATCTTGCTGGGTGCCAAGCTTTGCCGTTAGGAGATAACAACCAGAATCTCTCTGCAATTCATCCTCTATTGCTGAAGTTATTGTGAGGAATTTGGCACATCCCCACGGGTTTCCTTGGCATTTTCCTTTTCCTGGGGAGTTTTCTGTGCTTGTTTTCCCTGCCGTGGACAGAGACTTTGCCCTGTGGTGTCCACGCTGGTCCCACCCAACTCCTTTTGCTCCAGGTGTCTCAAAAATGGCTTTTCCCCTCATCATTCCACATTTGGTGTGTGAGTTATTTTGTGCAGAGCACCTGAAATCCTTTTTAAGAGTTGCCAAAGAAAACGATGGCTCCAAGGGAAGTGGATTTCCACCCTCCAGGGTTACTCACACAGTTCCTGTGGGGAATAAACTGGACATTGAAAAATAACCAATAAAAGCCAATTTACTGACCATATCCAGAGTTTTCCAAGATATTTCCACTATCTTGGAGGGACAGATCCTTCTGAAAACCCCCCTGTTTTCTATTCTCGTCCCTGATCTCTCAAACATGTTGTTTTTCTGATCATTCCACATTTGGTGCGTGAGTTATTTGTGCAGAGCACCTGAAATCCTTTTCAAGAGTTGCCAAAGAAAACGATGGCTCCAAGGGAAGTGGATTTCCACCCTCCAGGGTTACTCACACAGTTCCTGTGGGGAATAAACTGGACATTGAAAAATAACCAATAAAAGCCAATTAACTGGCCATATCCAGAGATTTCCAAGATATTTGCACTCTCTTGCAGGGCCAATTCCCTCTGAAACCAGCCTTGTTTTCTATTCTGTTCTCGTTGGGTTATAGATGAGTCTTTTGAAACCAAGAAGCTTCTGCCAATATTCAGAATATATAATCCCAAGTCTTTGTATTCATACAAGGTATTGATCAATCCTCAGAACTGTAACTCTCCTGCTTCTAGGACTGCAAATTATGGGGCATTACTGTAAATATATATATATACACACACACACACATATTTCCTTTAAGTAACCCAACTGTTTTACTCCTTTCTCTCTGACAAGCACAAGGACCTCACTGGCAAACAGGCACTTAATAATTTTTACAATGTCTTTCCAACAGCAGCTTCCATGGGATTATTTACTGTCAAACTAAATCAAGAATAAATGAAAAAACTGAAATATTTATAGCATAAGAAAAATCTGGTTCAGACCAGAAATCCCAGCCTGGCATTAAATCAAGAAATGTAACAAGATAAATTCTGCCATCATACCCTTTGTTTTCTGGATGTGCTGCTATCACTTATTCTAATTGTTGTGCCACAGTTTGAGCAGGGAGATGGATGGAAAATGAAATGTGTTAAATATGATCATGGGGGAAACATTACATTTTCCCCTAAAAGTCCTGATTGTGTGTCCATTTGTCAACAGGATGTAATTTATACAAATATCTTCGTTACAGGAGGAGCTAACATCATTTTTTGGTGTTTTCCCATTAAAGGAAACAAGTCCATAGGAAAGAAGTCAATCCTCAGATAGTTTATACCTGTCATTTTTCCTTCTTATCTGTGGGGGAAGGAGAGATATCTGTTCCTGAGACAGCCAAATGGGACGTGTGGGACACACGGGGCTGAGTATGGGATGGACTGATGGAAGACAAGGGGATGAAACACAGCCTGGAGCGCTTGTGCAGCACCTGCTTCTCATTGCAAACACTCTGGGTCATGTTCTTGGAAAGAAAATACACAAAAGCTTTCCTTTCCTCATCTCTGGATATCTGGAATATTGAAGAGTTCAGTCTAACCGTGGGACCTGAGTAGGTGTGCTGACTTAGTGACGTTGCACTTAGCACTGACAGGGAAAGGCTTTCTCTCTGTGTGGCTGGACTTTGCTGTTGTATTGCTGCTTTCCCTGGCAATGGAATTAGAAAGAGATATTTTATGGATTCATTTGTTAATGAGAATGATGTGCCATCTATTTAGTGCATTAACATAATGCCAATACTCCCTTCTGTGCTGAGCTGAGGCTCAACCCGCTGCCGAGGCTTTGTGTTTCCAGACTTTCCCTCTCTACAGCTGCTGGGTTTTGAGTAACAAAACACTTACAAGCTCAAATCTGCTGCAAAGGACAAAATGCTCTCGTGGTGTCATGGGGGGTTTTATTTATTTATTTTTGTGACACTATTTCCCATTTCTGCCCCAACTGTATTGGTCCTGTGAGAGCAAGAGGTTCAGGTGCTAGTCTGACACCGAGCCGGGGTAGAACTTGTCAGGCACTGGGAGGGATGAGGTTTCACTCTCAGCAAAATTCAAGCAAACTGACATTTTCACCCGTGGCAAAACACAGCAGAAACAGCACCTTTCTGACCTGGTGAAAGGAACAATGCTTAGCAACAGGGATTTGGGGCTGAATTCCACAGTAGTGGTGCTGGTGGTGGAGCTTCACTGCAGGGCTGGTGAGGTGGTGTAGCCACCTCTAGAACAAGATCTGTTGAATGTGTGTAGGAGGAAAGGAATAAAAATGTGAAGAAAAGAGGCAGAACCCCAGGGAGTTCATGCACAGCCTTCCTGTTCTGCAGCCTCAGCTTTCCCTCCTACCATCTTCCACACATCTATATTATCTTTTAAATTTGGCCTTCCACACTTCCATATCCTTCATCTGCCAGGAAATAAAGCTAAGTCAGTCCCAGCCAGGCTTAAATTCCTGGCACACCATTGCTCCTGATCTCTCTGTTGTCTCCTGAGCACCTGATTTGAAGGCACCTAATGGGAATTTTCTCATGAATGTCAATGATACACGGCTGCCTTTTTCCTTCTCAAACTTTTTTCCTCCCCGAGGCTCTTTCTGCACTCAAACCATTTTCCAGATATCCAGAACAGGCTGAACAAGCAAACACTTGCAACCACCAGAGCAGCAGCAGGAGTGCCCAGTTTGCCAGGCTGCAGCAGGATTTATGTGTGCTGCTGCAGTGCTTACAGCTTATTTAGAATTATTGACCCGTGTTCCCGGGGAGAAAAACAAACCTCGTGTTAGTTAAAAAAGGTTTCCCATCCAGATCACTCCTGTTTTGCCTCGGTCACGGAAGGACTTGGGTTTTTGTTTGGTTCTCCCTCCTGATTGCTGTTGCTTCCTTTTCCCAGGGAAACACAAAATATCACCCCTTGTTTGCAATGCAAATGCAGGACCCGGAGCCTCCGGGGCGGGTTGAAATCGACTGTTTTCAAAACGTTTTCCCGAAGCCAAACAAACAAACAGCTCGTGGTGTTGCAGGTGACATCGAGACTCAGTCATGGTGGGCCATTCTAGAGGTTTTTAGCTTCTTAAATGCCCCAAATTAAGGATTCACCAGGCTTGCGATGGTCCTGGCACAGGGTGCCCAGAGCAGCTGCCAATTAATTAATTCATTAATTCATTCAGAATTAATTAATTAATTCAAGAACTTGAAATAGCCTGGATCGTTTTCTGCAGCCTCCCACAAAATCCAGGTTGAAACAGAGTGTTGATGTGTATCATGGAGGAGCTGGGATGTTGGGATGCTGCTGAAAGCTGTGGCAAAGGGATCTCTGACCACTCTTCCTGGCAGAAGCAGGTTGGGGATGTTGAACCTCCACCCTGAGCTCTTCCCAAGCTGCTCTCCAGCCCAGGTCTGTCCCAGGGAGAGTCGTCCCATGAAAAGCAGGCTTAGTTTAAATATTAGGAAGGAATTGTCCCCTGGGAGGGTGGGCAGACCCTGGCACAGGGTGCCCAGAGCAGCTGTGATGCCCCATCCCTGGGAGTGTCCAAGGCCAGGTGGGATGGGGCTTGGAGCACCCTGGGCTGGTGGAAGGTGGCCCTGCCCTGGCACAGCCCATTTAATGGGTTTCAGGGGTTGTTTGCACACCTGCAGCTGGGCCAAGGCTTGGCTTGAGTCCAGACCCATCACCACATCCCTTTCAGGGGAATTATCAACTCAAATATTCAGCCAATTCAGGCTGACACTGCCCAGAATGGCAGTCAAGTAAACTCTTATCCCATCAGCAGAGCTATGGACCTGAATTCATTACAAATAAAGTCCCAAAAACTGCATTCCTCTTTGGAACACCTTTTCCCTGGCTTCTGTCTCCACTTACCTCGTCTGGCTTTGTATATAAACATGGTGTGAGACAACACATAGTTACAAAGTCAGTGTATTTGTTGGCAGTGATTTGTATTCTATAGTCTCTGTCACACACACAGTATATATATTTTGGAACGTCATTTTTCTGCAAAAATGTCCCAGTTCAGGCTGGTGTAAAATATTTGTCACTCAATTAAGTGAGGCACATCATTGCATTTGTCCCTTAAAATATTCAGTAGAGTATTTTTTTGTTAGTCACCCCATTTTACCCTGCCTCATGCAAGGAGAAATTGCTTCGGTTTAAGTAGTTTAGAAACAAGTCATGAACTTTCCTATTCATTGCTGATATTCCTGGAGCAGCTCCCATTTACAATGAGTGAGTTCCTCACCTCTTAGAGCCTGAAATGGGACACCAAGAACCACGAGGTCTCACACCCTACTACAGTGGTGCTTAAATCCCAGCTCTGTGTGGCTCAGTGCTGTGTGCTCTGTTCCTGGCAGGAATTCTTGCTTCTGGTTTATGGAAAAACGGGGTTTCCACATGAAATTTGCAGCTGGGATAAGCACAGGTGGCTTTTGCAGCAGATTTCTGCCTTGCAAACTCTTTTCATAAACTGAAGTGAGGCAGCAGTAGAGTGGGACAAAATGGAGTGATAATTCTTCTGATGTTGTTTGATAGATAGAAAAATGTCAGCCCAAAAGCTTCCTGGGGCAAAATGGAGCACCTTAAAGGCAGATCTGCAGCAGTGACAGCAGCACTGAGCATGAACTACCACGTTTGCAGGCCTGAGGGAAGCAAATCTGCTTCAAGCCTTGGAGTGTCTAGAGGAGATACCTAAAGTGGGGCCCCCAAAACGATGTGCTCTTGAGCTGCCATCTCTTTGGGTTTGCAGAGGCAGAGATCCTGGGGCATGCTGCAAGAACCACCCTCCTGTTCCACGTGCCATTCCACGGCCCTTTGTGTGCAGTTTAAGTCTCTGTTGTAGAAAGTGCCCCAGGAAAAGCAGAATTTATTATGTTTGTTGCTAGAGCTGAGAACACGCCGAGTGCTTGGTCCAGCTGGGTAACCCTGGCACAGCCCAGCTCCAGTCATTCCACATCCAGGTGTTCCCCAGCCTTTCCCAGAGTGTGGTCACTGGGAGTTTGGACATTACCAACACAATGTTCTGGTCATCTAAGTCTTTTCCCCTCTTATCAGGGCAGATCTCACAGACCTCTTGCCTCTTACTCTCTTTGAACCCCTTCAGTGCCTCTTACCAACACCTGCCCCTCAGAAAATTAGGAACAATCACGCTTCCTAAACATTTACATCATGTTGTAAAGCTAAAGTAGATTTCTTTATCAGACCTGCCTAAAGCCCAAATCCTCATGCAGGACCGGTTACCACAATTCTCAAAGCCATGGCAGGAGGATGTTGATGTTTGCTACACTGTGATGCAATTTCACCATATCAAGGCTTGGGTTGTGACTCCAGCATTCCTGAGGTATTCCAGACAGTCATCCTGCCATGGGAATTGCCAGCTCTGTGTCAAACAACCACAGGACTGCAAGAGCCAAACACAAAAACTCTACACATTCTTTGGCAAAAGCAGTGCTGCTCTCATGTGATGCCCAATACGTGGGCATGGGCATTCCGTCCCCTCTGTGGGATGAGAACTTCAGCTGAATCCTCAGAGATTTCTGTGAACCACAGAGCACACCATTTCCCATGAGAATGAGGATTTAGAAGTTTTCATCATAAAGATCATTTTCAACAAGTGGATCCTTTGCTAAGCACTCAACTCAGTGCAGGAATTACTGAGCCAACAGTGAGATAGAGAAGGACTGAGAAAAAGCTTTGCCTTCAAAGCTTTGGCTGAAGAGTAAGTGTGGCTCAATCTTCAAATCAATACATTATCAAATACATTTTCTGCAGAGATCTGAAAGTGTTAAATTTACCAAACCTGACAATGTAACCTGTAAACTCATTATCACATTCCTTTTAGTGCCTTCACAGACACTAAAGCTGCTTGTCTTGATGGTGCCCAGACATTTGGAGTGAAGAGCAGATATTATTCTTCACAGCTGACAAGTTTAATATCTACTTCATGTCTATGAGTAAAAGCCTAAGAACTCTAGAAAACCTCCTTCCAAATATTATCAATGTAATAATGATAAAAAAAGATTCTATTTCAACAGAGGTTAGTAGCAAAATTCCCATTTCTTCAATAAAATAGGATCAAAATTAGAATGTCATCAAAAGATGGCATTCAGGTTCCTTCAAGGATATGGATGCTCATAAAGGAACTGCTGATAAGCCTTTCCAATGGTATCTTGAAGACTTCATCTCTCTCAAGATCTCGTGCAGCAGTTGTTTCAATATGAGCCTCATATAACAGCCAAGCTTTAATTTGGGCCACCCTGAGGTCTGCTATTCAGTGGTTTCACTTGAATCTTTTGCCTGCTCCACATTTAATAACCCAGGTCTTTTTATTAAATCCATATTAAAGGTTTTGTGATCTCTTTGTGCTCCTCTCCTTTCACATAAAACAATATCCTTGGTAACAAAGCTCTTGCCCCTGCACCTCTTACACATCTGCTCCTCCTGCTGGTGGGAATCTGAGCATGGAGGGATGGAGGGTTGGGGCTGTCCTGGGTCACCTCCCTTGGTCCTTCAGACCCAGTCAGGGTCAAACTGCTGTGCACATGAAAAGTCTAACAGTGAGCCTCTGTCCTTCTCAGCAAGGGACACCAACTGATGTTTCACCTGGCACCCAGAATTGCTTCACCTGGCACCCAACTGATGCCTTTGCCTGGCACCTATTCACTGAGCTAATGGGCAAGGGGCATTCCCTGCAACACCTCACAGACCTCCTTAGGTGACTTTTCACCATTTCCTGAGAGATTTCCCATTGCTCTTGGCCTGTTGATAAATTATGTGTGCCACAAAACAGAACCTCTCTGGTGGTTTATTGCTCTAAACATCTGAAATCAGGGACTGATGGAATCCCAGGATGGTTTGGGCTGGAGGGAAAATTTCCTCACAGGAAGGGTGATTAGATATTGGAAGGGGCTGCCCAGAGAGGTGGTGAAGTCCCCACCCCTGGAGGTGTTCAAGGAACAACTGGACATGGCACTTGGTGCCATGTTGTTGATGAGATGGTGTTGATGATTGATCAGTCAATCACCACCAGGATGATTCTTGATGATCTCAGATGACAAGATGTTGTTGATGATCTCAGAGGTCTTTTCCAATCCCAATGATTCTCTGAACTCAAAGACCATCTTGTTCCAGCCCCCCTTTCAACCCCTCACTGGTGGAGTCTGGTTATGAAGATCTGGAGAAATGCTCTTTTCAACCAGAGGGTTCAAATCTTGAAGAAATACCCTCAGGATGGGAGCAGGGTGTCCCCCTGCCACTCCTAGCTCAGAAAATCATGGCTCAGAGTTGCTCACAACAAAGGAAAAAGTGAAACCAAAGCTAATTTTTCCCAAGAACCTGGGAATTTGCCTAATTATTAACAACTGGACTTCAGCCTGGCAGGAAATACTAACAGCACCATGAAAGGAAATTATTAACTGCAGATTTCCCCCAGGAAATAGTTAGATTTTTTTTTTAATAGCCAAACATTGTTGAGCAGCAATAAATAAGGAGGCCAGGACTAGTTCTGGGCTGACCTAGGTGGCCGTGGATTTAAAACCATCTGGCAGTGGGATTAGTTGAGTACTGACTAATAAAAGTAGGAACAAGCAGGACTGGCATGCCAGGGTGACTTTCAGATTAGCTGAACCCCACATGACCATTATTTTTTTTTTTGCCTCAGATGAAGTCTCGAATCATTTTATTTGCATATGTGCATGCATGGGTGTCAGGAGGGAAAGTTAATTTCAAGGCTTATTGTTTAACAAGTCAATGATTCAGTGTGAAATGATGATCATTCCCTTCCTCCTCGGTGATGCTACTGCTGTTTATTGCTATCATTTAGAATCTCTTCGATAATGAGGAGAAGAAGAAAATAATCAGTTGCTTTCTGGATGAAATTGGACTTAATTCAGCATAATCTATGTATTTTAGGGTAGGGGATATAGCCAAGTGGAATAATCAGTGCAGCAAACAGATTGCTTTAGTGTCTAGACAGGTTTCAAGATGATCTGGAGATGGGAACAGGCATACAAATGATTTCCCTCCTCTGCTCCAGCTAAATGCCTGGATGCTGGTGGAATTGAGAAGGAAGAAGTCCTTTAAAGAAAAGCCAAGGAGAAAAGGGTTGGAGTTCCTCAAGGCTTCACCCAGATCCCTCTGGCACAGGAAGGGTTTGGGTGACACAGGAGAGGAGCAGAAGAGGGTTGTGCCACCTGAGGGTTGTGTTGCACACCAGCCAAGCCAGACAGGACCTCAGTTTGGGTGGTGCTTCCCTGCCCAGGAGAGTCTGAGCAGAAGGTTCCCAATTCCCAGTGAAAGCTTTGATAATACTTGATTTATTAGGGCACAACAAATATAAATAACCATGGCTGTAGTTAACAACTTTTAAAACATTAAGCACTGTTTTGATTTTTAGAGGATGATCGTATTTCAAGTCATAGAATAAACTTAGAGAATTTTTCTTTTCCTGTTTAAATTGGAAAAGAAGGCTTAGTTATGAGCTGTGTATTTGAATATACACGGAAAAGCACATTTTAATGTGAGCTAAATAGAAGCATAACTTTACAATTTTTCTTTTATTATTATTATTACAGAGAACGATTTGGCACATTTCAAAATACCTGTTTTCCTTTTCCTATCATTAAATGTGTTTTTATTTTTGCCAAAAGTTCCCTGGGAACACCTAAGTTCCTTCAAAGTCACATCAAAATCAGATCACATAATGTACATCAATTACATCAAGTTGCTTGAAAATTATGGTGCAATTCCAGGTATGAAATTAATTGGGTTTTGTTTATTTGCTGTTTATTAACTTTTTTCCCCTGCAGTTCCTGCTGTTCCCCAGGATTTGTGTAGGAGCTCCTTCAGAAGTCAAACCTTTACCAATGGGCAAAGAAAAGCTGAACATGGATACATTTTATTCCAGGAATTGCTGTTAGGATCCTGCTTTGCACGTGGCAGGTGATTCGATAGATGTTGATTTTATTTCTTGATAATTATCTTGAACTCCAGACAAGTGCCACATGCAGATATTGATGCATTTGCATCTGCTGGAGATGCAGCAGGACAGTTTATGCAGACTCAGGATGGGTTAGAAAAGCCAAATGTTGGCTTGGATAATAATCAGTATTTAGGGATGTCTTCTCTTCCCGGGTTCACTAAAGAGATTTGAACTCCAACTTGTCCTTCTGGGGATCTTCTGGGTTTTTGGCAGGTAAACAGGGTTGGTCACAGTGGTGTGAGCAAGAAACCTTGGGAGATTCATGGAGAAATGCACATTCACACCAGCAGACAAGCAGGACCGAAGATATCTGGAGGGAAAAGCCTTTAATTTTATCTATTTTACGATAAGAATAATAATTTTACTTGGGAGCCAGATAATGTTTAGGATGCCCTTATTTATGTATGCACTTATTTAAAATACATCAATTCTAAACTTTTTAAATGGGAAGGGCCACGAAAGGCCAGGCCTGGATATAAATATTCAGCAAGAGATTTTCACTGGCATTGCAATTTTATTTCCAGAGGCAGAACTTCCTTTCATTTGTGCTTTGTTTTCTCACCCATTAGTCTGAGCATTGAAAGCTAATAGGACTTTAACCTGTTTTTTTTTTGTAACATCAGTGCTCTGAGAAGCCTCTTTTACACTCTTCTATTCAGTACTTTCATTTGGGCTCTCTTTATGCACCAAAATACGCCGTTGGAATGCCGGAGAATAATCAAGAGGAAATTGCACAAAGCCAAACGATCTGTTGGAATACACAAAGGCAATGGGAGGGACTGAAACCCTCCACGATCTCACTCAAGGCTGTTTGGAGGGGCACTTGGGTGACAAAGCACTTCTGCAAATGCTGCTGCTGCTGAAATACCCCCAGATATATAAGTGGGTGCCAGGGAAGTGTGCCCACCCCTGGGCATGCTGAGCACCCGACTCAGCTGCTCTGCTCTCACGGCTGACAGCAGAATTCCGAACCCCTGAGCTTTGAAATGTTGCTGCTGTGTCCTGGAAAGGAAGGTGCTGAAAATCCCCCTGCCTGTTGAGCTGTTCTTCACCCCCTTTTCGCCCTCCTGGTGTGTGTTTTCTATTCCAGGCTGTCCTGGTTGCCATAGCCAGACCCAGTTTGTCACTGTGTGGGTGTGGAATCTAAACCCTCTGTGTCATATTTCTCATGAACTGCTCACCATGAATCATTGGCAGCAGCTGCCCAGGGCACACCCGACCCCTCAGGGTACAAGCTGGATGTTTAGGAACTTCTGGAAGAAGTTCACCAGCAGGTTTCTTCCTTTCTTTTTACTCTGAACTCCTTGGAATTGGTGGTTTGATTGGTAAGGCTGAACAGTCACTGCCTCGTGGTTATGAAGCTCCTCCTGTGGGGAGTGTTTCCATGGACAGGGATCCAAACTGTTCACGTATTGAAATTTCCATTTGAAGTCTTTTCCTGCAGGCTCAGGAGACTTTACTGGTTGTGCCACCCTTAAGGAATTCTCAGACCAGTTCAGCCTTCATACCAACACCGGTACCAGTCACAGCCCACCTTTGGGGGGGAGTTGTATCTTTGGCAACCCAGGACTTATCAAACCCATCCCAATGACTGCAGAATAAATATTGCATGAGCTCCATTTTCAGTCTCACATACCTGCAAAGCCGCTCTATCAACAAGTTTCGACACATTTCCCTGGAAATGCATCAGGAAAACCTCAAAATAGTTTGGTCTCTAATGGGCTTAAAAGTGCTTCTTGTTTTGAAGCAGGAGGATCTCCAAGTGAAGCGTCTGCAGTTCTGCAAGCTCATCATACCTTCACTGGAGTTCTGTTCTTAGCAATGCAGATGGTTTCCTGGGATACTGCAGCTCTTCCCAACCTTCTTCTTGGCAGCCACATGTCTGATTGAGCTCCTAAATTACCCATGGGCCCCAATAACTTCTGCTGCTGTTGCCCTGTGTGTCACTCTCCCTCCCAGTCCAGGGGGTGTTACAGCTTCAGCAAGAGTTTGGGAGATTGAACAGAGATGGTAACAATGAGATGGCCCTGCCTTTCAGTCTTGAAAACATCTGTTTATTGGTGGTGATCTAAATCATGGACTATTTCTTCTTTGTCTTGACCTATAAAACATTCTTGCCACACAATGGCAGAAATTAAACTTTTCCCCAGTTCCAGGCTAAGAGCAACGCTCAGATTGATTATATTCCTTTCCTGGTCTGCTCCTCTTCCAAAAATCTGCCATCCTTTAGGGCAAATAGCAAGTTTTAGGTCTGAAGGGATCCACTGCCTTTAGCTTTTATTTCTGTACTAAGCAAATCAGTCCTCATCAGTGTGCAAGCTCATCAACACAAATTTCAACTGCTGTCCCCAGCAGAATATATCAGCCACAATTGCATCATGGGCAGGGCAAGTCAGACAGTAATTAATGGAGCTAATAAGCAGCACACAAGGTCTGATTCAGTCTTGTAAAAGAGAAACACATCCCACTGATTTCAACAGGATTTAGATCAGATTTCTCAAAAGTGGGATCTCCACTGAGCTTATGATACAGCCACATGTGGCAGTAAATAGGCTTTTACTCTCTGTGTATCTACAGGTCAGTGCACTTATATTTCAAGCAGGACCTACTGAGTAAAAGCTCCTTTTATGTTTGTGTGGCTGGCTTGAAAAAATAAAACATAAAAAAATAGCAAATCATATTTGCTCCAAAGTTTTGCTCCCTTGCTTTGAAATTACCCTGGGAAAATGATGGTGTGTACAGGCCAAAGTCTATTGCAGAGAGGAAAGTTGGATTAGAAAAGCACATCTGAGTCACAAGCACAAGACATTGCGGTTCATTTCGTGGCCCTGGTGGGAATCACTCTTCGTGAGAGGTTTTCCAACCCTCCTGATCCAAATCACCAAAGCCATGATGATCTCTGTCTCAGCACCCTGGGGCTGCTGTCCAGCTGGGAGGGAGGGTGGGTGAAGAATTGAGGGTTCCTTCCCTTCCCTCTCTTAGTCACACCCAGCAGAAAGTTCCCACCAGAAAACAAACCTCAAACACGCAGCTACCCCAGAGCATCTCCACTCTCACCCCCTGTGATCTGTGATTCAGGGGGAAGAACTCCCTTTCACAGGTTCCTAATTTCCTTGGATTATTCTTCAGAGCATTATCCACTCTGATATTATGACATTATCCACTGTCTCATCCTTGTGGCCAACCCAGGGAGCTACAGGCAAAAGGCTGATGGAAATGAAAGTTGTCCCTTCACGAAAATTTCAGGCAGTTTGTTTGTGTTTCCCTTGGTCTCATTAGGCTGCCACTGCGAGATAAATGGTTTGGGTTAAGGGTAATTTAGTTTATGGCACAATAGGTATGAAAGGTTATTCTTTCTTCTGCCCTCCTCACATAAAATCTACCTTAAAGAAAGCAAAGTCTTTATGTCTCAATAAACAGAAGCCACACAGATATTGTGTAACAAATTACATATTGGATAACCATCTATAAAATTTTAGTGGCTTATGAGGTTTGCATTGATTTGAATTTTACCCAAAGCATCACAACTCCTCGGAAACACTGAAATAAAGGGAAAAAGAGGAATATCCATTTCAGTGTTTTTTAACAGTGTAACCACCAGAAATACCTCTGAAAGTGCAGATTCCTGGGAACAGCCTTGAGATCACACCGTACCTTCTCTGTGAGTGACTCCCAAACGTTGCAGAGCAGCTCCAGAGAGGAGCTCAGCTCCATCTTCCACCAGCCCAGGGTGCTCCAAGCCCCATCCAACTTGGCCTTGGACACTTCCAGGGTTGGGGCAGCCACAGCTTCTCTGGGCACCCTGTGCCAGGGCCTGCCCACCCTCCCAGGGCAGGATTTCCTCCCAATATCCCATCTAAACCCACCCTCCTTCAGCTTGAGGCCATTTCTCTTGTCCTATCATTGCCTGTCCTTGGGAAAAGTCTCTCTCCATCCTTCTTGTAGGCATGAGCAGGAAAGCTTCATCCAGAGAAGGGCCACTCATTGGATTCGTGATAATGTTTGTATCTGACTGAATTTTGAGATATCTATCTTGAAAATAGGAGGGCTTTACATACAAAAATTAGAAGGGCTGCAGAGGTACTTATTCTTTACAGAGATGTGTAATAAAAACTACTGATCCTGAAAGCAGGGAGGTAAGGCACCACCAAGCCTGTTACTACTGGTATTAATTAGTGTTATTCTGTTCAGAAGTGTCCAAGGCCAGGTTGGACAGGGCTTGGAGCAACCTGGGCTGGTGGGAGGTGTCCCTTCCCATGGCACAGGGTGGAATGAGATGAGCTTTAAGGTCCCTCCCAACCCAACCCAACCCACTCTGTGACTTTATGATTTTATGATCTCACAAGCAATTTCTAACTTGCTTTTTATTGTCTTAAAATATTTCTTTTGTCCCTGTGGATTCAAGTGAGACATTTGTATGCCATACTCACACTCCACTGAACTTAACAGGCCCCCTGGTTAGTCGGGGCTTAGGCTTTATTTTTGGGTATTGCTGCTGGTTCTCTGGCTGCTCGACCCATCCCCTCAGGATTGTCAACCAAAGTGGTTTCCTGCTAATTCCTTTCAGGGCTTAGATGGATTTTGAATCAATCTTGCTGAGAAAGTCAGCCAGACAAAGAGGGGAATTCGTGACAGGGTTAGTCATTTCTGTTTTGCCTGAATCAGTGAGTAAGGTGCTTTTCGTCTGTTCTTGCACTTCAAACAGAACTTTTTATTCTCCTAATTTTTCACAGACCTTTGGGTTTGGGTGTCTCTCACCTATGTCTTCCAAATCAATCCTCTGAATCCCTCACCTGATGTTTAATATCATCCATTATTCAACACTAGCTCTGAGACTAACTTTAAAAGTGGTAATCTCCAAGTAAAGCTGTACAATTAATGCTGAAATACCTCAAGTACAGAATAATACCAAACAGCACTACCCAGAGCCTCCCAAAATGCCAACAGCACTCCCTGAAATCTTGGATATCCAGATTTCTGTGAGATACAGTGGTAGATCCTGGCTCACCTTTTCCCTGCAAATTTACCTCCACATCAGCTCCCAGTGCACCCATTTCATGCCAGATTTGAATGATCCAAATGCCCCCCCAATTCTGCTTCTTGCACTGAGCTTTGCCCACATTCTGTTCCCTCTTTAATTTGCCATATCAATGTCTGTGTGGGTACTGGAGTTTTCCTTGAGGGATTTTTTTGGGGGCTGCCTTAGGACAAGGCTTTTGCTTTGGGTGCCTTTGCAGGGTTTGTAGCTGCAGCAGTACATGTTTTATTTGAAAACTCTGCCTTTACTGCAACATAAAGAGGTCATTATAGTTTAACTGTGTTCACCACTGTTCTTCTTCCCTCTCCTTCCAACTGCTTTCCCAAGTTATCCAATATGTATCAGGCTCACTTATCCCTCCTTGTACCAGAGACAGCACAGTTATGCTTCTTCCCCCAAGCTCAGTGCCCTCAGAGGAGTATTTAGGTTAAGAACAGTTTATTCCTGGCTGGAACTGCAACAACTGTGAGCAGGTTCATAAACCAGGATTCCTCTTTGCTTCAGGCAGCTCCTAAAAGCCAAGGTGATGTTCCAGATGGAACCAAACCCTGAGAGGTGCAGCAGTGGGGGATGGAAGCTCCCTGTCACTGCAGCAAGGACGGTCCCTGCAGCACTGGTGGCCCACACTGGTGCTTGGGGCATGGCAGCAGCACCGGGTGGGGGGTGGAATAATCCCCTTAACAGGCAGAAAAATATATGGGAAGTGGCCAAATGGTGCAATAAACCTTTAGCTCAGCTGCCCCCAGCAAGCAGGGGGAAGAAAGGCTTGTGTGACAGCTGAGGGTGCTGGAGGGAAAGCAGGAATACGCTGAGGATATGCCACGGATTCAATCCCAGCTCTGTGATCTGCTCCTCGGGGAGCCCCACCTGAGCAAGGTGCCTTTCACTGAATCCCAGAAAGATTTAGGTTGGAAAAACCCTCCCAGCCTTTGGAACCCACCCTGTGCCCGATGCCCACCTTGTCCCCCAGCCCAGAGCTCTGAGTGGCACGGCCACTCCTGCCTTGGGCACCTCCAGGGCTGGGCACTCCACCAGCTCACCATTTCTAACCACACTTCCACTTGTGAGCACCCCACAGGTCCTGCCTGGGGCAGGGAGTGTTCCATGGGGAATCTTTGCACAGGGACCAGCCTGCCCTTATCCTGGTCACAGCTGCTTGGCACTTAAACAGAACAGCAACAAATATTCACAGCACTTTTAGTTCTCCCAGAATTCTGGCCTTGAAAAATGAGTCTGTTTGGCTGTTTTAGGTAAAGCTTTTCACAGGATCAAAGACAGGTTTGGGTTGGAAGGGACCCTAAAGATCATCCAGTTCCAGCCCCTCCATGAGCAAGGAGACCTTCCACTAGCCCTGGTTTTTGCAAATAATGCATTAACAACTGATCCCATTCCAACTATGCAGAACACAAAGATTTTCCTTGAAAGCAGAAGGTCCCTCTGGCAAGTTTTTGTGACTATGCCCTCGCCAAAAAGATGCTCATGCAGGTGGTCAGGCATTACACAGTTACAAAGCTGGTAAATATTGTTATTTAGGTTGGATTTCTGGGTGGGAAAATAGAGCCAAGATTGGATATACAGTGCAAAAGAGGGAGCAGGGTGGGTTTAGAGCAGTGAAATTAGAGCTGCACCTCCAGTACCTTCAGAGTGAGTAAATACTGGAAAGCAGAGGGTTAAAAAAAATAAAAAATAAAAATATATATATGGCTTTTAGCTTTGTGTGATGCTCCAGGAAGGACTGAGTGATCTCCGTGGAGAGGCTTCAGCAATATGTCACCACTAATGACATCAGCGCTGCGGGAAAGGTGGCAGCGTAAGTGAGTCTAACCGGGGTAAACAGCCCAAGAGCTCCCGCTAAACCTCAGACAAAACAATTCCTGGGAGGGAAAATCTCCTCCCCAGCCGGCTCCGTGGTCACTGCAGAGCTTCCCTGCTGAGGGAAACGGGGCCACCGGGGGCCGGGTGGCTGAATCCAGAACATGGGCACAGCGGCGTCGGGGTGGGGAGAGTTTTGAGATGCTGCGGGACCTTCAGGACCGCGGACAGAGCCCGGTGGGTGACTGATCCCAGCAGGGACCAGCCGGGCTTGAGCAGAGTCCAAAGCACCACCAAGAGTTGCAAGAGGGGCTGCTCACGGGCGTGCCAAAGAGCCTGGGCTCAAGGGGGCATCGGCTGGAGGTCAGCCTGGATGCCCAGGGTGGCTCTACCAAGGCTGTGTGTGGTGATTCTCCAAAGGGTGTGTGTGGTGGCTGTGGATGCCCAGGGTGGCTCTGGATGCCCAGCGTGGCTCTCCAAAGGCTCTGTGTGCTGGCTCTGGATGCCCAGGGTGGTTCTGGATGCCCAGGGTGGCTCTACCAAGGCTGTGTGTGGTGATTCTCCAAAGGGTGTGTGTGGTGGCTGTGGATGCCCAGTGTGGCTCTCCAAAGGCTGTGTGTTCTGACTCTGGATGCCCAGTGAGCTCTGGATGCCCAGGGCAGCTCTCCCAAGGCTGTGTGTGGTGGCTCTGGATGCCCAGGATGGCTCTCCCAAGGCTGTGTGTGGTGGCTCTGGATGCCCAGGGTGGCTCTGGATGCCCAGGGTGGCTCTGGATGCCCAGGGTGGCTCTCCCAAGGCTGTGTGTGGTGGCTCTCCAAAGAACAGCCCCACAGTGAGAGCTGGATGCTTCGTTTCCTTCCTTGGTTCAAGAACAGACTCCTTGGAACCACAGAATCATAGAATGGTTTGTGTGGGAGGAGATCTTAAAGCTCATCTCCTTCCACCCCCCTGCCATGGGCAGGGACATTTTCCATGGTCCCAAGTTGCTCCAAGCCCCGTCCAACCTGGCCTGGGACACTTCCACTTCCCCACCCTCTCAGCAAAAGGATTTCTTCTCAATATCCAACCTCAACCTCCTCCCCTTCAGTCTGAACCCATCACTCCTTGTCCCATCACTCCAGATCCTGATGACTAACCCCTCTCCAGCTTCCTTGGAGATTCCCTTCGATGGAGACTGGGAAAAGCCAGGATGGGACCAGAGATCCACCACACACAAACATCTCAGCAGCACGACTGGGAGTTCTCAGGCGAGGGGTGGGTGCTGGAGAGCCCACGTGCCACAGCTGTCCAATTTAGGTGATAAAAATCAACATTTTATCTGGATCCCTTTACAAGTGGAGGAGGCAGAGCTTGCACTGAGGTTTGCTCTGCTCCCGCTGCTTTGGTAATTTCATGGTAGGATTATCAGCAGGGGCTCGAAGAGATGAAGCTGCAGAAACTTCAGTGCTTTTAATCCCCATTTCTCTCTCCAAAGGCTGCACTCGTGTTCTGGGAACACCAAAGTCGGTGTCTGCACTGCTTGAGGGGGAATGTCTGGGAGGAAAGGATGGGAGGGGGTGAAGGGCAGAGCGCACCAGGGTTTCAGCAACAGGGACAGACACTCTGTGGTCCAGCCAGACCTATTTTTAGTGGGCTGACCTCATACCAGTGGGACAGGGTAAAGCTTAAAATGCACAGGAGGAAATGATGTGCCTGAAGGGGAAATAATCAGTAAACAGCTGAAAATTCATTAATTTAATGGTAGGAAACTTGGCTCAGAGCTTCATCCCAAACAGTTTCCTTATTCCCAATATTAATCACAGGAATGGGAAGGGAAAAAAAGGTGCTGATCAAAGGCAGTCGTCTCACACATGCTGACAGCCCAGCCTGGCATGTCCTTTGCCCCAAACAGAGGGCATTTCCCTCATTAACCTTCCAATATCCTCTGGTCTCTACCTCTGCCCAGCTCTATGAGCAGTGGAGTTCGAGCAGTTGGACACACGTGGTGTGGTGTGGCAGCACCAACTCTCATGTTCAACACCCAGCAAGATGTCCTGTCACCAAAGCTCAACGCCTCCAGAAGCACAGCAGCTCTGACCACATTTTCTGTGGGAATAACTCTTAAACAGGTGGGAAAACTGCTGGAACAAGAGTCCAGAATAGGTACAAGGTTATGAGCTCTACCTCAAAGGCAATCTCCTGTCCCCCTGGGGTGTCCTAATCCCAGACTGCCGGCTGCTGTGGGCAGCTCTACCTCAGCTGTTGAGCATTTCCACTCCGAAAGAACCCTCCTGAGAAAGGGTTTGATCTACCCAAGCCAGAGGTGCCAATGAACCCCTGCTGGTTTTTATTTTTGCACATCAGAAGTTCACAGGCAGGAGATGAGAGCCCTGGCTGCTGGACCACCAGCTCCTGGGGCACAGGCTGCTTCAGCCCTTCTGTGCTGGAATGGGAATGGATAAAATCACATCACTTTTTACAGCAGAGGACCCTTGGTTTCCAGCCAGCCTGCCCCTGTTTAGGATGAGATAAATTCAAGAAGAGAATTTTGGTAAGCTTAGTAAGAGATTCCTTGCAGGCATCACCACAGAGAGGGACTTGAGATCCTCATGGCTTTGGTTACAGCCATGGGAGAGTTCACTTAATTACCAAATATGAAACAATTCTCATATTTTTTCTGAGGGGTCTTTTCTATAAAATGGATCCTATTGAAAATCACACTAAGATGGATTAAAATACTTAGTTTATAAAAATTAGGCAGCCTGGTTTAATTTGTTTGAGAAGCCTCTGGTGGGATGAGAGCCCAGGGAGGGTTGTTGTGTACCTGTGCAGCTGGGCCACTTGTGTTTGTACAGGGCCAATAAAACCAGTTTTCTGGAAGCCAATTATACTCATGCCCATATTATTATTTTGTGTAAAGAGCAAGGACATCACACTGTTCCCCTCATCTTTCTGATGTTTTCCATCTCTTTTAACAAGAGCCTTACAGCAGATGCTGTCAAGAATGTTAATAAAACTAACTGCCTTTCTGACTGACTCCATCCATTTCTTCTTGTCTTTGTAGGCTAAAAATACATTAGAGGCTCTGAGGGAGGGAAATTCTTCTTCTCTCCAACTCCCTTTCCCACATCCCTCTCTCTCAGTCATTCTCCCCAGCACTGAATGCTGCGGAGTTTTTCCTCTTGCAGGAAACCCAAAACACAAAGACCTACAAAGTGAATGAAAACATGAGATCATAGAATGCTAAAGTGGTTTGGGTGGGAGGGATCTTAAAGTCCATCCAGTCCCTCCCCCTGCCATGGGCAGGGACACCTCCCACCAGCCCAGGGTGCTCCAAGCCCCATCCAACCTGGCCTTGGAAACCTCCAGGGATGGCACAGACACAGCTTCTCTGGGCACCCTGTGCCAGGGCCTGCCCACCCTCCCAGGGAGGAATTCCTTCCCAATATCCCATCCATCCCTGCCCTCTGACAGTGGGAATCCATTCCTTCTTGTCCTGTCACTCCATGCCTTCATCCAAAGCCCCCCTCCTGCTCTCCAGGAGCCTTTTTAGGTACTGGAAGGCTGTGAAAAGGTGGCACAACTATCTTGGCAATCCCAGAACAAGTGGGTGGAAACACCTTTTCCCCTCAAGAATGGAAGCAGCAGGAAATGCTGACCAGCTGAATCTGATCCACCAGGGAGCACCATGGCTGGTGGTGGTGCAGCTGGGCTGGGAGCCCACCAGGATCAACCTGAGGGAGAGGAGGCAGAGCTGAGAGCAGAAAGGTATGAAACCACTCAAGCCTTTCCTCTCTCCTTCCCTCTGGAGCTCTTAGAGCCTTTGATGCGTGTGAGTCCCCCACGTTTGGTTTTGTGCAAAAACATCGTGATGGCACTTTGTGCTGTCCAGGGATGTTTGGAAGCCTCACAGAATTATGGTGGGATCGTCCGTATCTCTGATGCTCTGTCTCCCACTAGTTTTGGGTGGTTTTTCTCCAAAGGATGGAGGACTGTTAAGTACAGTGTCCTGATCTATTTGGCTTGGGCTTATTTTTATTCTTTGTGATCAAGCTACTCAAAAGCACTTGGTTCTCTTTTTAATGGTGTCATGTTTTCCCCTTGCATGTTCTGCACTTGCAGACAGACTTGGTGGAAATCAGAGGGATTTGTGAAGTCTCTTAATTCCTGAATGGAAAAAAGGTCACCTCATCATCTAAAGACTGGTGTGTTGCTGCAGAGCAGGGGTTTGGTGTCTTAGAGATGGTTTTTACCCATGAAGAGTTGTAGATGTAAAACTGTGCCTGAAGCCCTCTGTGTCTTTGCTTCTCCAAGAGGGTTTGCCTCTTACATAGGAGATTTAAGCTCCAAGTTTTCCCTTGTCTATGTATTTGTGATCAATTTGGAGAGCAGCATTTGGGAAGAAGGGATGAAGGACTTGTTGAGCCAGACTGGTTGGTGTTGCTGCTCTGTCAGAGCATTCCCTGGAAGTCTGGTTCTTCCCAGAGGTCAGGAGGGGTCTGGCCCACCCAGGGACAGCGTGGGAGCCTGGGGAGGCAGCACTGAGAGCTTCTTGTGGCTGGGTTTCCCTGAGCAAACCCCACAGCAGGAAGGAGCAGCACCTGGGCAGGGGTTAAGAGAGGCCAATCTATGACAGTCTTCTGGAATAAACTCGATTTTAAACAGCAGGAATATTGCCTTGTAGTAACATGTAGCTAACACAGCTTTTTGGGGAAATACTTGCTTGATGTTGTTTTGGAGAGCTGATCTATTCCCACACATGAGGCAGACAAGCATCTCCTAATTAAAATTTTTCTGTCCAAACCCAAACAGTGTTTTGTACCCTCATGATGCAAACACACAACTTTGTGTTCCAGGCCCCCTTGGAGTCTCTGGCAGTTTGTTCTCTGATGGAAATATTTGCTTCAATGGCAAGAAATTAATTTTAAAGGAGCTTATTATGCACCACAAACCTTTTTAATAGTGGTCATAAAGCTGGAAGAAAAGGCAAAGAGACATGTGTTCTGTTTGATTTAAAGCACTTAAGTTGCTCTATATTATTTATCATTTTATCCTCAGCATGGAAGGTAAAACTTGTAATCCATGGCCAACAGCAGCTCAGCAGCATTTGAACACTACAGCTGCATACATTGGTGTGTTTTATTTTTCTTTTTCACACAATAAAATGTGATCTATGCTGGTTGCTAACTTCATATAGGTACTGATTTGGGACTTTTTAGTGCCATAAAACCTCTGAAGCAGAGACTCCTGGAATGTGAAACACTGACATAGTGCCTGTGGAGCCCCAGAGCCAAAGCTGGCTGATGAAGATGGGTTATTTGTGGGCAGGTGGTGCCTGGAATTGCAAACACTGCAGGCTTTAGTTGCACACACAAAAGTTCAGAAAGTTCAGAGGATTTTCCAAATGCTGGGTGTGAAAGTCTCCTCTCTTTGAGGGGGGGAAGGAAGTAAATACACAGAGGAGTAAATACACTGATTTTAACTCCTAATATTTGTCTGTAAGGGGCTGCAGTGCTGCCAAAAGGCCCAGGAGCTGTTTTTTTCACACAGGCTGCAGAGTGCTTGCACCCTGTTTAATCATTCAGCTCCATAAGTGCTGCAGGAAATTGTTAACATGGTGAAAAAGCTGTTGGAGGAGCCCCTTTCCACCTGCAATCCAAGGATTCTCCCAAAAGGCGCTGTGGGAATATACCATTTAACACAAAGCACTTGTCAGGCAGTTGCTTCTGGAACCACAGACTTCCAAAACTTTTTCTAAAGTATTACTTTTCCTTCAAAGCTGTGTCATACAGTGGAAAGAAATAACAGCATCCAAACTAACACCCCTGCAGATCTTTGGCTGCAAAACCAAAGTTCAGTGTAAGTTCTGAACTTGCTTTGTATTTTTTCTCTAACGACTAAAACGAGAGACGGGGAAAACTTCCTTTTTTAGGACTTACCTGAATTTTCCCGAAGATTTACGTTTATTGCTTCTGCACCTCCAGCCGACAGGAATGAGCTTAGGCTCTCCTCACCCACTGCATCTTTGGATATGCTGGAGAAAGTCAGAGGAAAGTGCCAAAATTAGCAGTGTCATCCTCTGTGCTGCCCGTTCTGCCGCAGCACAGGGCTGTGACAGACTCCACCAATGTACCCGTGCTGCGTGTCTCTGCACAGCCTCTCCGTTTGCCTCAGACCCCGCATGAATACAAATTCATTATACGGGTTTTTTTCTTTCCCTCCCCAGAACGTCCACACTGGCAGCACCAGCCATTTACACACATGCGGCATAAAGAACGCGGTGAATTCCCTTCCTTCTCTCCCCCCTGGAAAACGCCCGGGGAAGAAAGACAAGCCCGCCCCAGCCAAGGCAGCTCCCCCGGCGTTCTCGCTGTGACAGCGATTCCGTACTCACCCATCCGAGCGGGGCAGCGGCTCGGGATGCGGGCAGCGCCTCGGGATGCCCGACAGTGCCTCGGGATGCCCGACAGTNTGCGGGCAGCCCCTCGGGATGCCCGACAGTCCCTCGGGATGCCCGACAGTGCCTCGGGATGCCCCGCAGCGCCTCGGGATGCCCGACAGTGCCTCGGGATGCCCGACAGTGCCTCGGGATGCCCCGCAGCGCCTAGGGATGCCCCGCAGCGCCTCGGGATGCCCGACAGCGCCTCGGGATGCGGGCAGTGCCTGGGGATGCCCGGCAGCGCCTCGGGATGCCCCGCAGTGCCTCGGGATGCAGGCAGGGTCTCGGGATGCCCCGCAGCGCCTCGGGATGCAGGCAGGGTCTCGGGATGCCCCGCAGCGCCTCGGGATGCAGGCAGTGCCTCGGGATGCCGACAGCCTCCTGCGGGACTGTCCGGAGCTCACGGCCAGGCTCCGCGAGGCTGAACGGCGCCCTGGGGAAGGTCCCTGCGGCTGGGAGATGATGGAACTGCCTTCCCAGGGGGGACTACCGGCCTCTCATCCCCCGAGCATCGCGCGTCCCTGCCCCGGCAGCAAGCGGGAGGCGCACGGTTCTGCCGGGCTGCTCCAGCCGGCAGCCACGGCAAGTCGGGGCTTCGCTCAGCCGAACAGCTGCTACAGCTTCTGCGTATTCCTGCCTGGAAATTTGGGAAGGAGCAAAAAGGAGCTCTGTGCCGCTCGTCCTTCGGGGAAGCTGAGCGAGCGAAAAGCGCAGCTGTCGGCCCGGGAGCGTGAGCGATTCAATGTGCTCTTGTTGTTATTCTCCTACAAACATGAGCTCCTGTCAGGTAATCACAAGCCTCTCCACCCCCCCGCCCCGAAACTGGGTCAGGGTTCGGTATTAGGTTTCGAACAGGAATGGAAATAGCGTTGTTTAGCCCTTGGCTGTGTCAGATTGAGCTCACAGGATGAGTTGGTGCTCAGGTTGCACCCCAGCCCCGAGTGACCTCATGGAACATTTAACTCCCCCTCCAGGTTTTACATATTTAAAGGGGGGAAAACGGGGAGACTTGCCTGTCTGAAGTGGCACAGACATAGATTTTGATAACACGTGAACTTCAAAACTTCTTAAATTGCCATTTTTCCTCTTGAGGGTGTTTCAGCAGAGATCAAATGCGGAGCTCAGACAGGGAAATGTCCTTCTCTTAGTCATGAAGTTATTTGTATTCGTCATGGAATCATAGAACGATTTGGATTGGAAGAGACCTCAAAGCCCATCCCATCCCACCCCTGCCATGGGCAGGGACACCTCCCACCAGCCCAGGCTGCTCCAAGCCCCGTCCAACCTGGGCTGGGACACTTCCAGGGATGGGGAAGCCACAACTTCTCTGGGCACCTGTGCCAGGGCCTGCCCACCCTCCCAGGGAGGAATTTCCTTCCTCATACTGGGAAAGGGCAGTTTTTGGAATGGTTCTGTTGTGGAAGGTGCAATTATGCCATGGGCATTGCTCCACACATTTTTGTGTAATCCTGGACTAAATTCCTTAGTTTGTGATGGGATTTATTGTCTGCCTGTCCAAGTAATGCCAAGTGGAAAGGATGTGGAAGTGAGGTGGTGAAAACACACAGTGGCACAGGGATGTCTGGAGTGGTCCCAAAAAAAGGAGTGTACAACACTTTTAACTTGGATTTTCCCCACCTATAACCTGGGAGCACATTTGTGCCTCCCCTTGGTTTCCAACACAACCACTGAGTGTGGAGACCTTCCCCCAGGAGCTGGGTGGTGTCTCCTCAAAGGCTCTGTCATGTTGCCAGTCCTTTCAGCGTGGCAGGGGCTGCCCAGGGAGGTTTGGAGTGCCCACCCTGGAGGTGCCCAAGGCAGGACTGGCTGTGGCATTCAGAGCTCTGGGCTGGGGGACAAGTGGGCATGGGGCACAGGATGGGCTGGATGTTCTCATAGGTCTTTTCCAACCTCAGTGATTCTGGGATTTTGGACAACTTCCTCCCTTGCCCAGGTGTGCTTTGGATGAGGTGACTGGTCCTGTGTCAGCCCATGTGAAGGCAGCGACGAGGTTGCTCCTCCCTGAGGTGGCTCTTAATGAAGACTCCTTTGAAGAAAGACAAAGTCACAGCAGCAGGACAGAAGGTGAGGACGATGATCTACCTGAGAGGAGAAGAAGAACCTTCTATTTGAAGAGGAGGATGGTTCACTGACCCCGATTTACACGATCTGGATTCAACCCAACCTCCCTGAAGGACCTTGGAGGCACCTCAGCTGTCCTGGTGTGATGGTCCTTTGTACAATGGGGACAAGAGGACGGTGGGATGTCCTGGGATGTGGGTAGAAGTGCCCGGCAGCCCATCCCACCCCCGTGGCCAGTGCTCCCCTCCCCTTCCAGAGCTCTCTGGGATGTCCTCCCCATTAACATAAACACTTTTACACTTCCACCCCATGAGCTTCTCAAATGAGCTTTACCCACACTTAATTAAGCCTTGCAGCACCTTCTAAAGGAGATAGGCATTATAATTAGCAGTTCTATTTTTAATTAGGAAGGAAATTTAAAATGGAATTTTAGGTATTTCCTCGTTAAAATTTTCTTTTAAATAATTACAGGGTTTTTTCTAAGTGGTTTCAAGAGCAAATAGGGAAAAAGCTGCTTGCAACACATTAACCTGAGCTGCTCATCACCAATTTTAAAGATTTTTTTTTTTTAATCTAGTCTCTTTTTCTGTCAAAATAAATCATTTTGCTTATGCATTTCTTGTCTAACAGGCCTGAGAACAGAATTTCTCAGTTGCTAAAGGAATTAATGCTGTTAAAACTTCTCAATTTCCAGCTGAGAATGGAAGAAAATATTTTAAAACTGCCTCTACAAAAGGCTAATTGTTCATTTCCAGGTCTCTGTGAAGGCAGGCTGAGAGCTGGGCTTTTCAATCTGGAGAAGAGAAGGCTCCATGGAGAACTTATAGCTCCTTCCAGGGCCTAAAGGGCTCCAGGAGAGCTGGAAAGGGAGTTGGGACAAGGCATGGAGGCACAGGACAAGGGGGAATGGCCTTCAGCTGAAAGGGAGGAGATTTGAATTAGATATTAAGAAGAAATTCCTCCCTGGGAGGGTGGGCAGGCCCTGGCACAGGGTGCCCAGAGAAACTGTGGCTACCCCATCCCTGGAAGTGTCCCAGCCCAGGTTGGACGGGGCTTGGAGCACCCTGGGTTGGTGGAAGGTGGGTGGAACAGGATGGTCTTTAATGTCCCTTCCACCCCAGACCCTTCTGTAATTCTGCGACTCAAAACCTCAGACTAACCCAAACCCCACGCACGGTGTAAATGCCAAAGAACAGTTTCTGGTGGTTAATGGATGAATTTGGGAGCAGAAGGTGGCACTGACTGAACAAAGCACCTCCTGGATACCATCCCATTCCTTTGTTCCAAAAAATGCCACCTTGGGCCTTAAGTTGTGCCTTTGTGCTTGCAGGGCTTTGCTCAGGGGCAAGTTGCCCTTGGATCACAGCAGAGAGTCTGGATCATATTAGTGTTTCATCTAATCCAGGTTAAAAAGTTGATCAGAACATCTTGGGTTTATCTGCCCTGCCTGAAGGAGAGAGAGAACAAGTGACACACCCCAAGCAGGCAGCAGTGAGCTGGAATATTCCCTCTCCTGCAGGCAGTGACAGCTCTTATTAAAGCCCACACACATCACTTGAAGGCATCTCCAACTTTTAGAGAAGATTCGGAGGAGGAAGTGTTTCACAGACCTCTCCTCAGCAGAGTTTTAGCAAGGAACACCTCGACTCAGGTCCTGCTCATTCCCTTCTGTCTCCCAGGCTGTGCTCCCACACCAGCTCCCAGTTATTTTTAGCCTTCACCAGTGTCCTCAAAGGTACACAGGGACATTGTTCATGTCATTCTGAGACAGGGAAACTCCTGCCACTCTAGTGTCAACTTCTGGGGAGCCTGGAGGCCCAGCCCAGACTGCTGAGGTTGTTCAAACCTCACCCCAGCTTCCTTTGAAAGGCAGGAGAAGTTGGCGGTGTTTTGACACCCCAAGAGGAGCAGGAAGAAGATTTAGTGGTGGGAAAGGTTTGTTTAAGGGGCTTCTGAGTGTTGGAAACACAAGATTATGTACAGTCCATGGTTTGGGCAGGGATACCTTCCACCAGACCAGTTTGCTCACCTTTAGGACTTGGAGGTGCCCAAGGCAGGAGTGGCCGTGGCACTCAGAGCTCTGGGCTGGGGACAAGGTGGGCATCGGGCACAGGGTGGGCTCCGTGGGCTGGGGGGGCTTTTCCAGCCTCACAGATCCTGTGTAGGGTCATGTTTGGCAAAGTGCTTACAGATGTTTCCTATTCCCTCTGCTAAACCACCTCTGGACTGGCACTGGTGCAAGCAGAAGGCCATCTCCTGGTGGCACTGCCACTCTGTGTGATCCACGTTCTCCATCATTTCTATGAAGCTGCTGCACCTTCTCCAAAACTAACTAATCCAATTTGTTTTCAAGGTGTTTATTTGTGTGTTCACAGAGTCCCCAGTGATTCTGCATCAATATTTGACTTCTCTAGCCAGCAGAGAGATTTCCCCAGACCTCTGGGAAACCCAAATGTCAGCAGGTAACACCCTCTACTGTTCACCAGAGTCCTATAAAATTCACTTATGGAGACCTTCTTAGCTCCCCTTCATCATCCACTCTGCATTTTCTGCGTCACCTTTCATTCTCACAGTGTAACAAGTTGGAAGGAATTTCAGTTCTAGTGCTGAGCATTAATTCTGGCATGAACAAAACAAGGGGAGGATGAGCAATTCCTGCAAACTTCCTTAGCACACCCTACTCCACTTATTCCTCAGCACTTTCTGCAGTCCTACTTGCACCTGGAATTCATGGGGCATTTCAAACATCACCTATCTGACACTTTTGCCAGATATTCTTCCCCCACCTTCCATTTTGTCCCAGTTTTACTTTGGGAAACCCATGGTTTTCTGTGGGAAACTGGGAGGAAGGGGCCATTTCTGGCACCATTCAGCCTTCAAATTTCCTGCTTTTTGGTAAAATTGCTGTTGTGGTGCCCAGAACTCCTTCAGCCTCATTCACCTGCAGTGCTGGCAGCCCTGGCTGCCCAACCTGAGGCTCCTGGCTGTGCCCTCTGTGCCAGAACACTCTCTGCAGCAGAATTAATTAAGGCAACAAAGTGTTAAAAAAAAATATTGTCTGTAAAAACTGAGAAGTCCATAGTTTATAAACTTCACAGATTCCCTGAAAACAAATCAAGTGTTGCTGTGTAAGAGGAGAATTACCTTTGAACAGCCTGAGACTCCATTATTTTATCTCCATTTTTCATGTGCTGGGGAAGGGGACTGATGCTCAGAGTGAAAGCAAATTAAAGTCAAATGTGCAAATATTAAAGCTAGTGAAAAGTGTAAATTATTTTAAGCCTTTGCACCTGTACTTGTATTTGAATATCTAAATAATAAGGGCTTAATATCTACTCTGGGCTGCCATCTCAGCTCCCCTCTAAGGCGAGACCTTGTCAATCTGCTTCTCTCAGAACACGGGGGTCTGTTCAGCTCATTTCGTGCAAATAAACATGAAAAGGAGAGGGAAATGCTCAGAAATCTGCTGTGGTGGGATGGACTCCCTGAGTCCTCTGCTGGGGCAAACATGGGGTGATGTGGTTGGGCACGAAATTAAAGGGGATTTTGGTGGTAAATGGAGCAGGTTCTTACTGAGGTTCTGCAGTAAAACTTTACACCTGTAATTCCCATTTGGAGTTGTCTTTGCAGTCCTTTTCTGCCTTTTCTTTGTGTAGGCAGCAGTGTCATGAGCTGTCACTCCTGGAGTCCCCTAATTGCTCAGAGATCTGGAGTGTACCGAGGTTTGCAGGAGGTGGAAAGAGTCTGTTGGTTTGGGGGTCTGGTCTTGGGTGTCCAGAGCTGCTCTGGGAGAAATCCTTTCACTGGAGCCACTCTCCAAACCTGAGGGGATCCATCTTCTTGTGACTTAATGCCTGTCCCTCACACCTTCTGAGAGTTAAACCCTTATCCAAGAGATAGAATCCCAAATTCCATAGGAGTCTTCCATGATACCTTTAATATCTTCATGTCCTCCCTGATGTGAGCCCAGTCCTGTTGTCCAAGGAGGGTCAGCATGCTTCTGAATTTGCTTTTTGATAGGTCATGAACCAACCTCCCTGAAAAGCACAAATCAAACAAAACCAAACCCTCCTCATTGAGAGAATGATTTCATTTGCATTAGGAGTCTGAAGGGCAGCAATGATGCTTTAATTTCCAGGATTTACAGGCTGAAACTTGGTGAGGGATTGAAAATGTGCAGGAATGGCATCAAGGAAGGATCCATCACCAATAAGATATTCAAGCAAGCATCTGCTTCCCTGCTCTCCATCTGGAGCAGGAGTGCAAGGAAGCAGGTAATTGTTGCTTATGGAGACACAGCTTGGGGATTGTTAAAAATGAAATTAATAGGGACAATAATGTAGGTACCCTTGGCCTGGTAACTGATTTAGCATTATACTTAATAGTAAGGTATTAGGAATTAAAATCTCTATATGCTGCATTGGGATTGTAGTTCCCACAGAGATAGATGAAAAGTGGATTAAAATGAGAAAACAGTCGCTTTTCCTGTGGGATTTTTGCATCCTTTAAAGAATTGAATCTCACTGCTCAACCCATTTCAGCTCTGGAAGAAAATGCTGGTGTAAACTCAAAAGCTGATCTGTCTTCAGGTAAAAGAAGGAAAAAAGAAAAATAAAATATCATCAGGAACTGTAGTGACAGGACAAGGGAATAGCTTCCCACTGCCAGAGGGCAGGGTGGGATGGGGTATTGGGAAGGAATTCTCCCCTGGGAGGGTGGGCAGCCCCTGGCACAGGTGCCCAGAGCAGCTGTGGCTGCCCCATCCCTGGGAGTGTCCCAGGCCAGGTTGGCTGGGGCTTGGAGCACCCAGGGCTGGTGGGAGGTGTCCCTGCCCATGGCAGGGGGTGGAACTGGGTGGGCTTTTGAGGTCCCTCAAATCCAAACCATTCTGTGACTTCATGATAATAGTGTTAGAAAAATGCACATAAGTAACCCTCCAAGTACTGCTTCTTATTACTCTGTTTCCTTCAGTTTAGGCCTGGTGTCCATGTCAGTGGCATTAAATCAGTGGGACAAGGAATTCCTTTCTCCAGCCACTTTCCCAGGGCTCCCCAAGCCCATATTTGGGGCACCTCTGCCTTTACCACCGTTGGATCTAGCTGAAAATATCAACAGTGGAGTGTCTAAAAACTCACTGTAACAGTGGCTCTTCTTTAAGGTAACCAGTATATAAAATCCACTTATTAAAAATGTGTACATGGTGGAATTTTATAGCTCTGGTTTTACTGCAGAAAATGTAGTTATTGGGACATCTCAAAAGCTGTAAAACCATACCTGGGTCTTCACAACACTGAGCGAGCTCAGATGGATTAAAGCACAGCACTTTCCTGCATCCTTCTTTGGGTTATGGCTGAAGACATTTTTCATTTGACTTACTGGTTTGTTTTTTCTTTTTTTTTTTTTTTTAATTTCAAGTGGCAAACAGAAACTACTCCTCTTTCTGGCTGTAGATAAATGTAATGAGGAGTATAATATTCAGACAGGGATCGTCTGCACGGAGTCACTTGCGAGCTGCGTTGTGGGGAAACAGCCTCGTGTTTTGACACACTGATTTCTTGTTTTCTGACAGTGCTGTAATTTGCTTTAAGAATTGTTTCAGTCGCTTCCCAAATATTTCTCGTGCAGCGTTGGGAAGAAATAATTGAATTTTGGAAAGTTATCCCAACGCCCATTACGATGAAAAAGAGCTCTCTTTATGTAAGCCCATCAACCTCCTCCTCAAGGATCGGCCTAATTAAAACTGCTCTCTTTAAAACAGACCATCACTTATGATTATTGCAAAGTTAAATGAAAGCTAACTAATGAAGACTAACTAATGCAGGTTAGTTTTTGTATAATAAATAATTTCTTGCTGCTTTAGCCCCACAGAGCTGTGATAAGAGGCGCTGTAATCAAGGATCAGTCTTGGCTTCTGTTGCAAACCCCCAATATATTTCAGGGGTGCAGAGAAGCCTCCAAGGATAAATCTGGCAAAGGCAGCAGCTTAGTGGAAGGCAAATCTCAGCTCAGGAAAGGTTTTATTCCAGCAGATTTGTCCCAAAATCGTAGGAAAAACCTCTAGGAAGTTTGGTCTGAATGTCAAGCAGCACCTCCTTCAGTTTGGGGATTTATCAGGGCTGATATAAACAGATAAGAAACCTTCCAGGGAGAGCACACAGCGAGGCAGCTTTTGCTTTACTGGAGTCAGACACTGCCACAGCTCTCACAGAGTCACAGAGTAATTCAGGTCGGGAAAAACCCCAAGATCACCAAGGCCAACCTTTGACCAAACACCAGCCTGCCCACCAAACCCTATCACCAAGTGCATTTTCAGAATGTACTTTTTACAGTTTTAGAATCCACTTCCAGAAACGGATATTTCAGAAAGATGTGTGAAGCATCTGATATTCAGGGACTCCTTCAAACAACTGTATTCAGCCCATTCTATTTAACTCTTAAACTGTCCCCAGCAGTTTTACACCCCATCACTCTTCCCATAGCACAGCCAGCTGTGGAAATCTTTGCGGGGAGAGTCCTTTTCACTCTCCAAATCTTTATGCATCTTTTGGCTGTGCAAAGGATTTTAGCAGACTATTAAAATAAATTATGCAGGCTTCGTGCCAGACAATCAAATCTCTGCTTGTTAAGCATTTAGTGCCAGTGATCAAACCCCCTAAATGTCAGCGAGGTCAGAGCTTTGCTGTGTTACCTGAATGAAATAAAAGCTTGTCTGGTGGGCTGATGTGCATTTTCGTGTATTGAAGAGTACTGAATAAAAGAATTAGGGGAAATAGTCGCTCAGAAATTGTGGGGCTCCTTCCATAAACGTGCAGTTACAACTGTTGGACAAAACCTGCAAGGAAAGGTTGGACTTGATGAGCTTGGGGGTCTTTTCCAATCTTAAAGATTCTATGAAATGAGAGAATTTGGTCCTTTTATAGGACATTTTCTAATCCAGGGTTGCTTCTCAAGAAGAGAATTTCAATCCAGAGATGCACATCCTTGAACAGGCTGTCACTGCTGTTCTAAAGAGCTGGGCACCAGATCTCCCTGATTTCCTGAGATTTTACATTTTGGAGGAGTCAATTCTGCACCTGGTTCATTATAACAAAATTTGCAGCTTCACCTTGAAATGCTGAAGAGCCCCTTGATGGGACTCTGAGCAGCCCTGTCTAGTGGGGGGTGTCCCTGCCTGTGGTGGAGGGTTGGAACTGGAGGGTCTCCAAGGTCCCTTCCAACCCAAACCATTCTATGACAACATGAAATGGCACCAGGAGTTATTACCCACAAGGAAACCCAACCCACTGATTTAACTTTTAACATTGCAGCTAATCCTGGACAAGCCAACTTCTTCAAGAGGAGACAGGAGTGATTTCCCAGGATCTCTTTCTACACAGAGATCTGTATATTCTGTTTAATTGCACCCACCCCCTTCACACCACTTATTTCACCTTTCTTGTGCCAATTGCTGCACTGTTTTTCCCCCTCTTGGTGCATAAACTGTAGTGAAAAAGCAAACATCTCAAATTAACTTCCCAGTAGCTCATTTTAATTTTGTCTTGTGCTGTGAGAGGACAGATAACCTAAATCAGCCTGATTGTGGTTTCAGCCAGGAAACAGCATAGGTTATGTTCTACATATCTCTGTAATAGCTCCTGCCTGATGCTTTGGGCTGTGTATCCTTCTAATAATTTATTTATTCATGTTACCCTTGTTGAAGCAACAGGGGAACACAGAATGCCACAATGGTTTGGGTTGGAAGGGACCTCAAAGCCCATCCATCCCCCCCCTGCCATGGGCAGGGACACCTCCCACCAGCCCAGGCTGCTCCAAGCCCCGTCCAACCTGGCCTGGGACACTCCCAGGGATGGGGCAGCCACAGCTTCTCTGGGCTGTCCAAAGGTACCAAATAGGGGTAGAACAAGAGAGGTCCCTGTAGAGCCCATATGTCCAAATCCCTCATTAAGAACACACCAGGTGATTATAACTAAGCTCAGGGGAAATGATCACTCAGGTTCTCACTGGGTAAAACTCCTTACTTAACCTTTTCATCCTTATTTGCATTTTCTGATGCCTTGTGAAGAATGAAATTAAGAAGTGTAAGACTAAAATTATGCCAGGAAAGAGAGTGTGCATATTGTGACTTTTCAGCAGCAAAAGACTCTTTAAACATAGGCTGGTAGGGTTGTTTGGGGCATGGCGTGTGAAGGGCAAAGAGCTGTCAGTAGTAGTTGCACACACAGAAGGAGAAGGGTGGCTTTCCAAAGATTTAGAGAAGCAAACCCCTTGGAGGTCCCATCTCTTGGAGTGACCTCGTGTGCCCCTTGCCAGGGACTCCCTCCTGCAGCTTCCCATGTTCTGCCCGTCTCCATCAGCAGCTCAGTAAGTCACTGGCAAAGGTTTCACCAGATCCCCTTACACAATTTGTGTGCATAAAAGACAAACTATTATTACCACCAGTAATGGATTTACTCCTTTATCTCCAGTAATAAATGTCTGTAATTGGGATCTGTGATTGAAACCTCGTTCTGGGAAAGGTCAGTATTAAGGAGGTCGTAACTGTCACCACAAAGGCAGTCCTGGTGTGGAGCCTTCAGCTAAAATTGATGAGGATTTTCAGTGTTGCCTTGATGAACTCGAGGGCATTGCCACAGCTTTGCACCAAAGCAGCACATCCCTCTGTCCTCTGGAAGCAGTGCAGCTCTTGGCTACTCAAACCTTCTCTGACACCAGCAGAAGATCAGGATTAAACAGCTGAAAGTGGAATTAAACCTGTTTTCTCAGTGTTGCTGAGGACAGAAAGGTTTCTGCTGTCCTGCATTGGGGAGAATAAAGACAAAGATAAAAACCCAGTTTGCCTGTTGGTAATGGTGGGCCAGAGAGCACTTGGAACTGGTAATACTGGGAGAGAAGATTTTGGGCTGTTCAACAATGGACAGAAGGAGAGGGAAAATGTGTGTCTGGAAATGTGTGTCTGTATTAGTGCCATGTTCATGCAATTAGATTAATTACTCCCCATGGGTTTGTGAGGAACAAGCCTGTTTGAACATCAGCCCTGTGTCCAGGTCAGTGAGCAGCACCAGACAGAATTAAAGCCTGTGAAATATCCCACTGAGGAGGGAGATGGAGCCTTTGGTGAGTCTGGTGAGCACAGACCTGCAGCTGAGCAAAGAGGACATCTCCTCAGGAGATGTTCCCCAAGGGCTTGTCATCAAGAGGCTTCATCATTCTCAATCCCACAGGGAAAAAAATCCCAACAAACGTGTCTGTTTGTGGTGTGAAAAGAGAGCTGTTTGACATCCAGTCCCTCTGGCTGGAGTTCCAAGCAGCTCAGTGTGCCATGGGACTCCACCAGGATGGCTTTTCCCCTTTCCTGGGCTCCAGATCCCAGGTTCTCAGGAGCTGGGCTAGTTCCCAGGACAAAACACCCCACTCCTGAGACAGTTGCTTTGGGTGCAGCTCTGCAGGCTCCTTGGAGGAATCCAGATGTGACACCACGTGCACAGGGAGCAGTGCTGGCTCTCTCCTGCCAGGAGCACTGGGGAGATGTTGGGTGATGGTTGGCAACCACCGTGGAAAAGCCTTGGCAAGCAGGTCTGCTCCTTTGGGATCCTCCTGCTGCCAGGGAGCTGCCAGCTGTGCCATCTGCACGCTGGTGACTTCTTAGGAGAATGAAACCAGACTGCCAAAGGCTCCCCAGATGGCCAGGACTTGATCTGACTCATGTCACTGACAAGACTGATGAATCAAGAGGTTCCAAGGTCAAAATACTGAATAAAACCCCGACCTCTGTGAGTCTCACACTCTGCCCCAGGTTTGCAAACCTTGGATCAGTGCCTTTTGGGATCACTGACAATGCTGTGGTCTCAGAGAGGTCAAGACTACTTGAGAAATGTTGATTAAAAAGTTGATTAGTTGGCTGATTAGATGTGAGGTTTGGATGTGGATTATATTTAAGTATCAGCAGTAGTTATGAGAAATTTATAGCACGTACTAAGCATCTCAGTCAGAGTAGCTAATGATATTTCAGTAATAAAACCTCCCTTTCAGGTGAAAGTCCTCACCATTAGAAAAGTTTAATCAAAGGATTTAAGACTCTTTCTTCTTGGTTTACAATCTTCGATTCTTTTTCCCTCTGGAAACTTTAAAAAGAACTGCAAGAAACATAAATTTTAGGAAAGAAATTCAAACTCCAGTTTTAATCCCAGTAAAATTACTGAGAGCATTCCAGAGACTTTCTACATGAGGACATGAAAACACCTTGTAAATGCATTTCTCTTCCTGACATGCCCAAGAAACAGGGACCCTCCACAGTCTCAATTCAAGAGGAGAAAGCCATGGAGTAGCTGGGGCTGGTTTCACATGACTCTGACATGGCTTTTCTCCTCTGCCCTGGACTTCCCACCACCACCACCTCCTAAAATCACCTCAATTCCATGGGGAGCTCAGAGTTGAGTAGTGAAATGTTCTTACCTCTTCAAAACGAAGAATTAATCAGGTGGAGTTTTTAGGTCTCAACCTGCCTGTCCTTGAACAAACTGCACAAAACAGAGGGAAGCAACTTGGAGCTGCTCTTGAATGTTCCCACTTAACATAAACCTTCCAAGAGCCCCTGGACACTGGTGCCTCAGAGTGCTGGGTGGGCATCTGGGAATCCTGGCAAAAGTGGATCAAGTTCTGCCCAGAAAAACAGGGAGTTTCCTGGATGCCCAACACTTGAACCATAATACTGGCCTAGTTTAAAAGAGATCTCTGGCAGGAGTTAAACATTCATTTGAATGTTCTGAGAAATGCCTTGTTCCTTTCCAATCACACCTGAGGCAGGTTTTAAACCCAACCTGAAACGCTGCCCTGAAAAAGCCCATTTACACAGCCAGGGGTTGTTTTCCCTGGTAAAAAGCTCTGGGTTTGGATCTTCAGGAGGCTTTTTTTCCCCCCAAAATAACAAGGGCAAAGTGTAACCAGGCAATGACCCATCAACACCCAGCCACCCACTGCATGTTTTCCCACGGTGGTCTGGGAGAGCTCCAGTCTCAACATGTAATCCCTGGGTCTTCTCTGAGCTCAAGGATTATTTCCTCCCCATAAAGACCAGGAGGTGTTTAAAATACCTGATGAATATTGAAGGAAACACAGAGTGAAAGTCCTAAGAGAGTAAACAAACTCCCACCGATGTTGCAGAGTTGATTTAGGTACAATCTGGTTTTCACTCCAGCAAAGCATCCTTTCCCTCTCAATAACCTTAAATAGTGTAAAGGCACATCAAAATGTCTGTTGCAATGTGGAATAACCACCCTGTTAGTGGAAATGGGCACAGTGCTGAGTTTTGAGGACCTTGGTAGGGGAAAACCCATTTCAATTCTTTTACTGCGGGTCTAAATGTCCCTTTTTATTGTTGCAGTGCCATATAACTTCATCACTGAGAACCAAGTGCTGTGACATGCAACAGGAGCTGCACTCTTCTGCACTTGAAATTGTAAACCACCCATATCCAGGTGGGGTTTGGATTTTATTCCTGCTATAGGAATTTTGCTAAATGCATAATTCATAGCTCTAAATGCAGTTACTGAAAATTTTTGCAATAGCACTTAATCCCTTCTCTACCTTAAAGGAGATATTTGATCTTTAGAGGGATTTGTTTCTTGAGACAACTACAGGAGTATTTAATAATTTCTGTTTCAAATCAAGAGAACTTCACAGGCAACATTTTTTATTAACCTCAGTGGATTTGCTTTTAATAGCATGAAAGAAGTGTGGCTCATGATAAGACTCAAATTCTATTTTAATTCTTTTCTGACCTTCTTGTCTTCTGTAATCTTTGGTAACTGTACAAAAAAAAAAAAAAAAAAAGTGTTTCCTCAGTTTCTACTTCTACAATAAAGTAAGTACTCCTTGTTTTACCCAGATTACAGTGATTTTGATCCCCAGCCTGCCAGATATCTCTGTTTCTGCTTGCCATTCGTGTCAGCAGCAACAAGAACGATTTCAAAGTCTGCAGATCCAGCCTGGCTTGTTTAACATTTACAGGCACCACATTCTGCAGCCCACAGTTTACCCAGCACTTCCCATGTGCAATCATGGTTTAAAAATATCCAAATCCATTGAACAGCTCAGGCATGAATTAGGCATGAGAGGTGCTGATTTCCTTGGAAAAGGAGGAGTTCATTGACTGCTTCCAGTGGAATCCCAGCTCTGTTGACACTGTAGGCAAAGTTTCTCGCTGTGCATATTTAAATTGAAATTGTCTCTTTGCAGTGGCAAAACAGCCCTCCTCACTTATTGATGGCTGTGGGATTGCAGGGGCACCAGACAGTTTAAAAGTCCCAATTCCTGCCTTTTAAAACAAGCAATAAACACCAATGCAGCGATCACAGGTGCTCACACTCGTTCAAGTGCACGTGGGAACAACGGCAGAACAAAGTGATTTAGGATTGCTTCATTTTAATGCTCTCTCTGTAAAAGGTTTAATTCCTTTTTACATTATCCCCCCTAATCAGAATACAAACAGGCACAATACGTTCCAAAAACCCAATTCTTCAGGCCCTCAAAGGCCGATTCTTTCTCCCTGTTTACTCATTTCTGTTCAATAAACCTTCTCCAGGAAGTCTTCAAAGAGCCCAGAAAATCAGTACCAGTTTATTTCCAACAAAGGAAGACAACGAGCCCGTGCTGAAAGCCTGGATCCCCTCCTGTTTCCAGCCCTCCTTTGTTTAACTTTGCCTCTTTAAACTCATCCTTTCCCAGGATGGGGGGAGAAAAATCTATATTGCCCAATTGTCTCTCCTTCAAAACCCTCAAGGAACTCCTGCAGCTTTACAGAGGAGATGGGACCAAGGCAGGAATATTTGTCCAGGTATTGATCCCTCTTGCAGGACATCCTGGCTTGGCTGGGGGTCTCCCACGGCTTCTGAGCCAGGGGTTCCACTCCCTGGGCTGGAGGAGGTTGCTGCTCTTTGTCTGTGTAATTGCCTCGATAATTTAGGTCTGGATTTTAATCTCAGAAGGGCAACATATCCCAGAGAGAGGAGGGGACAAATGGTGCTAATGGGGATGTGGGAATCCTGGCAGCTTTTTCCATGGAATAAACATCACAGGTCGTGGAGCTGAGCTGGAGAGCCCTGCAAGGAGCTCTTCACAGTTTCCCTGCCATTGCCCCGAATCTGCCATACAAAAATCTCCATAACTCTTCAAATATATCAACTCAGGGAACTACAGGCCCTTTCACACCCA
>VXAU01003309.1:62081-221263 GCA_013399695.1 Formicarius rufipectus | reverse complement strand
CGGGTTTTCCCTTTAACCCCACCCCCCCCCCCAAAAAAAAAAAAAGGAAGGTCATTTTGCATTTCTTCCACAGCAATCTGTAAATCACAGAGCTCAGCTCTGGAGTTTTATTGCCAGCACAGGTTTGACTTCTCGTGCCATTCACTCCGATATAGCTGCAGTTCAGTGCTCCCGTGGAAGGTGTCCCTGCCCCGGCGTTTAAGGTCCCTTCCAACCCAAACCATCCTGGCACTCTGTGAAATAACACCAGTAGAAAAAAAGCCCTTAAAATGCTAATTGTGACTCCTCAGCAACAGGGGATCTGCCCTCCTCACACACAGTTTAGATACTGCAAAACCTTGAAGGCACCGGAAAGATTTGTGAGCCTGCATTTGAATTTTCTGTTTCAGGTTGGGGTTTTTTTGTTTGTTTGGGGTTTTTTGTTTGTTTGTTTGTTTCAGTTTGTTTTGGTTTTATGGTCATCCAACAGAAAACAAGATAACTCCACTTCTTTTCCTGGAGTGCTTATTATGATTTGTCAGCTGAACACGCTCCCTTGTCTTTGCCATTGATTACTGATTCAATCCACAGGTAATACACTGCCCTGCCTGGGAGGAGGTGAAATCCCTCAGGGACTATCAAGCTTGTGATTCTTGACTGCACTTTACATTTGAATACACAAATTTATAATTTTTATCTTAAAAGACACATTTAGAGTTTATATTTTATGCCCTCAAAACATTTATATTGCCTAGAGGTGGATGTCATTTCACTTCTAGCTTGCTGAAGAGACCAGTGTTGGGGAGGCAGTGGAGGACATTGTTTCTTATCATCTTTTGGTGTTTTTATTGCACTAGTTGGCTTGAAGCACCTCTGTGTCCATAGATATAATATAATTGTCACTTATTTTGGTTAAAGCAGAGAGCACATGTAGAGTTGAGGCTCTTTTGGCAGCTTTCAGTGTTCCTACACACCCACCTGAGGGGTCATGTCTGCTCAGGGGCCATCAGGGATGCCAAAAATATGCCAGGATTGACCTCAGAGAGTAAATCACCCATTTTGAAACTCCCCACCCTGGGGGAGGGACTGGGAGTTCCCATCTGAGCCCAAGCAGAGATAAGCTTGGGGTTTTGGGACTGGGATGGGTCATCAGATCCAGAGGAGGAGCAGAGCCTCAGCAGGACTGGCACTGCCACTCTGGACTGCCACCATCATTGTCACCAGCAGGTTTCTTCCTTTCTTCTTACTCTGAACTCAGGGGGCCCACGTGGTGCTCAGCACAGGGGTTGGTGAGCTCCATCCTGCTCGTGCCCCACTGTGCTGGGCTGCACATCTGTTTGTGTGGGTCAAAGGGATTTTCCTTCTGTCTCAGTGTATTTTGTGATTTTTTTAAATTAAATTGTTATTCTGCCTTGCAATCCCGTTCTGAGTTGGATTCATTTCTCCTGACCACCATTTCTTTTCACCTGAATATTTGTTTTAGAACTTCAACCATCCTTTGTTTTCTGACTGCATCCACACACAGCTCTCCAGAATTTGCCCTGATTCCTCTCAAGGAGTAAAGGAATTATTTCTCACCACTGGCTTTTTTTTTTTTTCTACCCAGCAATTAAAACTTCTGCCATCCTTCTGCAAGACAAGTGCAGGGACCTTTTGACCTTGAGAGCAGAACTTCAGCCTTAGAAATCATTTAAAAATCTTTCACTTCCTAAACTTTTCACTGCTCTTTTTTTTACTGCTAGACATTCCCAAACTTCAGCTGTGCTCTGCATCCCCCAGGGTGAAGCCAGGGAGCTGTGATGCCCGTCCCTCTCTCTGCTCCTGGGATCAATCCAAAGTAACCACCACATCTTCTCTTCATGGAAATCACATTTTTCTCCCTTTGCAGCAGCTGAGCAGAGATCAGTCCCTGCATGGAAACGCAGCAAGTGCTGCTGGGAAGGGGTATTATCCAGTTTTATCCAGGTGGTGGGGATGGTCCCTTAGGATCTAAGCCCGTTGGAATCACTGTTCTTGGGGGTTTGACTCAGCTTTGGATTTTTGTCTTTCCATGGGCATTTCAGTCATAGGTACCACCAAAAAAGTTCCCACCTCTGAAGAAGTTAGAACAGAGGATTTGTGATTTATTACCAGCTTTGCCTTGTTACACTTGCCCCCTTTTTGCTTTCGTTCCAGCGACTGCAAGTTACCAAATTTCAATTAATTGTCAAATGTTGAGAGAATTAGGCTGAGTGTTTTCAAAGCAGTGTCAGGGCTGTGGCAATCACTTTGTTGCTGTGTGGTGGCTGTCTCAGAAGCTTCCCTGAGATGCAACTTCCATGCAAATGAAGAAGCTGGTGTTTGAAGAGCTCTATAAAAGCTCAGATCAGAGGTGTCCTCTCTGTGCTCTTCTCATCTGATGTCACTTCACAATGAATTTGTTTTCACACATCATTTTCCTCTGGATTTCTCCTCTTTACCCCAGGCTTGATCCAAAGCTTATTGCAGGCTTAAATCAGAAAGATTTCTACTGATTCCAGGGGAACTTGTCTCCATATGAAGGAAAAGGAGTCAAGGAGCTGCTCCTGTTAGTGCTGTCCTGCCCCATCAGCCTGCCTGGCTCACAGTGACTGATGCTCCCACCTCTGCTCTGAGCTTTCCTCTCCTTGGGGAATTCCCTCTTCCCCTTGAAAGGGGCTTATGAAAAACAGGAAGAGTGATGTTTTACACAGGAGAGGCTTAGATGGGATTTGGGGAAGGAATCCTGCCTTGGGAGGGTGGGCAGCCCCTGGCACAGGTGCCCAGAGAAGCTGTGGGTGCCCCAGCCCTGGGAGTGTCCCAGACCAGGTTGGAGCACCCTGGGCTGGTGGGAGGTGTCCCTGCCCATGGCAGGGGGTGGGATGGGATGATCCTTCAAGGTCCCTTCCAACCCAAACCATTCCATGACTCTGTGATTGATCAGATATATGTAGGTTGTGGTGGTTTGACTTTTCTTTCAAGGTTAATTTTGACACCAAATACACAAAGATCATTTTCACATAACGCCTCTTAAAAATGAACCACTGCAAATCCCAAATGCACGTGGCTCCAGCAGAGCTTGAGCAGGTGGAGCAACAGCCACAATTCATCATGAAAAGCAGGTGTGAAAGGCAGAGAAAAAATATAATCAAAATGAAAAATGGCCAGGGTTTGTTAGGAAAACTGTTACTACTGATTTAATCAAAACATTATATTTTTATGCACATTTTTAGGTGGGTTCTTCTAATGTGCCCCTTTAGAAATGTCAGTGTTCTGAAGAAATGCTGGATCCTCTGGACTGTGGTAATAATAGACATAATATATCTTCCATCTACAGAGTCTCTGTGAGGATTCTCAAGAGATTCATCAACTTTACAAACCATATACAAACGAATCCTCTACAAATCACATTTCTCTGGGCTATCACTCCTGTCCCTGATCACATCCTACAAAAAAAAGAGAAATCCCTGCCTTTCCAATAAAGTCTTAGAGCAGAAATTTCCCAATGCCCAAGATCTGCCTGAGCAAAGGGTTAAGGAAAGCCATTGCAGCTCAGAGACAGACAGCAAGAGTGCAGGCAGAGCTGCCTTCCTCCCTTGATAATGGAATAAACAAGGTGATTTCAGCACAACTAATTGGCAGAGATAAGAGGCAGGGAGGTGAATCCACAGCTCTGACATATGTTAAACACCTTCCAAGATGCTCCTTCACTCCAGCCAGATCAGCAGCGGGAGATTAGACCTCATTTGCTTAGAGAAGGGATGTGGATTGTATTGAAAATTGTCCTTCAACAGTAACCAAAAAAAGGAAGGTTTGACACCCCTTTCCCCACCAGGTTTGCCTGTTTTGGAAGAAGCCTTTTCCCAGCTCCAGAATAAATCAGAGGGCTGTGTAAATAAAGCCTTCACAAAAGTATGTTTTCTACCATTAGCCAAACCACTCTTTGTTGCAAGTATTCCTTGGGGGATCATTTTATCCCAGCCCAAGCAACATGTTTGTACTACACAAAGTACTTATTAAAGTCAACTATGGAATGTGTTAAGTGGAAACCATTTATAAATATAACCTGAGAGTTAAATGCCATTAGTCACTTTGAAAGTATTGATAGAGCCTCTTATTACAATGATTAGAGATATTATTTGTCCAGCCACTCACTCAGGAATGAGAGGGAGTGATGGAGCAGAGCTGGTGCTGCTGTGCTCCCTCAAACATTGACTAGCACACAAAATTTATCTACAAGCAGGTTCTGACCCTGTGAATATATTCCCAGTGTGTTCAGTGAAGGCAGACTGAGCCCAGGTATCGCTGTGGTTTGGATAGTCCATCCAGGACATCCAGGAAACACAGAATCCTTTAGGTTGGAGGAGATCTCCAGGTGCATCCACCCTGTGTCCTATCCCCACCCTGTCCCCCAGCCCAGAGCTCTGAGTGCCACGGCCACTCCTGCCTTGGGCACCTCCAGGGCTGGGCACTCCAAACCTCCCAGGGCAGCCCCTTCCAGTGCCTGATCACCCTTCTTTCCTGAATTTCTTCACGGAAATGCTGCAGAATCACTGCATTTCCCTACCTTTTATTTACACACCTCACAGGTTGCACAGGAAGGTTGAGATTTTACATGTGAGCAACGAGTGAAGTGAAAATAATTCTAAGTTTTAATGCTGCATCTGCCTGCTGCCAGGCAGGGAGGAAGACAGCATTTTCCTGGGCAGAATTCTTCTTCAAGTGCAGAGGAAAGTAAGAGAAAGGTAAAATCAAAGTTATGAGAAAGCTCAGCACAGCAGGACCAGGAGGAACAGGGCAGCAAACAGCAATTCCCTCTGGCCTACAAAATGAAAAAGGCTTACTAATTCATAAACTAAAGGTGTCTGAGCTTTAAAAGAGGGAACTTGTGGGACCAGAGCTTCGATTTTTCTATTTTATTAACCATATGATGTGCTGTAGGCATGTAATTTCCTGGGTTGGGAATTCACTCGCTTCCTCAGCTCCGTCTTCAATACCTGCCAGGACCTCCAAATAAGAGCCCTCCAAAGCAACAAGATCCACTGGCAGAGCCTCCCCCCGTGGGGGGAGATGCATTTCAGGGGCTGGAAGGGAGGGGAGGAGGGAGGGAGCAAGGAAAGGGAAAGAAGTGATGAAAAGGGAAGGAAAGCATTTTGTCTCAATACTCTACTGACTGGTCTTCCTTTTTCCAGAGGTGTTATTAGAGGTGCTGCTGCTGTTACGCTGGGTTGTTGCAAGACCAACATCCTGCCACGGTCCTTGAGGAGCTCAGCAAGGTGCTCTCCATCCACCTGCACCTCCTGAGAGTTGGGTCTGGAATACAGGAATATGTACCTGGAATACAGGAGGTGTTCTTATCACCTGTCTGCAGACAGCAACACTGCAGTGAGTGCACAGAGAAGGAGTGGGAGCAGCACGGATCAACTTCATGTCTCCTGGGTCAGAGTCTTGATGCTTTCCTTCTGACAGCTCAGAGGGGACAAAATTTGCCAGTGATGATTTCCAAGAGGAGGAAGGATTATTCTCTACCTGTCAGGTTATTAAATCCTTCCATAATCATCACTGCCACAGAGCAGAATCTTGTTAAATATATCCTTGGCCTGGCCAGCTGTAGCTGTTCTCATGGTCTTAGCATTTTTAAAGTGACATCAGAAACAAGTTCTCTTCTGTCTGAGCCCTTACTTATTTTTAACCCTTTCAAGCAGACCATATAATGAGATTATGAGGTGTTTTAATTATTTGAATTCTGCTCTCTAATTTAGGTTTGAGATAGCACTGTGGAGTGTTGTGTCACCGCTGAAGAGAGACTTTGCACAGGGTGTGACTGGCAACAACTCCAGGTGATCCCTCCCTTCTTCAGAAGGTGATTTATGGAGCCTTCTGGCCAAAGTAGTGTCAGCAGTAAAAAAAGAAAATAAAAAAAAAAAGCTCTCAGGGGAAGAGTAAAGCCAGAGCAGAGAGTGGGGAATTGAAATACACAGTAAAGAAAGATTATTTCACTTAATTATTCTTCTCAGCTTGAGGACTGGCTCCCCGCACTGATGATGGCAGGAGTCCTGCCTGGGAGAGCAGGGAGAGGGACACACACAGCACCTGCTGTTTCCTGGGGATGTGTGTAGGAAATACAGGGATACAGCTCATCTGAGTGCCTGGGAGACTTCCCAACTTCCTAATTTACCTCTTCGTGGCATGTGACCACCTGAGTGCACAGAACATCCCTGACAGTGCAGGCAAAGCTGTGCAGAATTCCAGGTCAGCCCATGGAGCTGGGGCTGGGATGATGGGAATGGTCCCACTGGAGTGAACAGGAACTGCCTGGCACCTGCCACACAACAAGGAACATCTCTTGAGAGAACAAGCTTTAGAAGGTGGCACCTTGAGACTGGTGCCTTTTGGAAAGGTGACCTGTGGGAATTGCCAGGGGCAACTGGTCTACAAAGAAGTGGGGATGGTGGAGTAGTGTTTTGGGGAGCACTCAGCTCCAAATGCACCTGCCAAAGCAAGACCTCAGTGTTCAGACTCTGCCCAAAAATAAGCAACACGTTCAGTAAGGTATTTTCAGCCTCATTATCTGCACCATCCTCGTGGGGTTAGTTCTGGCATAAGGAATTGCTCCATATAAAAGGATATCCTTGAGGATATTGCCCCTCTGATCATAAAATCCCAGGATGGGTTGGGTTGGAAGGGAACTTAAGGACCATCTCATTCCAGTGGGCAGGGACATCTTCCACTAGATCAGGTTGCTCCAAGCCCTGGATTGGCCTTGGATTTACTGTTTTCATTTTGGAGAGTGTGAATTTAAAGCCTTAGACAAAATGCATGGCACCAAAGTTTAGACAACAAGTTAAATAGTTGCATTGCCAATTAGAAATATTGTAAGATATTTTCATGCATTGTCTTGCTTGAGTAAACATTGCTGTGACATTTAAAACTGTTAATGTGTGCTGTTTGGAAAAGTTTGCCAGTTAAATGTAAATTGAGACCTTCAGGCTGAATTGTAACTAATTATTCAAAATATTGCTATTAGCAGGCAAGAGGAAATGATATGAAAAGGAAAATGTGGCTCAGATGTCCACATTTTGTGCTCTGTAACTGCAGCTCTCAGAGCCTTCCATGAACACGAATTCCCAGCCCTGAATATTGCTGGATACAGTGAGATTTTGCAGGAATGATGTTCCCATGGCTGGCAGCAGAGGAGTAACAAACCCCATGGATTTCAGGCCATTGGATTTACCACAAACATCCACTTGGGCAATAAAGGGGGAATTTTATGAGCTCTGCCGTAGTGGGGACAGAGGGAGAAAGGCTTCATCCTGATTTTATGGAGCTGGATCAGCCTCTAAGTACCATCAAAGCTCCTTGTTAGGGTGACCTAAGAACTTCAGACCAGGGTATGGAAAAAGCATTTTCTCTACGAGGAGCAGCTGCAACTTTAATGTAACTCTAAGGCAGCTGCAGAGAGGTGGATTTACAGCATTTCAAAGCTGCCCTTGAGTGGATATTTAATCTGCAGCACTTATTTTCACGCTGTGAACCACAGCCACCTTCCCAGTGGCCAACCAGCTCATGGCCCAGTGGCTTTGAATGGCTAAGGGAATGCAGCAGGAATTGGGTTGAAGTCACCAAAGGTCAAAACTTGGTGAGATTTAATTGAGTTTAGTGAAAACAAATATACATACATACATATATACACATATATATATAAAAGAAACAACCATCCCAAGCACATGAACACATCCAATTCCAAATAACTGAAAAGACAATCCTTGAAAGCATTTTTAAATGTCCCTGAAAATATTCAAGAGGCTGTGAACTCTTCAGATAAGGGAGTTTAAAAATGCATCACCTTTCAGGCTTCCTTAGTTCCCACAGATTTTATTCTGTATATATCTGAAAGGAGACAGAGGCTCTGTATGAAGACACGAGCCAATATTTATGTGTCAACAGCAAAGGCAGGCTAAGTCTAATTATGAGAGAAATTTGAGTGATTTCCATATGTTAATGGCAAATCCTTGCTTTCTGCAGTATGAACTGCCATAATCCAATTTTGCATGAGGAGCTGTCTTATAATTTAAGAAAAACAACATTGACTAATCTGTTAAGTAAGTCACTGATATGATAAAAATTATGCTTAATATGACAAGACTTCGCTTCGCATTAAAGTCTCCCCTGTCTCAGGGGGGAATTCCAGGCTCACTGACACCCTCAGAAGCCTTTATGATTTAAATGCCTTCAGGTGGACTCAACCAAGATCTGCTGGAGGATTTTGCAGCCACTTCAGTGCAGCCACATCAGTGCTGGCTGATAGTGCTGCTGCCCCAGCAGACAGGACAGTGCTCGGGGAAGGTGCTCAGCTCAGGAGCAGCACAGGAGCTAAACCAGCTGTGGCAGGAGGAGGATGGGAAGGTGGAACTCGGGGAATCTCTCTGAGCATCCCTTGACCTTCAGCTCGACATCCCCAGTGAGCTGAAGTGCCTTAAAGAGATGAATTGTCCCCTGTGGTTTTCAGGTAAAGAGAAGCAGAACATTGTGGAGCTGAGCTCACCTTGCAACGGGGCAAGTGCTCATAACCAGAAACCAGGGCAATAATGTCAAGGTATTAAGAGGCACTTTGTGCTGGTGTTTGCCACACCTGATAAATGGGATGTGTGATGGGACATGAGTCTGCTGTGGCACTATTGCCAAGTTTTTCCCCTGGGTAGATATAGGAATTCATTTCCTTCAGATCCATAGTCTTTTATTTGCACATTTGCTCTTTGACAAGGAGCTGGCACTGTGTGCTCTGGAAAGAAGTAGATGTCTGCAACATGCCAATTTGGGCTGTTAGGCACTCCATCTTCATTCATAATCATTAGAGAGGTGGCTCTGAACCCAGATGCAGGAGGCTTCGTGTCTCTTGTACATTTTCTAGCTAGATATGCTCTAAATATATCCATGTCTTTTTATTAAAGCACAAAAAGATCAAATAGTATCATTCTGTGCTGGATACTTCTGCTAACCCTGTCAATGACTGGCTTTTAGAATCCATCTACATTCTTTGCATCAATTAATTTCACTGACTAATCAGGCACTACATGAAAACAGTTCCTTTTGATTCACTTGGGTTATGTCAGTGTTCAGTGACGCCTCTTTTTTTACAGTCTGAGATGATGAGCACATCCCTCTGCCATGCACTATTTGACATCATTCCCCCACCTTTTTCTGGGCCCAAAGTGAACAGCCTCGCTTTTCCAAAGGTCTTGCTAATCCCTAATCCCTTCATGCCCAAGTTTCTTCCATAACTAAACCAGAAATATCAACAAGAGGTCAGCAAACCTTTATTCCAAGCAGTCACTGGATTAGTCAGCACCTTTCCCAATAAATTGATGTCATATGGAACATTTCTGTTAGGCCTTACCCTACATGTCCTTCCCACGTGATTCCCACTGGTGTGGCTTCAGAAAAATATCCTGTTGGAGAGATGAGGAGGGATACCCACCTAGGATGATGATGATGATGAGAAGAAGAAGAAGAACAAGAACAATAATAAAGATAAGGATTATGATAATAATAATAATTAAGAAATTAGCAAATAAATTAAACCTCAGGCAGGCTAAAGGAGAGTTTTACTTTGAACTCTAACACAGGGGACCAGAAACACCACTCCCACCCCAAGCATGAGCATCTGGGAGCTGTCAAACCCTTCAACATCTCTCCCAGAGCCAGTGCCAGAGCTGGAATCCTGCTGTACCAACCCTGAGGATGAAAGCAAAGGGGAGGGTTTATCCAAACTCCCATCCAGGAAAGGCAGATGCCACAAAGCTGTGCCTGTGACATATTTCTTGTAGGTGCCTGTCAAACAAAGCTGATGAGAACTGTGAAGGTTATGTCAGATTAGGAAGATGAGATGGGAGATAGTAGTCACTCTGTCACATAATAAGTCATAATTCCTCCAAGAGAAAAGAGTCTAAGAATAACTCAGCCTAGAGCTGAGAAAGGGAAATGCTAATGAGTTTAAATCAAAGCTCATTTGCATGTGAAAATGCAAACTCTTGAAGGAGTAGCTTTGTAGGCTGCACAATAACCTCTGGAAGCCACTCAGGTTGTGTGTGGTGTCACTGGGAGATGTTGGGCTGCCAGCCCTGGAGCCTGTTTGCTCACAGCAACAGTGCAAAATCATGGAGTCATTAAGGCTGGAAAAGACCTCCAAAATGATCAACTTTTGGCCCAATCCCACCGTGGCCATGGCCCAAAGTGCCTCTTTGTTTGAGCACTTCCAGGGCTGGTGATTCCACCGCTGCATCCTCAGGTGGGACCGGTGCCCCCTCTGAGCAGGCACCTCGAGTCACCCGGTGCCTCCTCCTGTATTTACTACCAACTTGATTTTTATTTACTGCAGACAAAGCTGGTCCCTGCCGTTTTTTTCCCCCTGCCCTCCTCAGGAGGCGATTTTAATCCGGTGCTCTCCAGCTCATCATCGTTCCCTGCTCACTCGCGCTTTAATTTGGGCCGATCGCTTTTCATTAGCTCTGCAAACATCCACCCTTCTTTGCAAAGTCAAATCTATTACTTGCAAAAACAGCCTTGCTTAGCCCTGGTGATCAGTTATCCCAATAATACCGTGCTCTCGAAGTAGTCCTGCTGTTAACTGTTCAAATTCAGAGGGCTGAGCTGCGTTAGGCAGCTCTGCCTCAACAGGATCGATGCCGGCACTTGGCAGGTATTTCCTCGCAGCCAGAAATGGCTTTTCCAAGCTCCTGCAAAAGGTTTGGGGTTTTGCTTTCTATCCCAACAGGATTTTCCCTTGCAGGCAGCACTTCCCTTGGTAATACCACTGTTCGTGATGCCTCTAAACCTGCCGCTGAGGAGGGAGGATTCCTCTGGCTTCAGCATCCCTGCAGAGCCACTCACTTCCAAGGAAAAACACGAGTGTTCCCACCTTCCCTTCCAGTCCCGAGCCCCGTTCAGCTCCTGTCTGTGGGATTCAGGTGCCTTCATTCCCTGCCAGGGGTTTTCTGCCTCCTGGCACCCGAAAGGACCACAGGGGGTGTATTGTGGGGGTTGTGCTTTCCCAGCCCCAAGAGCCTGACATGGTCAGAGCAAGGAAAAGGATCCCTTTTCTGCAGGAAATTTGGGATACCACTGCTGAAGGACTCAGTGCGGGACTTTCACATGGCTTGGTCTCCCGCTTTGTGTTTTTGAGAGCATCCTCAAAAGTCAGGCTTTTTTGTTTCCCTCTCTCCCCTGAGCATCAGAGAGCACTAGAACCTTTCCAATGGGCCAGTTCAAAAACCTCACAGAACCGTTTCAGAACCTGACATTTTTATTAAACCACTAATTTTGGCCAGATTGATTCAATCGAAGAAAACTGGGGTGAAAAAAAACCCAAACCAGTAAAACACCAGTTGTGTCCATACTTTATGCAATGAATGCATCCTGTTTGTTTGTTCTTTAATTTTTAGCTTCAGTGATTACTTCCTAAATGTATTTCCATCCCGTTTGTAGACGTTTAAGCAAGTTTCAAGTAGAAAAGGGCATTTAATTTTGGATTTGAATGGAACATTCTGTTCAGCCTGGAGAGAAAGCTTAATTATTATTTTTAAGGCTGCCAAAAACCTAAGACAAATTTTCATGTCATGTTGACTGAAATTTTTTTTTATTCTTTTTTTTAATAAAATGAAAATAAACTACAAAATATCTCCCCAAGCTGTACTTACAGTTGTTGTTTCCAGTTAGAAATCAGATGCAGTGGGGTTTGTCCCCATCCTCGTATGGTCTCACAGAACCTGCTCCCTAAATAAGTGTCACTCCCAGCAAACTTCTGCTCAGCAGTTGTTCCCGAGTTGATAAGTCAACTCTCCAAAGTGAAGGCACAGGCAGCTCCTGCTGCTGCTTCCAGAACAAGCCAAGGGTGGCTTGGGAATCCCTGAGCAGAGCCAGGACTAGGGGGGAAGGTGAGGAGGTGCCTCTGAGCGTGCACAGGGAGAAGTCAGTGGCCAGGAGCATCTCAGATGGATGAACTGGTGGAAAAGTTAGCCCAGAACTGAAGGCAAATGCTCTGCAGCAAAGAGAAATGGGGTTGCTCTCATGATGCCTCAGCACCCTCTTTAAACTTGGTTGAAACAGCCCAAGGGCATAAAGGGATGATTTTGCACATTTCCCCACTGAAGTGTTTCCAGATGATGCTCAACAGAGGCCAAAGGTTTGCCCTGTCTTTGATGCAGCCAGGGAGTCTCAGGGGGTTCCCAGGTGAGTTGAAAAATGGATCTGAACTGAATTTTGAAAGTTGAGTCCAGCAGCATCCCCTGAGGAAGGGAGGTGTCAGCCAGACCTGTGCTGTGGACCAGCAGGTCACCACTGACTAAGGGAGCCCTGCCCAAAGCCTAGGGGTCCATCTGGAGTCTTGAGATCATCATTCCACCACTGCAAACAAGCAATTGGTTCATGAATGTCTACCTGGGATGTTTTTGTCCTGCTTCCACGTTGAAAGCCATGCCCAAAGCTCCTGCCTAGGGCAGTTCTGCAACCCCAAGGGCTCAGGAACATCTGAGACACAAACCCAAAGCTGTCCCCACCGGTGCTAAACATTCCTGGTCTCCTACCTGGGGAAACATTTCCTTACCCAAACCAGGCTCTGTGCTGGCAAAATGCAGGCACTTTCCAAACTGGAATCTAGGGCTGGAGTGAGTGAGACACCACAAACTGTAGGATTTGGGGCAGCAGCTTTGGGGCCTGGTGCTGGCTGCACCCCACCATCAGGTGGGGAGAGGAGCTGTGCACAACCAGCAACCAGCTCGAAGGAGGCAGGGCAGAGATTTATATTTTCCCAAGATATATCTTTGCTTTTCATATCCACCCACACAGAAGCAAAATGCCAGCAGGGACAAGTTGTATTTCTGTTTTATGTAAGATGGATGTTCCTGTGGTCCCTGTTACCTAAGAGCCTCAGCACCTCCTAAATCTGTCATTTACTGCACAGCACCATGTTAAATTGAGATTATGGGGTGTGGATGTACCAAGGGACTGAAGAGCACAAACAAGTCTGCACAGGGGGTCTGCGGTCCACGGAGCAGGGAATTGGTCCTTCATTTGCCTCATTTCCCGACTATCTGAAAACGCTTCCCTCTGTGTTTTCATCCTTCTCCCAAGATCAGATCGGCTTCTGCAACAGCATAAATGCTTCAATTTCCTCCTACTGTTTTCTCTGAACGCTTCGAATTTTATCCACGAGCTTCACAAAATTGAAGTTTGTTTGCTCCGGAGCGCCGAGATTACGGGCGCTTCTTTTTTATGCTCCTTTGAAAGCAAAGCCTTTTGCTTTGCCATCAGTTTATCACATCGTTACCCAGAAATTCACCATGAAAAAGAAACCCGGGAAAGGGTAAATTTAAATGCCTTGTGGCTCCCCCCCAAGTGACAATATACCCAAGGAATTAAGGGATAATGCCTTTAGGCTTTTCCAGTGTCCCGACCTGGTGATTTGTGGGATGTCGTGTGGACACAGACCTTTTTCCCGAGAAGAGACCTCCTTTCTGATGCCCTTTGGATAAGGAAACAGTGGTGAGTGAGGGCCCTTCTGCAGTGCTGCCCCAGGGAGGGTGTCCTCCTGGGCTTCTGAGGTGCACCTCCAGCCAGCCCCGTGCTCAGGAGTCAAACAAAGCAACCACCTCCCAGGTACAAAGCTTTGAGCCAATTAAGAGTCACAGACACAGCTCTGGGATAACATAGTTAAGAATTTAGGAGCGTGGGGCAGTTGGAAATTCCAACCATGGGATAACAGTGCAGAGACCAAGGTGGGAGCAGGAGGAGGAGAAGGAGGGACCCCACGCTGGAGCAGGGCAGGGGAAAGACTAAAAGTTATTTCCCCCCCTTCTGCAGCCCCTGGAGATCCCTCGGGGTGCACAGACCCCCCTGCAGCCCATGGGGTGACCCCCAGGACAAGAGCAATGGCAGAACCAACACCCCACTGCAAACCCCCATTCCCTGCTCCCTTGAACTGCTGGAAAAAGGGAGGAGTGGGAGGAGAAAGATGTTCTAAAAACTGATTTATTTCTTACCTTTTAGTTTTATTACTTTTAGTTCTAGTTCTTATCTTGTTAGTAATAAATGTAAGTATTTAACCACCCTGAGTTTACTTTGCCATTCTCTCTCAGCTGGTTTTTAGCCTTTTCTCTTTTTCCTTTCCCTCTGGGAAATCGGGGGTGTTGGAGGTTTGGGTGGACCCCGGGTGAAAACTGCCACAGAAAGCTGTCTGTGTTCTCTCCAGACACCTCTGGGGATGAGGAACCACAGCTGACCAACCCATTTTGTGTCTCCTGTCTTTGGAGGACACAGAGCTCTGCTCAGGGCTGCAGATACACACAGGCTGTGCTGCTGCAGCTGCTGGGGAGATGGGGGTGATGCCTGAGGGTTTGGGGGTGATGCTTGAGGATTTGGGGGTGATGCCTGAGGATTTGGGGGTGATGCCTGAAGATTTGGGGGTGATGCCTGAGGATTTGGGTGGATTCTGTAGACTTTTTTGAGTGGTGGAACAGATTCTCCTGGGTTGCTCCCATTTGTAGGTGGTGTTTAGAGGTCACTGGGCACTTTCTCTTGCATTTCTGAGGTTGACCAAGGACACACAATGTTTTGAAGAAGCCACCTGCAAGATGGCTTGAAGGCACAACAGAAGAGAAGGCCCAGAGCCCTTGGAGAGGCTCCAAGGGGCAGTTCTGAGCTTTCTGAAGGTGGGCACCAGGGGGTAATGGGTTGGTTTTTAGATATATGTTAATTATTGGAAGTCATAACCACTGTGACATCACTGATTCCACGGGCACATGCTTTGGTGTGCACCTGGAACCTTCCAGATAAAGGCACTTCTCCATCTCCACTACTGTTGTTTTGAGCCTTTTCCCAGCAATTTAGGCAGCAGGTGAACAAAAAGCAAGACACAGGAGATGGCAGCAGGAGTGAGGGAGAAGGGGCCCTGAGCACCCCTGCTGCTGGCAACTGTTTGACTCCAAAACGTGGGGCTCAGGGCTGATCTGAACCCCCCTTGTGGAAATACTTTACAGAAGATTCCAGGGTAAAACACACTTCAATCTCCAGAGTGCCTAAGCCTGACAGGAACTTGCCATAAGGCTTATTCTTCTCTTGGTAATTTTCTTTTCACTCCCCTAAAGGCAGGACTATTAAGCAGACATGAGATGTTTATTGTTTTTGTGTCAGTGCTGGAGGAAAGGATCCTGAACAAAATGCTTGCTAAGAGGTAGGCTGCTCTCAAGCTGCTGTGTAGAGCTTTGTTTTATTCATTTTTGTTGTTGTTCTTTGTTGTTTGTTTGTTTTTTTTAATGTAGACTTTGCAGAACATGTTTCCTCAGTTCCAGATCTACTTTTCTTTGTGTAATTGAATTATTAACCTGCTGCAGGGTCAGCAGAATGGCTGATTCCTGGAAGAGCACAGCCCAAATCCTGGTATCATTATTCACACTGAGAAGCTCCACGCCCAGCACGAGGCCTCACTGAAGGATCTACCTGCAACCTGTGCTGGTGCTGCTGGCTGGGAATTAAATTAGTAGTTTCTAATAAATGGAATCACAGCACAGGCTTCAGAAAATCAGGAGAGGTAACAGAAGTCTGGACTGATGTAGAAAATCCAGGTGCAGGGGGATGCAAGTGACCCCAAGTTTTGCTCAGTCAAAAAGAATAAACCGAAAGGAAAACAGGACCCCAAAAGCCAGCTCTTGGCAAACCTCTAATGACCCTTGCACAGACTAAATTGCTGTGCATTAATAGAATCTCTTTTCTGTTTCAAATTCCTGCTGAAAATCTTTTGCAACCCAGAATTAAACTGTTCACTTCCTAAAACTGGATATTTCAGTTCCCAGCTCTGACATCTGTTGAAAGTTTTTGTGTGCTTTAATGTGCTTAATTGCCTGTAATGCATCTTCCTCTGCCCAGGTTTTTGTTATACCCTGACTCTTTATAAATTCTGGGGTTTCTTTATGCTTTGTTCTCCAAAGGGAGAGAATTTAATGTTGAGTCTCTGCAGCCTTTCCCCCACAAATAAAAAAGAAATAATGCTGAAGTAAGTAACAGATGTCAGTTCCTGTCACTGTGTTACTTTGGGACGAGAAATGTGGTGTTAACCAGAGAGCTTCCAAGTCCTGTGAGCTGGAAGGCAATTAAGCATTGTTAATCAGATGTGGTTAGCAATAAAGCAATGGATGAACTGCCAAAAATATGGAAACCAAAAGCACATTCCATGCACTCACCTGGAGCTCCCTAAGGACAGAAAGTTGGCGTTGACACAGTTTTGTCCTGTGTAAAGGAAATATCCACGTCGCTAGAATTAAAAAGCAACACTGCATGGTGCAGGTGGAACTAATTGTGGCACATTGCAGAAAAATAGTGGAATTTGGGCCCCTGACTCCACTGTTTCTGCTTCCCTTGGAGTGCTTGGAAGCAAAGAGATGTCCTCCAAGGACACGGTGAAATATCCCTCTCTGCCTCTAAGTGTCCGTATTTCAGGAAAGAAAGTCTTTGGAGGCTTTTATTTCTTTCCTCTGACTTTAACTTTGGCATAAATAATATTCAGAGTTGGCAGCCTGTACTTTACTCCCAGTTTCCTCACTGGGATGGGAATAGGAGGCTGGATGTTAGTCAAGCTGCCTAAAGCACCACTGAGGGATATCCAGCCCCTCTCATGATCCTGCTGGTAAACAACCAGCTCCTGGATTTGTCTGACAAACCTCTTGCACTGGGAAATGATGACATGTCACAAATGCTGTCAACATTACTATTATTATTATTATTGTTACCAGCATTAGTGTTGTTACTCATGCTATTCATTAGTTTTGCTGGGGGTGATTTGGTTCTTCATTGCATCCCAAGGAGAAAGAGGGAATAGTTTTCATTTCAGAATGTTTTCTGAATGTAAAAACCCTTCTCTGCTGTGGTCTGACTGTGGCTTGGAGTAGATGGCTGGGAGGGGCTTTCCTGCCTGAGGAGGAACAGCCTGGGAAGGGAATCTGGGATGTGTGGAAGGGGCCACAGCACCTGCTGCGTGGTGGGAGCTGTAGCAGTGAGTGCTGCATAATTCAGTCCCAGAGCTGAGCATTAAAGTGTCCTGAAGTTCTTCTTGATACCCTTCGAAGGAATTTAGAGATATGGGAAGAATTCTCAAATTAAAAACCCACCCCATGACTTCCACAGGGTTTTCTGGGTTTGGAAGTCTTGCTCTGCCTTAAAAATAATTACAGCATTAGAGTCTCCTGCTGGATTTCCTCGGCATTCCGCTTCGGTACAGCCACGGAAGGAGCAATTAAAGCAAGCTGAGAGGAAGAGCAACGTGGGCTCTGTGTGTGGGATGGTTTCCAGGTGGGATGGCTTTCATGAGTGCCTTGAAACCCATTCTGCCACATGGTTCTTTAGAGGCCTCCCCACGGAAGCAGCTCAATTATTCAGTCAGAGCAGAAACTGTTTGATTCCACGTCTTGTGCTGCGAATGGTTGGACTGAAATGTGGGACACTCTGCTCTCAACAAGGTTCTGGTATTTGCATTTGTACTTGCACTTGTCCTGTGGAGCAGCAAAAGAGTTGCCAGCACCAGCTGGGAGATAGGAATATCATTAGCACATATTTTGTTTCGTATCTTCAAGGTTAGTACAAATCACAAAACCTCTGCAGCTGAAAGAGAGGAGGGGGGAAAAAACCCCACAGCTCTGGAATTGAACTGGACAAGTTTTAAGGTACGTTGGAACATCTGCCTTTGGCCCAGGGGAAGGTCCCTGGCACCATCTCACTCAGAGAATTTGTTCTCATCCCTGCTTAAAAACTGTTCTTTCTGCCCCCAAAGATGTATTTCCCGCTCTCAGCTGGTTCAGCTGCCTTGGGCACTCAGTGCTGCACTCCTGGTGTCCCTCTCCCCACCTGGGGGGATGCCGAGGACTTGAACTCAGGGTGGGTTCTCCTGGTCAGTGTGGGCTCCCCTCTACACACTACCAGGTTTACATACAGATTTTCTTTTTTTTTTTTTTTGAGAGTTGGGGGATTTATAACTGCTTTGGGTTAAAAAAATAGATTAAAAAAAATAGCATTTTTCTTGGTGAAGAAAAGTGACGTTTCCCCCTTCCCACCAAGCAGCAAGTTGTGTGAGATCATCTTAACGTGGTGCCAAGAAGGTGCAGGGCTGGACTGGGGGCTGTGTGGTGGCCCTGCACTAGCAGAGAACGATTCCCCAAGCTTTGCCTTGAACTAACACTGACTTCATTGTGTTACACGTTCTATGTTACCATATGTACACATCACCATTTTCTAATTATTTTCCAATTTGAATTTCTCCAGTGGTTCTCTAAAGGGCACTGGCTCAGGATCACTGCGAACATCACGACGCCCACCTGGCATGGTCCAACCATCCATCCCTAACTGTGCACCCCCTCCCCAAGTGCAGAATGCCTTGTCCATTGTGGGCAGTGTTGGCACAGCCAAGGAGTGTGATTTCAAACTGAGCTGCTCTCTTTTAACCTTGGATTAGCTCATGATTCTTCAGAAAGCCACTGCTCCTTTGTTGGCACTCCAGAGACAACCTAAGCAGTGAATGAATCCTCTCCTTAAACACAGCAACTAATTGTGCCAGTCCAGGAGCTGGGGCTTCTCCTGCAGACAAGCTGAACTCTTCATCTCAAAGGGCAAGACCAAGCCCACAAGTCCTGTCAGCAGGACATGGTGGTTCCCAGATGAGATAACACCATGACACTCCTGGGGCAGGTGGAGATTTGCTGCTGTGCTTTGTACCCCTGGGGAAAGAGTTGTTCCAGCTCTGAGACAGCATATTTTCTACCTTCTCCCATGTTTCAGAACTGGAAAAACAGAGGAAATCCCTAATCCTACTGGCCAACACAGAGTTGCCACTACCATGACTCCTTGCCCTTCTTGCTATCCCAAACCTCAGGATTCAGGAGATTCAAGAAGCTGTGCCTGTTCTGTTCCCTTATTTTGCTTTATTCCCCAATGTTTGCCCTGAGAATCTAAAGTTTTAGAAACTCTTTGTGCTACCCAAAGAATTTGCAAATAGAATGGAACTACTCATCTCAAAGGGCAAGACCAAGCCCACAAGTCCTGTCAGCAGGACATGGTGGTTCCCAGATGGGATAACACCACAGGGAGACACATCCTGGTGAGCCCAGAGCTCCTGGGGCAGAGAGAGGTTCACTGCTGCATTACGTGCCAATTTATACACCTGGGAAAAGACTTATTCCAGCTTTGAAACAGCACAACTTCTACCTTCTCCCATGTTTCAGAGTTGGAGAAAGAGAGGAAATCCCTAATCCTACAGAGTTGCCATTCCCATGACTCCCTGCCCTTCATCCCAGACCTCGGGATTCCCATTCAGGATGCTGGGCCTCTTCAGCTCCGCTGCTCTCAGTTCTTTCCCGGTGTTTGCCGGGAGGATCAAAAGTTTCAGAAACTCCTCCTGCTTCCCAAAGTCTTCCCAAACAGGAGACAAGCGGCAGTGAGAGGCGCTCTGCCCTGATCCTGGCAGGGGGGATCCCACAGCACGGCAGGAATGGGCAGCTGTAGGTCTCCAGGAGTTGGGAACGCCGTTCTCCCACCTGATCCCCCAGAAATTGCCTTCCACTCGCTGATTTGCTGCTGAGGACACCAGTGGGGTGGCAGGGTATGTAATCCAGGCTGCAGTTTTATCAGAGAGGTCCCTTGTGGTGCCCATCAGCTCTGGAGCTTTTGCACTCCTGCACCACAAATTAGCAGTGACTGAATGCAGGCTCAACCCAGAGATCCTTGAACCTCTGGGAGTTCCTCCAAAGAGAGTGGCCTGAGGTTTTCATTTCTGATCTAATCCAAACTCAGCAGCTTCGTGATTTCATGCCCAGCATGAGAGCACTGCAGTCACCACACGTTTCATGAATATGCTAATAGGTAAATTCGGGGTTGGAAAGGCAAGTGGAAAAGTTCTGGCTAAAACCAGCTCAGAATTCCCTGCCTGTGCTTACACACACCTTTCCTGCCACTCTTCCCAGTCTGGGTTTGGATCAATCCGCCCACGGGAGAAATCATAATGAAATAAAATAAGTGTGAATTACAAAACAGATGAAGAGCTGAACAAGTTCAAGAAGCTCCAGATCACAATTTAGATTAAAGACATGGACAGTCCCTCCCCTGGGGGAGGTGACAGCTACATCCTCCTGAACATGACTGAACTTCACCTCTGAGCAGTTTCGTGGCCTGCCTGGAGATGTAGGCAACTGCAAAGTAAGAGAAGGCTCAGGTAATATATTTTTAAATGAAGACACAAAGATACATATAAATGGAAACATGATTATTCAACCATGTCAGGCATCTGACCTCCCCAAATTACCTTCAGGGAAAATGGCACATGCATGAAATTCCAGGTAGTGTTCTCATTTTTCAACATTTCCGTCGTATTGTGTCGTGGCCTTTTCTCCTGTAACTCAAACACACCCAGACTGGAGTCTCTCAGAAGTACATTAGCTTTTGAAACACTTTGCTTGCTGTTATACAAGTGTTTTTAAACCCTACTGAATGTGAGTTTAAATACTACAAGTGAAACATGAGGGTTTGGTCTGGAGCACATTTATGGTCCTCGGTGTCTGGAATAGGTTGATCCAGAGGGTTCTGTCGCTGCAGGAGAAATTGCTGTGATCCATCAATCACTGCAGAGCCAGGGGTCAGAGAAATGCTGGATTTCCTTTTAACCCTTCAGTGAAAGGCAGGAGACACTCCAAGGGACCTGCTGCATATTCTCATGGAATCTCCAATTGATTTTGGATTTCCTTTACGCAGACCCTGAGTCCATCAAAATGATATGAAAACATTTATGTTTGACTTATTCTTCCCTTCACATTGTTTGCACTTCACAGACCAGTCAAAGACTGTTGACTTTGAATCTCTCTCTCTACTTGTGCTCACAGAAATCAAATACAGCAAAGAAGCATTTTTGCCCTGATTTGCCCAGATTTGTCCTTTCCTAGGGAATAAGTTAAAAAAAAAACAACAAAAAAAAGCTGGAGAATAATTCAAATATGGATGATATTGAGTTCTCAGATTCTTCACTGAGCAAATAACAAGTTTCTCTCCTTTTCCATGTGTCAGGTAATAGTTGTTTCTTAAAAGGTTACAACACACATTGGAGTCCAAATACAAGTGTCAGCTAAGAGGGAAAAACTAAAAATCTGGTCTGTGTTCACACTGGAGGTACATACAGATATCTCAAAGGCTTTTGCACCTCTGGAAATCAGAGCTCCCTCTGTCAGGAGGACAATGGGGGTGTTTTAGCAGACCCTGCTGGAGAGCAGAAGGCTGACAGAAAAGCCCCAGCTCTGGTTGGCACCCGCTGGGACAATTTCCTGAAGAAAATTAATGCTGCAGATGACTGTAACTGTGAGGCAGGAGAGGCTCAGGCACGTCCCCAGAGCGTGGGCACTGCACCATGCCAAAATTCAAATATTTTGCATTTGTAGCTCCGCAGGCAAAAAGGTTTTAATGAACCCCAAATTTCTCCTGTTGCCCCATCCTTATTGTCACAAGAGCATCCAGCACCTCAGTCAACCCAAGAGATGCTCCTGCTGTTACTCTAAACCCCAAACCTGATTTTACAACTGGTTATTCCAGAGAAACACATTCCAAAGAATGACTACAAGGACATAAAGTGAAGATTCTGCTGCTTTGTTTTTAATTTTATTTTTTAAATATTTCATTTTTTCCATGTAACAAGCAGCGATTCTCATTGAAGCCGTAAAGTGGACAAGAAGAAAACCAGAGAAGGGAATTCTTTCCCCCACTTATTTATAACTTCCTCCCATGGAGCATCTTCCTGGGGAGGGAGAGATGGCAAAGCAGATATGGAAACGAAGCCATCTCCCAGCAGAGGGATGTGGCATCAATCAGGATCCTGCTGGAATGGTCAGGGAGGTGACAGACTGTGGGATCAACTGCTCTGGTGTTCAGGGTCTCTTTCTTCACCCAGGTGATGAAACCATGACCACAAGAGAGGGTGTTTTGGGCAGATTCATTTGGTGTCCCAGGCTGGGTAAAAATAGTTGAGACAAGGAAAATGTATGAACTGGCAGCTCCAAAAAACCCCAAAAGTTTCTCAGTGCCCTGTCCCCAGTGTGGGGCAATTAATGAGCTTCATCCCAGGGATCCTCTTCCAGCGAGCACAGGGTGTCCACACAAGTACAAATGACAAACTCTGACACCCTGGGAAAATTAGGGCACAATTCCTACTTACTGCCATGAGTTTTGTAGCAAGAATTCTGTTAGGAATTTTTCAGCCTGGCTTGGTTTTTCAGGTGTTTTCAGGTTTTTCAGCAATTCTTCAGGTGTCAGCTTGGCTTGGAGCTGTGGCTCCACATGCACAAATTGTCCAAGGTTAACCTATGAATTCCAGAATTCTCATTTATTCAGGGTTTTTACCTATTTCTTGAATTCCAAATTCTTACTTTGGGATGTTTTTGGCTTCTGATGTATCAGGGCACTGCTAAATGACTCAGAAACTGGGTCCTCCTGGTCTGTTCATCCCTCATGAATAAGCAGCCTCAGACCCAGCAGAAGACACCAAGGTGAATTAACTCCTCCTGTCCTCTCACCCACCTCCACTCCAGTGACTGATAAACTGAACAAATTAACTACAGACTGCGGGAGCAAAAGATCCACACTGGAAGTGTTTTAAGTGTCTGGGTGTCTTTACATGGTCCATTTACAAGGGGAAAAAAACCCCAACCAAACAAGAATACTTTTTTCTTGTTGTTGTCATTGTTGTTCTTTGTTTGGTTTTTGTTTGTTTTTTGGTTTTTGTCTGGAGCAGAAAGAAAAAGCACAGGCTTGGCTCACGAGGATGCCTGTTAGTCCTCCCTGAATTCATCAAAACTCTAAGAATCCTTAATGAACCTGAAATATAAAGTAATTATACCCATTTCAGCTTATTTCATGTCTGCAAGCCCATCCCTGCTGTGCATTTCCAACCAAGTATTGAAGTGACAGTCCCAAGTTTCCAGTCAGTGAATGGAGCCAAGAGCCAGTGGCCCTGTTTGGGCCATTCCCAGCCCTCCACTGGGGTCCAAATTTGCAGCAGACTCAGAGATTTGAACACTGCCTGGCTATGTTGTGGTGCTCTAAGGCTGCTCATGAATGATTCATGTAGTACAGCTCAACAGGGGAGGTTGTATGAAATATAAAGAAACAAAACAAAAAACAACAAAACAAAAAAAAAACCACCAAAAACAAACAAACAAAAAACTAAAAAAAAAAACACAACAAGAAAAACACAAACAAAAACCCAAAAACAAACAAACAAACAAAACCAAAACCAAAAACAACAACAACAACAAACCAAACCAAAATAACTCCCAAATTAACCCCTAAATTAGCTTTGTGATGTTGTTGGTCGTGTTTTCCACCCCTTGCTCTGGTGTTGTGGTCCAGGGGGGGATGCTTGGAGAGCCCCACCCTGAGTTGGACTTGTCCAAGTCCTGAGATTCAATAAAAAGAGGGCTTTGATGAGCAGAGCAGCAGGAGCCACGTCCCAGCTCTGGGGCCATATATGCCTCCTGCACATTCCTGGTGCAGCTCCAGCACTCGGGAGCAGTTGGATAATCTGAATTCCTGGCTCTGGGAGCAGCTGTGGTGGCCAAGGATGTGATTTCCCAGCCCATTCCTGCCCAGCCCCAAAGCTGGAAGCTGCTGTTCCCACCAGCCCCTGAGCTGCTCAGAAACACTCCCAGCACTCCAGGAGCTGTAATACGGATTTTGGCCACGCCAAGCTGTTCAGTGAGAGGGTCAGGAGCTGTTTGCTGTCTCTGAGGACCTGGTGGCACATGAGGAACACACTGAGAGAGAAAAGGTCAGTGAAATGTGAGCTCTCCTGGGGATTTAATTCACCTGTCTTACAACTCAGGCTCTCAGAAGGAGAAAAACTGTCCAGAAGTCTTAATTAACATGCCACGAGATGACTGCTAAATGAAGCCCTTTAGGATATTATCTGAACCTTATCACATGTTGCAGCACCAGCTAAAGGGCAGGGAGCTCTTGGAAGGGAAATCCAGGCTCTTGCTTTCCAAAGGCAGCAAGGTCTGGGCTGTTCAGCAATTTGCTGGGGAGATGATGCACCACTAAACCTTCCTCTGTGTAAAACACCATTTGTGGGAGGGAGTCCTGCTGTCTGGAGCTACCAGAAAGGAAGGTCCTTCATCTCTCATGGGTTCTGCTGTTAAAATTCACGATTTTTACTTCTACAAAGCATTTCTGTGCCCCACAATTACACTTTTGCTTGCCATCAAATGTTCTTTACGCACATGGCTTTGCCTCAGACTCGGGTCACTGTTGTTTGTGTGTGTTCCCTTCTCCCCAGCCTGTCCTACAGCTGGAGTGTCACGGTTGCATTTCAAGGTCCTGACCAGGAATGGGTCCCTGGCGTGCTGGATGCTGCACAAACAGAGATAAAGAGAAGCACCTGCTGTGGAGAGATAAAATCCACACTCAGCCAGGATTTGTGCCCTTCAGGTGGGATGTGATCCTGCAGGGAGGCCGTGGGGAGGTGAATCCATCACCAGCAGAGCCACGTGGATGGAGGAGATGGAGATCCGGCCTCGGGAGACTTTGGAGGGGACAAAGAGCCAAGGCTTTGCCTTGTTTGTCATCCTGGAGTCCCAGGTGAAGAGCAGGCTCTGTTTGCAGAGGGAAGGACACCCTGGTTCCTGTGGCCATGGGCTGGGGACTCTGCCCAGCAGACCCTGGGAAAGGACAGAACCACGCCAGGACCATCACCAGAGTCCCTCAGCCAATGCTGGAAGCTCCTGGCTCACTTTACTCTGCTATGCACACAAAATAAGTCAATTTGGTGTTTATTGTAATTACAACAGGAGTTGGGTGCACCAGCCTGAGCCTCTGGTCTCTCCAGCAGGTCGTTGCTGGACTCTGCCACAGGTTCTAATGAGAGATTGTGTCATACAGCAAAGGCAGAGGGATGAAATGGGGAATCAGCTTTGGAGCTTTACACCTTCTATTATTACCAAATGAAGTTAAAAAAAAAATCACCACCATCAAAAACCCCAAACTAAAAAGATGTTGTATTTTAAATAAATACAATAATAAAAAATAGATAGTAAATAAATTTAAAAGAAGTAAAAAGGAGGAAGAGGAACATTCTATGTAGGCAGAGAGTGAAAGAAGGACAATCATTTTAGACTAACAAAGAACAGGGTGAGAAGGGATATTGGGAAAGAATTTCTGGCTAGGAGGGTGGGCAGGCCCCGGCACAGGGTGCCCAGAGAAGCTGTGGCTGCCCCTGGATCCCTGGAGGTGTCCAAGGCCAGGCTGGATGAGGCTTGGAGCACCCTGGGCTGGTGGAAGGTGTCCCTGCCCATGGCAGGGGGTGGGATGGGATGGGTTTTAAGGTCCCTTCCAACCCAAACCAGTCTTTGATAAATAAAGTGGGAGTTTTGGGAGGGGTCAGAACTGAAACTCAGCAACTGAACAGTTTCTGGGGAGCTTATCTATTAATGGGCTTCACATCTATCACGATAACACATAACAGAAAACACCTCGTTTTTGCAGCTGTTCAAAGAGAAGATCTACACACCACAACACCAACAAGTCCATGCTGCACCACAGGCAACAAGTTCTGCAGAGCTTGTGCATGAAACTCAAGCTCCAGAGGTTTGTCTCCCCTTCATCCCCCAGGCAGGGCTTGGAGCTCCAGATGATGGGACCTGATGCTGCAGCTCCTTCTCTGCCTCCTGTGAAGGGCAGAGCTTCAGAGGGGTTGGTTTGGTGAACAGCCCAAGGGAGTTTGGAGAGGGATCAACCATCCAGCTTTTCACTCAGGGAAGGGAGAGTGGAGGAGGGTCCTGTCTGCTCCTCACAGCAGCTCCAGCCTGAATTCCATCACTCTGAAGGCAATTTTGCTGGCAACCACAATGAGGGCTTTAATTCTGTTTAATTGCTCACATCCTGATGTGGAACAAAAAGTGTTCCCAAGGTAAACCCGGATTAGAGAAGCTCTGGACGTCCTCAGGCAGAGCCCATGGGCTGCTAACAACCACTCTGGTCTCTAATCCAAACGCAGTTTTAATGATCAAGAATAATAAAATCCTGGTAGATAAAAGGCTTGCCTTCATTATCGCTTTTGTTTCAGTTATTGATTAAAATGGGGGCAGTATTAATTAACACTATTAGGCTGATACTCCTACAATTGAGAGGATTGGTCTAAAGCTGCCCAGGAAATTTAAGAAGTGCCTCCCCCCGTGCTAATTAAGCTTTTCCCTAAGTGGAATATCTCTCAGGAACATTTATTTGGTATCCCAAAACTGTAATTCCTTTTTCAGGTTCGATGGGTATGATCTTTGCTTGTGCAAAAGGTGTTTGTATCCTGAATAGTGAACTGGAAACGACTGCTGGGATAGAAAATCCTAATGGAGCGAGATAAGCACAACTTTTACTCTCATGTAAGTGATTAAATCAATAATGCATCTGCCTCCTCTGATCTATTTAGCTACAAAGGTTAAAAATAATATGTGACTTGTTCCACAAGAATTTAATATTAAGATACACCTCAAGACACAGTGAGGCTTCCAGACCCTCTGGAGAAGTCTGAGCTCCCCTCCTGCAGCTCCCACGGCTTTTACTTGTGGATAAACCTGTTGTGGGACTGCAAATTGTTGGGTTGCTTTTCTGCTGGAGGAGCACAGGAAGGAGAAGGGCAGAGCTTTTTTGTCGTCCCTGGAAGCCCAAAGGAAGGAGAAGGGCAGAGCTCTGCTGTCCAACCTAAAAGCCCAAAGGAAGAAGGGCAGAGCTCTCTTGTCCTCCCTGAAAGCCCAAACGAAGGAGAAGGGCAGAACTCTGCTGTCCAACCTGGAAGCCCAAAGGAAGGAGAAGGGCAGAACTCTGCTGTCCAACCTGGAAGCCCAAAGGAAGGAGAAGGGCAGAGCTCTGCTGTCCAACCTAAAAGCCCAAAGGAAAGAGAAGGGCAGAGCTCTGCTGTCCCCCCTGAAAGCCCAAATCCTGCTGCGCGGCTCCTCTGGTGGCACAGACTTGGCTGTGCGACCCCCCTGCCTGTGCACTGACTTCGTTTTTAGGCTGAATAAATCCCGCTTAAAGGTATTTTAGCAAATGAAAACGTCATCTCTGTCAGGCTGTTACCCTGCCCTGGTGCTTCTCGGATTAATTACTGCCTAAACACGGCACCGGGGGTGGGTTTGCTGCTCCTCTGCTGCCTCAGGTGACCTCGGGAGCCACGGCTGGCTCGTTGAGAGGGATAATGATTCCTGTTTTTCAGCTAAAATAAATAACGCCTCCCTTTAATTTAGGCACAAAGGGAATCTGCACCTCCTCCCGAGCTCTAAAGGCACGGTGGGGATTCTAAACCAAAGATGCTTTTTGCCAAAACCTCGTGGAAATAGGAAGTTTGGGAGACAATCCATCACACTGGATTTCAACTTTTTTGCCTTTTTTTTTTTTTAAAAGATTTTCAGCAAATTTTTTTTATCAGAATTAATTGAGATTGTGCAAATTTAATCTGCTCAGAACTACAGACATCTCTCTAATTCTCTCATAAGACGAGATCTCATAATAGGAGGAATGTTGCCAGTATTTGAATCAGTATTTCAACTCTTTATTTAGAAAGGTACCCAAGGAAAAAGCAATTCCAGCAGCCCCAAACCCTGTGCTAGAGGAGATGGCCAAGTGGGTTGCACCCCAGAGATGTCCCTTGAAGTTCTTTCAAGCCAACTCTGTTGATTACAAAGATTTATATATTTATATATATATATTAGAAACACATTTTTGCTGCAAGCACTCAGAAAAATCACACCTTTCATCCATCCAAATGAAAAAGCAAACCCAACATTAGATAATACACTATTTTTAGGGTTTCTCCTCTGAAGCACAGATGCTGCAGCAACAGAAAGAGACCAAAGTACATTCTTTGTCTTCACAGACATTGAATAAAGGATGTTAGAGGGCTTCATTTGTGCTCTCTCCTCGTAATTACCAGAAATAATTACAATGGCATGACACCTGTATTTTCTTCCAACTCAGCTGCTCTGAACTACAGTTGCAAATATGAGGAGGGGGGCACAATTTAACCTTTTCATCTCGAGCCAAATCAAGGTCAGCTCTGTGTAGCATTTTCGTTTAGGAACCATAAGAAAAGCCCCAAAGGGGCACACCAAATTGGAAAGAGGTGATCCCACAGGGCACCTTTATTTAGGATACACAGCCAGAGGTGCCTGGGGAATATTGCAAAGGAGGGCAGGGTTCCTCGTGCCTTCCCCTGTCCCCAAGTGTTGGGAAGCAGGAGAGAAGCTCCAGATGTTGTCACTGTCACCAGTGTCCCCTCAGGCTGGGAACTCAGAAAAGCAGCTTCCAGTTTATCCCCCAGGGCAGAGAGGATTGCTGGTGGAAACTGGACTCGTTTGTAATTAGACTCCCCAGGGCCCTGATTATTTAGGATGTGTTTGATATTAAGATCATGCAGGAAAGGTGTAGACATGACCACATCATATTAAAACCTGTTCCACTAGTAAAATCCCATAGTTCAGTTCACTGCTGATAAAATCAGTCATTGAGATTGTCTGAAAAATATTTATTTCAGTATTTTTTTTTCATGGGCAAGAGTTAATTTATTAAAGGAGGCGGGGAGGGGAACCCTCCTGGTGCAGTAGTAGGAGCTTTTCTTGGGAGACACTTTTGGGATCCTGGAAGGCTTGCTCAGAAATAGATCTTTTTGGAGTTCAGTGAATAACCTGATGATTACAAACCCCAGTTTAGCTCTTGGCAGCTCAGTCGTTACCCTGCCTGGCTTTGTCAGACACCCTGAGATGCTGGAAAAGCTGATGGGCTTCTTTATTTATTAAGCATTTATTAAAAGGAAGCAGCTTGGTGTTTTAAAAGGTGTGTGTGAAGGGAAGGGGAGCAGCCTGCGTTGGCATCAGGGGATGGGACAAAGCTGAGCAAGAGGGAAGGGGAAGAAGCTGCTGAAAGATACTGGAAGGAGTTGCTTCTCTATTTACTGCATTGAGTGTTTACTACTGCTTTTTTTTTCACATCAAGTTGCTGTGTCAAACTGTTTCTTTGCAATGCAGCTGAGAAGCGCAAACTTGGAAAAAGAAATATTTCCAGAAGGCAGGAGCTGCCCCTTAGTGATTTCTTATCTGTTTAAATAAAACTACTTCCACTAATCCTTAAGGGAAAAAGGGGAGGGAAGAAGAAACAAAAAAAAAATCAAACTAAAAACCCACCAATACCAACGAATCAACCCCCCAAAAAACCCCAACCCCCCCCAAAAAAAACCCCCCAACACTAAAACCAACCAATCAAAAAGAAAACCCCAAGACCCCAAACAAACAAAGAAAGGCCCAAACCCCCATGTTTTTTAACAGGGTTTCTGTCAAGTAGAAAACATGATTATGAGTAGCTCAGGTGAGCTCTTCTTCCTGCTGCCACTTTGGTGGAAGCAAAATCTGCTTTATAAATACTGCATTTTTAAAAGAAAGTTCCCATTTCTGTGAATAATGCCATTACTTTCATTCTGAAGCAAATCCAGAGGAAGAGTGAAGCAACACAGCCAGCAGGAGGGCCAGCCAGGAGGAGGTAATAGATGCTTTAACTCAAAGAAAACTTCCAGACTGTGATTCAAAAATATCAAAATAAATAGGATGGCTTATTTTATCTCATGTAGTTTGGGGGGAAATGAGTGTTTTAACGGATTTTTAAAAAAAAATAAATAAATAAATCTGTCTTTAATACCTGAACAAGAATGAGCAGAATAATTCCCTTCCTGCAGCAAGGCTGCCTGGAATTGTTCCTCAGGGAAGTAAAAGAAGGCTGTAAGCAGAGAAAGAAAGTCTTCCTTTGCAGGCATAGCAGTGAATAAAAGAGTTGTGACTTGTATTCCTCAGGACAGAGCAGTGAAAGCATTGCCAGCCCTGAACCCTGACAGGATTACAGAAAAAGGGGTGCTGGAAGACCTCAGGTGGGTGCAGGTGAGGGTCACCAGAGCAGGGCTCTGCTGCTGTTGGCTCCTTGTTGGAATTCTGCCAGAACCAACCTGAGAATAATTGCACAAAGTTTCTAATTACCAAGATTTCCAAAGCTCAGAGGGAGGAGAAGGGGTGAGACCAACCGAGGAATTGCTTTCCCTGTTTTATTTTAAAAAAGGAAACTCAGTCCTCAGAAGTGTCTTTGGTGGCTGTGGCTGAGCCTGAGAAGCTCTGCCATGGTCCAGGGCAAGGACATCAGCAGGGATCACCACGCAGGAATTCCACCTGCCCTTCGTTCCTCTGAGCTTGCAAGGATGTGTTGAACAGTTCTGCTGGGGAAGGGGCTGCTTTTTCTGCATAAACAAGGTTTATTGCTGCAGCACTGGTAAAGAAGTTGCCAGGGGATGAGATTTCACTGGTGTGGATGCTTATCTTGTGACTCCCTTAACCCCTTCTTGGGATATCAGGTAGCACCCTTAGTTGTGAGAACTTCAAAAGCTGCATAAGGAGTCAGGATGGAATCCTGCTCTAAGATTCCAGTGGTGCCAACATTTCACCCCTGAGGTGTCAGACTTGGGTATTTTATCCCTCGGTTTTGCAAGGCTCCCAAGGAGCTGCATCCCAGCGAGTGTCCAAGGGCTTCTCTACAACTGCAAAGCCCATCCCAAAATCCCAGTGAAACCACTTCCATGTGCAAGTGAAGCAATTCAGGAAGTATTCAATTTGTCACTCTCTGCATCACACGACCACATTATACCACCAAAATCCTGAAGTCGTTGCACCTGGAGCTGAAAGTGGCAGCAAATACATAAAATAACACCCTCCAGTATTTCAGGCAGAGAGTACAGTGGGCAGCTAGAAAAGGAAAACACTCACCTTGGCTCTTCTGTGGTGATTTGTTTTATTTTCTGTTTCCTGTCTGTTGTTTTCTGGTTGTTCTTCAAATATCTGCTCAGGTGTTGAAGGTGATGGGAGCAGACCAGCTACAAGTAAAAGTCAAGTTAGGACTTCATTTTTTGTCCTCAGTGTTTTTGTATTGAAACAAGATTTGTTTTGATTACCCAAATATTCATTGTCTGCATAAAGCAGCATGTTCTGGAAGGTGACCATATCTATTTGTATCAGAATTCAGTATTCATTCTATTTGGATAAAAATTGGTATGCTGGAAGCCACAAATTCTGTGTGTCATTCAATGGACTTGTCCCTCCAAGTAGTTCTTCTGCAGACTCAGGTTTTGCCAAGGTTTTACCACATCCAAGGAATACCTCACCCATCTAAATACTCCTCTAAATGCCTCATCTAAGCTCTGTTTTCCTCATGGGCATGTGTGTGTCCTCCCAGCAGCTCACCCTGTGGGTTCAGCATGTCCTTTGCACTTGGAGGGCACAGCACTGACCCCTCCTCTCTCAAGGCTGGAGAAGCAAAACTGTGCAGTGCAGACAAATTCCCTTTTTATTTTTTGTTTGTTAGAAAACTGATTCCAGTGGGTTTGTTTCTGCATTAGCTCTGAGGAGCACGTGAAGGCTTTGGTGTCTGTTCTGAAGGGGCCACTCCAGGAAGGGGTGGCACATTTTCCTGGAAGCCCTGCTGCTGGGCTGGAGGGATTTCACGTAAGGAAATGTTGTGCTGGTGGAGCATCGAGGTGGAGGAGCTCCTGTGGCAGCCAGTGCTGCTCTGCCAGTGACAGAGACAGTCATGGAAGTGTTTAGCTTGGAAAACCCTCTGAGATCGAGTCCAACTGTTCCGCCGCGGCCACCACTGCCCCATGTCCCCAAGAGCCACCTCCACAGAGCTTTCAGATGCCTCCAGAGGAAGGAGGATGAGGAAGTTTGCTGGTTATTGGGTGGATTGGACGCTGTCAGCGGTTTCTGAATCCCTCGGGGAGCTTCAGGTGATGGTGGGGTACAGCAGCTTTAGGTGGTCTCTGCTTGGACCAGACCCTTTACAAGATCCTTGATCCTGAGCTGTGTTTCCCCTCTCCACTGTTTTTATCCTCAGATACACCACTGGGTACATTTTTATAGCACACTAATGTTCTCTGATTTAAAGACCCACTCGAGAATGCTCATTAGCCTTTTAGTCTGGGAGGGGCTGCCCTGGTATCAAGTGTTCCCTGCAGCTCTGCAGGCTGTCATTCTCCCCATGCTAAAAGTGCTTCTTCAACTGGAATCTGAACACATAACTCAGCTTAAAAGATGGTGGTGGGGGGAGTTATACTTTCAGTAAATAAAAAATAGTAGCCTACACTAATTAGCAATTCCTCGTAGCAACTTCACTCTAAGAAATGACATTGAATCTGAAAGCTTCCTAGTATTTAAATATATTTCAAGCCAGAGCACTGGCAGTGTTTAAAAGGTCTTGGGTGCTTTGAATTGCTGATTGCTTTGACAGCTTGACAGTGATTTGTAAACCAAAGGTGTTGGCACAGCTTGCTCTGCTGGCGGAGCAGGTACAGAGTTCAGGCTCCGCAGCAGGCACTGCCTGAACACAGGGATGAGAAATCGCTCTGAGAAACATTTCCACTGGGGGAGAATCGAGCTGCTGCTCCTGCAGGCAGCAAGAGCTCATCCCAAAATGATTCAGACCGATGGAGAGGCTCCTATTGATTCTGATGGCCTTTGAATCAATCACTTTCCCCCCCCCCCTCATATGTCCCATTTTATGGGGTGTGTTTTTTGTTATCAGAGCTAAACCACGGCAAGTCTGCATCAAATGAGAGGCTTCACCAGCTTTAAGGAGGGAAACAAGGCTTAAAAACTGAGGCAGGTAGAGTGATTTATAATCTGTAATCACATAAATTGAGCTCAACAGCAGGCTTGAATATCCTTTTCCCTCTTTTTCCATCTCCCTTCCACACAGAATTCCTCTTTTCACACCAAAATCTTCAAACACTTTATTTCAGTTCTACAGAGATTTCTCAGTCACACACCCGAAGCCCAATCCTAGCTGGACCAGGAACATCTTCCCATACCCATAGCAGCAGTTGTAAAGAAAAGACCCGAATTTTCAGAGGTGGCTGATTTCCTGAGCTTCTGCTGGGATCTCCACAAAGCCTAGAAACAATTAAGTGGGGCAGCTGAGCGTGAAACGCCACACCTGCACACTTGGTTAGCCACGGAAATTTACAGTGGTTTCCATTACAGTGCCGTATTTTACACATTAAACCCAGCCCGTGGTGCGTTAGGAAACCCTAAATTTTCCCGGTTTGCAGACTTTGCAGGTGTGGGTTCAACGCCCAATTGCTCTGCTTCGTTATCTCAGGGGGCTTCAGAGTCCTTGTAGGACCTTTGGAAGCTGCACGTGGGGGCAGTAAAAGCCCTGCCCAGCCCAGGAAAAAGGCTCCGAGGTGTAAATATTTCAATTCAATGGTTTTTATGGGGCTCTGTTTTTAGCTGAACGCTGGAAATGTTGGCGGGGTGGTGGCGTGAGAAAGCCTTTCTAAGGGGAAGAGTGGTCAAGCACCGGGATTACGAGGTGTTAAGAGCCACCCAGAAGCTGAGCCATCTGCTTGGCTCCCGACTTGTGGAGAAGTGGTAGAACCACTCTCAGAAACTCCTCTACGTTCTCCTCCTGAAGTGTTTTCCCAGATTCTCCCTGTTCCAGGGGTGTCCTTACCCTGAGAGCTCCCCAGAGATGAATGCTGAGCTGGGAAGTGCTCAGGGAAGATGCTCCCCAGATCCAAGTACCTCTGGGCTATCAGTTCTCCAGAGGGCAATACAAGCCTAAGATTGGCTCATGCTCAACAGAGTATCCTGGGGAAAACACGGGAAAATGGATCAAAATCACCTGCTGAGGTCCCTTCTCATTCATCTCTGACACTGTGTCAGGGAGACAAAGGCACAAAACACACATTTTTTTCGTGTACAACGCCCCTGACACAGTCAAATCCTGACTCCTGCGTTTGCTGCAAATGCCCGAGTGTCAGTAAGTTCACACAGAACTCCACAGTTTGGGGTTTTATTCCCTCCCCTCTCAGCTTTTGAAGAGAATGAAGTTTAATTTGTTCTATTTTGGCAGCCTGGGGAGCAGATGCAAAAAGAAAAATCCCTTCATGTTCTCTCAGCATTAGCTGCAACGTTGCAGTTTCTGTCAGTGACGTCCAATTGGAGGTGATTTCCCCAGGAAACTGCTCAGTGGTGCAAGTGAAAAACAGAACCCGTGTCCTAAATCCCAGCCCCACCTCGAGCCCCGATGTGCTCAGCCTCAATAAGAGGGTTGCTGAGTGTCCAAGAACGTGGCAAAGGCTGAGCTGCAGCTGGAAAGCCACGGGTTTCCTGGTGGCTGGAATGGAGAAGGTCGTGGGGATGTGCTACGTTGTCATGGGTTTCTGTAGCTGAATTTTAGTAGCAGGGGGGGTTTCCAGGGTGGTTTCTGTTAGAAGCTGCCAGAAGCTTCCTCTGTTCTGTGGAGCCAAGGACAGCCAGGGCCAGGAGGGACCTCCTGCTGGGGGACAGAGTTGAGCCAATTAAGAATTATAGTCACAGCCCTGGGATAACAGGGTTAAGAATTGTAAATGTTGCACAGTTGTTATTCCAGCCATGAGATAACGGTGGGAGCAGGAGGAGGAGAAGGAGGGACCCCACGCTGGAGCAGGGGAGGGGAAGGACTGAAAGCTATTCCTCCCCCCCCCCACCGAAGCCTGTGGAGATCCCTCGGGGTGCACAGACCCCCCTGCAGCCCCTGGAGGAGCAGGTGGATGCAGAAGGAGCTGTTGCCCTGTGGGAGGCCCAGGATGGAGCTAGATCCTGGCAGAGACTCGTGGCCATGACTCCTGCAGAAGGAGACCCACCCGGAGCAGGTTTTTCCCCAGTAGAAGTGTTGCCCGGGGGGTGGACTCACGTTGGAGTCTCTCAAGGACTGTCCCCCGTGGGAGGGACCCCAGGGGAGCAGGGGAAGGACTCAGAGCTGTGGCCCCCCTGCAGCCNCTCTGATGTTGTTTTGCCCTTATCCCTCAGCTGTTTTTTGCTTTTTCTCCTTTTTTCCTTTCCCTCTGGGAAAGGGAGGGCCTGGAGGTTTGGGTGGGCACCGGGTGAAGACCACCACACACGTGGAAAAAGCTCCCCTTGGAGCGCTCGGTCCTGCTGCCTGACACTTCCCTCGGCTCCCCATTGGGCTGAGGGGGGGCGACGTGATAAATGCCATTATGATTCATGTCANGAATTATGATAAAAATAATATTATAAAAATTATGATAAAAGAATGATAAAAAATTATGGTAAGACAATGTGAATAACGATAGAACTGTTGAGTTTCTCTTCTTTATCAAAATAATGTGAGTTACAGTAGAATTTAGTTTCTGTTCCTTATCAAGATAATGTGAGTTCTGGTAGAAGTGTTTAGTTTCTCTTCTTTGCCAAGATAATGTGAGTTACGGTAGAACTGTTTCATTTCCTTGAAAAATACATGAATTACAGTGGACAGAACTGACACAACAAAGAAAAATATGTTGGAGACTGTTAAACACCATTGTAAAATGTATATGTATACCATTTAATGAATATGTATTAATTAATTGGCTAAACCTCCAACCTGTGCTGTGCTTGGCATGCAGTTTTGGGGAGCAAGGACTCCACCACATCCAGCTCTGTTTGCTTTCACCAGATACTAAACTTTTATTCTAAACCCCATTTTTTGGGTCTGAGACTGTTTCTCACAGGCGCTACTAATGAGGGAAGCAAGGTGTGATGTTCTTGCAGGAGTGCTGACAGGAGGGAGCCTGAGCTCCAGGCAGGGACTGCTTGCTTTAGCATTGTCTCTGCTGCTGTGAAACGTGCTCTACATCTTCTGGGCAAATATCATTTGGAATTAATTGAGTGGGAAGGAGGATGTTGGGGAAGCGCATCTTCAGAGCCGGCAGAGTGTGACTCTTTAATCAAAAGGAGTGATTGTAAACATAAATTAGTTCTTGTTCTTCCCCCTGACTTGGAGAGGGAGAAATGTGAAGGCTTCGAGGTTAGAAAAAATCTTTTCCTCCTGAGTTTGCACTTTCAAATCTTGTAGATGCTTTGCTGGTCTGGTTGAACCATTATGTAATGATGATGACTTCAGTGGTACTTGAAGACCACGCTCTGTATATATACTGATTTTTAATTTTTTTTAGAGTTTTTCCTATATTCTATTATTCTCCACAGTCCAAATAGATCATCTCATGGCAAAACTCTTCTTGTCCTTCTATCTCCTTCCTCTGGGAGGACAACATTTTTCAAGGTGTCCTTACCAGCAATCTCTGATATATTTTCCTCCTAAGGAGTGACTTTAGGCTTTAGGACAACAGTGAGCTAAAATACCAAGTGTGTAATTTTCCCATGCAGTTTTTATGGTAAATGAGTAAAGCTTTGGAGTTCTTGTAGGTCTTCAGCCTCTGTGGAGTTGTGAGGGAAAGAGAACACGATGTGGATGGTCTGGGGATCCAGTAGTCTAATTAGGTCTGAGCTGTAAAGCTGAATGATCTCATTTAATATCTACTGATTAGAGTTTGGTCTGAAGCTTGATGGGAGCAGAGGGAAATCTGGGTAGAAACGCCTTGAAGGGAGGAAGAAACATCATCCCAGGCATATTGCAAGACTTTCTACTAAAGTGCCATTCCTTTTGTTTGTGGAGTACTTGTTATATAAAGGGAAATTAGGAGATCTTAAATATGTCAGTGCTACATTGATGGAACACTGGCCAACCCTCTTAAGGGTGTTTAAAGTCCCTTCAGGCTGCAGGATCAGAATGTCAGTGGATAAAAAGAACAGGACATGATCTTTGGGCAGTTTCAAGTATTTGCTCTGCTGTGCCCTGAGTGACTCTGCATGTGGCACACACTGACATGTCCCTTCAAAGGGATCAACAGTCCAAGTTGATTTAATAGAAAATAATTTTCCTGAAGGTTGATTGATGAGTCCACTCACTCCACATTTTGATGGCGATATCTGTCTGAAGTTTAAGGGTTTCTTTAAACATGTAGTTTAGCAATAATTATTTCCAAACATATGAAGTGTAGTTGTACAAAGATGAATGCCTTCAAAGAAGGAGTGGGGGGTGGTTTTCCATTTTATTTCTTAAAAATGGAAAAAAATAAATCCTCCTTTCACCCTTTCTGATGGAGAAGTCAAATACAAACGAGCTGCTCAGCAGCTGCAACCCACCAAACGCTGCAATCTGAATTCATGCTCTGCTTGCCTGGTTGGTTTTGCTCTCTGTGCTTGCAGAGACCTGGGGGCTCAGACTGGACCACTCCTCTGTTCCAGGGCTGGGAGGTGTCTCCCAGTGCTCATTAACATATGGGTTTCACTGCTGCAGCTTTATATTCTGAATCTTACAATGTGTGGGCTTCTCTTTGTTCTGGCTTTTAAGCCAATTTTACTCTTAGGGCTTTTTTGGGGAGTGTAGGAGGGTTCTCAAGAGGCACCTGACTCATTCTATCTCCTAGAGATGTAACAAATGCTTGAGCTGCGGCAAAGGTTCCTGTCAAAAACTGCCCAACAAATGCCAGCAGAGGAAAGTCTTTCCCCCTCCTTTAGGGCTTTGGTAAGAGCTGGTGTAACTATCACAGAACCTCATGTTCTGGCTCTAAGAATTCCCTGCAGGCCCCTAACTCTGCCCAGACAGTGTCTGTGGGACCTTCTAACCCACATCTCATCCAGAAACTCAACCTGTGGAGCTGCAGAGTTTCACAAAACTGGCAGAGACTTCATGAAGGCAGAAGTAAATATTTCAAATTAACTTGAATTTGGGCTGCTCCTTCATGTAGTGAACTGTGGGATTCCAACTGCAAGTGGGGAGCTGAAGGAATTACCTGGGAATGGAGAGGCAGCTGGTCCATCTTCCAGCACCACCAGTAGCTTGAGTTGGTTTAAATCTCACCCTGGTGCAAGTGCCTTTGTCACATTCTCACATTGGAGCACATCTCAACACAGCAAGTGAGGTTTTTCTCCTGTTTAAAGTGTTAGAAAACTCTCTGCCTCAAAAATACCCCAGTCAAACAAACAAAATCCCAAACAAACAAACAAAAATCCAAGAACAAACAAAACAAAAACACAAAAACCCAAACCAAACCAAAAAACACATACAAAACCCCCACAACCCTTCTGGCATGAGCAGTGTACTGAAAATGTGAATCTCTGGTAATTCATGTTTGTCTAAAATCATTAAAATCTGTCTGTGCTGCAGCTCAGTCTTCATTTTCCTGCCTTACTGAGCACTTAGTCCCAATTTTCCCAGGCAAGGCATGAACTGATTAACCAGTAGCTGTGCCATTAAATGATGTGGGAAGCACTGCAGCACTGATTTGTATTTATTTATTTTAATTATCTTAACACTAAACAGCATCAAAGTCAACACAGGGACACGATGTGCTCATCACCTTCCTGAGACCTGGTAAGAACTTGTGTAATTGGTGGCTGGGCTGGGCTGAGGGAGTGGCTGGACTCGACCTTAGAGGGCTTTTCCAACTTCAATGATTCCATGATTCCTGTTGCACCAGAGGCTGGAAAGCCAGAAAAGAAAGGACTGCCTGAGAGCCAAAGCTGCCACTGTCCTTTGCCTGCCTTTCAGTCTCCCCCTGGTCAAATCATTTTATCCCCAACTGGCAAATCCGAAGATTCAGTCTCAGCCCTTTGTCTCCCAAACTGAGCTCAGGTCACCTTCCAGCAGTCTCAGGTGAGTGCTGGGTGGTTTTGCTCTTTATCTGGTCCTCCTCCAGCCACAAGGACATCACTCCAATCTTCTGGAGAACCACTGAGTGGGAGGATTGTGTTTCTCTCTTTGTGTCTGGCTGATGAGTGTCCTGGCAGAGCAACCCAAAGCAGCAGCACGTGATGTTTGCTCACGAGTCCCAACACTCGATTCTGTCTGCAGCAGAATCGATGTCTTCTCTTGGGTCCTGTTGCTGGGAAGAGAATACAAATGGGAGGGAAACTCCTGCAGGGCCTTCCAGAGAAGGCTTTGGCAGGTGCAGTTTATAAACTTTTAAGCTAAAAGCTGCTGGTATTCTCTGTGAAGGGCAGGTGCACTTGGCCTGTTTTAGGGGAGGAAATCTTGTGGGTCCTTAACACAGTCCCATTTACCCTCATTGTCCTCCTGCCCCCTTCCCTCTGCACCACTGAGGGACACCTTCACATAATGACTTGTGGCAAATGGTAAGGGAAAAGCTCTGGCTTTACCTTTCCAAATTTCTCTGTCTGTGCTAATTAATGTGCTTTAATCCCTGGGTAAATGCTGTTATTTGACCCTCCAGCAGAGGAACTAAAATCCTATTACTTCTAACAAGAGCTGCAAGGCTAAAGGCCACATCTAAAATGAAGGTGATGTTTCTAACTCCTTTTCATTTTAGTGGAGATGAACATAAAAGTAAATGAACCAGGGGTAGCAATGCAGGGAGGATCAGAAATTGGTGTTAGAGGGTCAGAGGAAAGAGCTGGGAGTGTGGACTGACTGACCGAGGGGACAGGGACAGCATGGGGTGAAACACACCCCAAAACCACTGAAGAACTTGAGAACCTTGGGGCTGGAGCATCACAAAAACATCCTGCAAAAAATAAGAGAAAAGATTTGCCATTTTCCTGCATTAAAATGAACAGGAATTGAAGTGGAGTAATTTTGGAGTAAGTCGGGTTCCAGACACAGAGCCAGTCAGGTTCAGTTTAAAAATACAAACGAATGGGAATTCAACTGTTAGCAGAGAAACATCCAAGCCTTCCTTCCTGCTTCCATTGCTCCCAATAAATAATTCAGATTGTTTCAAATTCAGACCATGAGTTTGCTTTCAACAATTCACAGCACACACCAGTTCGGGTTTGCCTTTGGTGGGGGAAATCATAAATTATCCACTGCACTGTTAATGTCACACAGAACTAATCAGACATATAATCATGTATGATAGAAGTTCTCCTGTTCTGCAGTGATGTTAATTATGAGGATTTCATTTATTATTAATGTGGAAATATGTAGTTCTGCTGTGTAAGTGGAATTAATGGACTGTGAATTCTGACAGGTTACGAACATCATCTTTTGTGTTCCTTAATTAGTCAGATGTTGTTTCTTTTTTGGCTGGGAAAGCTTGTGCTGTGTTTGTATTACACTCTCTCTTGCCACACAGCAGAGCTGGGAGGTCAAACTGAAAGATTTAGGGACAGAATTCATTCTTTTTTTGGAGATCATCTTTCAAAGTCAAGAATTTCCCTTATTCCTGCAGTGACTGAAGCTAACATGAGTAAGGAAAAAATGCATTAGAATTCAATTTCTTTTATAAAAAGCAGTAATTTCGTTATTGATATTGGATGAAAACCCTATGCAAATTCACTACGAAAATACCAAGCTGATATATAAGGGTGGATTAAGAGCAATGAAAGCAAATTCTCAGTTATCAGAATTAATATTCCATGGTTATTCCACTTCCCTGGAAGTGTCCCAGGCCAGGTTGGATGGGGCTTGGAGCACCCTGGGCTGGTGGAAGGTGTCCCTGCCCATGGCAGGAGTGGGATGGGATAGTCTTTAAGGCCCCTTCCAAACCAAACCATGCCAGGATTCCATGTCCTGTTTTAGGTGGGATAAATTCTTCTCTGTGAGGGTGGTGAGGCCCTGGCACAGGTTATTCCATGGCTGTCCCAACCCTGGAAGTGTCCAGGGCCCAACTGGAGTAACCTGGGCTGGTGGAAGGTGTCTCTGCCCATGGCAGAGGGTGGGACAAGGTGAGCTTTAAGGTCCTTTCCAACCCAAACCATCTGGTGATTCCATGATTCTGAGAGCACAGCCGAAGTCAAACATGTCAACATAATTCCCCCTGAAAGAAGAACTGAACACACTGATTATTGGAAAAACTGCAAAGAATAAAAAACTGCTGAGCCTACTGATGAAGCAGCAACTGCAGCCCAGCCAGAGGTGCTGCTTCTGACCTGGAGCTCCTCTTGTGCCCACCAAACTCTGCCAGTGGTGCACGTTGGGCACTGTGAGCCACTGAAACTGTCTTGGGCAAGAAAACAAGCCTTGGTGGAAGGAAAGGACAAAGTCCTTATGATTTTCAGACTGCAAGTCAGTCAATCTCTCCCCTGCTGCTTGCCCTGGTGCCAGGTCCCGAGCTCTCCCCCAGTGGAATTGCACCTCTAATGGCACAAACCTTCAGGAAACACTTGCCAAAATATGGAACCAAATCTCCCACTGTTTAAATGTCCTAAAAGGAGAAACAACGTGGAACAAAGTGGGGTCCTGCCCCTCCCCAAACTCTGTGTTCAGCAGTGCTGAATGTTGGAGCTTCCCAGAGATATTGGAATGTGAATTTTAGTTTTAAACACTGAGAAAGTGACAGTTCAGAAAAACAAATACAGTTTTGTAGAGAACTGGATTTCCTTAAAGTGTCTTTTCTGTTAATGTGACTTATGTTGTTGAATAATGTGAAGCAGAATGCGTGAGAGATTTATTTGTTTATGGGATGCTCCTTATTTTTACAGTAAGAAACAAAGACTAAGTCTTCATGCAAGACAGGGGAGCAGCTGTCAGAAACTACTAATCTTGAAAAAGCAAGCAACTCTTTCACTGCTGTGCTGGTTTTCCAGGGGTACTTTGAACAAAGAAACCAAAACCCAACCCCTGCTCTGCTTGGGAGCTGAAAGCTCTTTATTCATCCAGTCTTTGGTCATGGAGGAGACCTGTGCATGGAGATTGCTTGGGGGTGGTGGCCTATGAAAACTCCTTCTGTCAAATGCCCCTCCTGTGAAATTACAGAAAGAAATCAATCAGGAGAGAAATGCACCAAAAACTTTTGTGCAAAAGAGTTGGGAGTGACAGATGGTCTGAGCCTGGAACATATGGATTTTGTCAGACAACAGGCAAAAAATACATAAGATCATGTTGTGGAAAAGTAGGTGTAACCTCTGTGTGTGTACTCCGAGAGGGAGAGGAGGCGGCGGAGTGTTTCAAAACTTATCATCTTTTCTTTGACAATGATTTAGAGAAAAGTGGAGGAGAAAATACTTGCTCCTCCACCTTTCTAACCTCCCAAGAAACGCTGGAGCCAGGAAAAAACAGATGGCACTCAGGTGTCCTCTGGAATGATGGTTGTTCCACTCCTGCCAGATCTCTGTGGTGTGCAAAATATATGGTGTAAGTCACTAGCAGGAAACAAGTCATTAATTAATAACATCTCACTGCTCAAGGATCAGGCAGGTGAGCCAGGAGGGCAGGTGCCTCCAAGAAACCTGCCTGGCCAGGCAGGAGAGGGGACACGGGAAGGGATCACTGTCCCCACCTCCTCTACCTGCTAGGTAGACATCCATCATTACAAGTAATCAAGCCTAAAAGTATTTGTCATCCTCAGGGCATGAAGCTGTTGGAGGCTCAGAGTATAAAGAGAACATCAGTGAAACAACAAAACAATCTGTCAAGTGAAAAAAAAAAAAAAGGTGGAAGAAGCAGACAGAATAGCAGAAAAGTTCTAATTAAATCCTTAAGTGTAATTAAATTCAGTGCGACGAGACAAACAGCGCTTGCAGAATGATTTTTGCTGTACTGCATGGCTGCGGTTTAAATTCAGGGGACCACACTGGTGCTCCTTTGGGGACTCTCAAGCAGGAATCTCATCCCAGGAGTACAAGTTACACCTTCATTTCACGCCCAGATTTTTGGAGGGTGCAGCTCGACAGGTGGTTTGAACTCGGGGCTCTCGAGGGAAAACAGGACATGCCCCGATTCAAAACAGAGCCCGAGACTTTTGTCATCGTCTTCCTCACCCTTCCACTGCCACTCACCAACACAGGCAGGGAGCAGCAGGCTTGGCTGCCAACCAGGAACTTACTAATAACAGCATAATTAAAAGGAGAATTCCTCGAAGATCAGTTTGAAGCTACCTTTGGCAGGGACTGTTCCTAATTAAGCTCAACAAGTCTATTGTCTTTTATGGCTTTAATCTGACGGAGTGTGGGTTCAGATGGGATATTGGGAAGGAATTCTTCCCTGGGAGGGTGGTGGGACCCTGAGAAGCTGTGGCTGTCCCATCCCTGGAAGTGTCCAAGGCCAGGTTGGAGCCACCTGGGCTGGTGGAAGGTGTCCCTGCCCATGGCAGGGGGTGGCACTGGATGGGCTTTAGGCCCATTCCGTGATTCCCTGAACTTCATGGTGGCTGGGACAGGCACAATGGAGTCAGAAGAACGTTTCTTTAATAAGGAAACAATTTCAAGACCGTGCAGAAATTAATTTCCCTTCATTTTATTCAGCCTTAACCAGGAATTAAAACAACAGCGAGCACTCAAGAAATATCAGCTTGTTAGAGGGAACAGATGGCAGCTCAGTGAAGATTGGTGTGAAGAAGATCACCAGTCCTTTTGTTTACAACACATACATGTCCTGTTTTGTTTTAATTATAGTGTTGTTTTTCCACCCAGGCTATTCACTTAACAAAACAACAAAAACAAACCCCTCCACCACTGTGTTTATGTCAGCAAAGCTAATAAGCAACTGGCAAACTGGAACCGGGGAAGCAAATGCTCATGAATATTGAGGACTTTGTGATAGATGTGGTGTCTGCCTGTGTTGTGGGGATCCATCTTGATGTCCCTTGTGAAGTCAAAGGAGGCAAGAAAGAAAATCATCTTCAATAGCTGTCTGGCCACGAGCTGGGTGCTTTGCTGCCTTGGGTTTATGTTATGCTTTGTTAAATCCATTTAAGAGTCTTATGTTCGTGAGGCTGAAATATATAGGGGAGGCAAACCCAAACGCGTTCCCTTTTGTCAGAGGTTGGAGGTTTAAGAGGGGATTTAACTGCTTTCTAACTCTCTTATTGTCTCCTGTGCTTTGCACTGGAAATGGCGACGTTTAATTACAGGTAACAAACACGGGAGCCGCTAATAGGATTATCAACAGCAGCTTCCAGTGCCTTGTGCTGCCTGGGAGAACGGGGAAAGGTGGGATGTGTGGCTGCAGCCTCGGCACAGGTCACGGACCACGTGAAAATCATCACGGGAAGGGGTGAAGGCTCTGTCTGGAAAGGAAAAAAACAACTACTTAAACTATTTCTTCAGCTCCCTTTGAGGCTCGTTTGTAAGGATGTTCTGCTGCTTCCCATGGCTGTGACACCCTCTAGTGACACAGAAATCTGTGATCCCCAGCCAGAGCTGCTGTCCCAGTGGAGGGGACACGATGGCTCCATGTCACCTCCTGGCCAAGGGCTGGCACAGCCACCAGCACCCCGGGCTGAGCAGGCTCTGACACCTGAAAAATCAACCTAAAAAATCAACCTAAAAAATACCACCAGCGCACTAAACCTCGAGTAAATTTGGGAATAAATCAGGTGAAAACCACAGCTTTCCAGAACCTTAGTTTTCTATTTTTTTTTTTTCCCCCTCAATGCTCAGTTCAGAAAAATCATATCAAGCTTCTACTTTGCTCCTCACTTTTCTTATTTTTATCCTAAACCCCTGAGCTGTTGCAGACAAGAAATACCCCCGGTCTAATTGAGCTGCACCTCAGCTGTCAGCTGCTAATACTCTTCAGTCAGTCAGTATTAAGCGAGGTTTAACGACGTTCTCGCCCATAAAAAAAGCCAAAGCAAATGACTGGTTACGTTTGACTTAAATCAACAGCCTCACTGAAACAAAAATGGGAAGTCACTGCATTCCCACAATGATAAATTTCGGGGGGGACATTATATATGACTTCTATTAAAATAATTTAATGCTTCAGAGAAGTCCTGGGAGCCTGCAGAGTTCCAGGACTCGTTACTGTCAGCATTACTGTCACCAGTATATACAAGGCACCGTGTGCCTGCCCTGTATTTCATGCTGGGCTTCTGCTTCTTGCAGGCAACGGGAGGGACAGAGCTCATAAAATTAACAGCTACTTACTCTAATCTGTGGCTCCAGACCTCGTGCAGGTTGTAATGTAAATCCAAGGGCGACATTATTTGGTTTTCATCACCTTTCTGGCTGCTTTGCAGCCTTTTGGGGTGGTACAAGGGCTGAGCTTGTTGAGGAAGGGTGTGGTGGGTGTGGAGAGTCACGCTATTCCCTTTTGCAGTTCAGAAACGAGGCACAGGGTTTGGTGTCGATACCAAAAATACACTCCAGTTCCGACTGCCAGCGTGGAAGGTCCATGGGATGATTAGTTCCGAGTATTTCCCGTTTCCCAGGGCTGTGGGAATGATTTTAATCTGCTTCAGTCGCTCTGCTCCCCTGAAATATGACCTCAGACATCGAGCTGGGAGCACGCACAGTGCAGGGCTTGTACTCTGAGCCCATCTTTCAAAACTTGGGTGCAGTGATTTACTTGTCATCACACAGTTAATCTGAGCCGTCTTCCTCCCAGAGGCGACCTTCCTCCTCCTCAAATCCCTGCCTATCCTCTTCCTTCCTGCTAACTCCATGGAAAAACCAGTGCAGTGCTCCAGGCCCTCTCTGCCTCCACCATGAGAGGGGTTTTGTGGTTCCTTTAAACGGGGGCTTGAAGACTTGGAGGGAAAGAAAGAGGAGAGAATGCTGTTAGAGATGGTACCATCGTGTCCATCATAGATGGGTTGAGAGGGTCATTTCAGGTTTGGATCTCAAAGCCTTTCCAGCCTGCCCAGGCTACCGTTGTTTGCAGTGTCAGAAGGAGGAGACTGGAGCTTTGGTGAAGTTCTCTCTCATTAAAGTGCTGGATTTAGGCAGAGGCAAAGGAACACTTGACCTCCTTTATCCTCCCAGCTCCTCACTTTACTCCCCTGCTTTGGTGAGTTTGTGTGAAGCCATCACAAGAGGCTTGATAAAGAGCAAACCAGCCTGGGAGATCTCTATCCCAAATACCAGTAACTCCTCTGAAAAGGTGGCTCAGCTCCTTTTCTCCATGACAACTCCCATCCGAGTCAGAGCTGCTGCTGTTCCATATCGATTCTTTCCCTCAAAATGTGAAAACTGTGATTTCTCCTTGCCCAGCTGCTTTTACAGAGCCTCACATTCCTGTCTCTGATCCTGTAACATGAGGTCAGCTAAGACTTAATAGTCTGCTTGGTTAACCAGGCACAATAAGGAACTTTAGGTTTTGTAGCCAGGGACTCAAGATGCCTCCAAAAACCCAGATCAGACTGGCCTTTGAGATTTCACTGAGGTTTTGCAGCTCTCCTGTGACCACCACAGCTGTTAGAGGCAGGAGAAATACTCTTCTAAATGGACCAAAGGAGGAAAAATCATTGCATTTGATGAAACAACCCTGTTTCCATCTTAGCTGCTAAAAATATCTGGACAAAGCATGAATTAGCAGATAAATAGGATAAAATAGGCAGTATTTTGAAAGCTTTCATTAAAAAAAAGAAGGCAATAGACTGTTGTTTCCCAGTGTGGGATGTTTCCAGTGGAGGACTGTGTGATTTTTGGTATTTGACATTTGCATCAAGCCATCTGCACCGTTGGCTGGGCTCAGCCATGTGACTGCAGCAGGACTGCTGAGGACAACAAGAGGGTGTGGGGAGATAAACCCCCGTGTAAGATCAGTGTTCAACCTGCTACAGCCTGTCCTGCTTTGGGGAATTGGAGAAGACTTCAGGAGGAGGGATTAGAAATGCTAAAATAGATGTGGGGAGCCATGACTTGGTGCTGCTGTCCTGATGCCTGTCTCTGTTGGCTGAATGGAGCATTCTGAATGAATCAGGCCTAAAAATATCAGACACTTGAAAGGTGATGTGTTAAAATGGAGTTGGATGTTCATTACTGAGCCAGAAATGTGCCTTCCCAGCCCAGATCTCCCCATGCCCCAGCACGGGCAGCAGGACAGGGAGGGGTCCTGAGACCCCACCTGCAGAGCTGCCCCAGCCCTGGGGACCAGCACAGCAAGGACATGGAGCTGCTGGAGAGAGGCCAGAGGAGGCACCAGGATGGGCAGAGGATGGAGCAGCTCTGCTGAGAGGAGAGGCTGGGAGAGCTGGGGTTGTTCAGCCTGGAGAAGAGATTTGGGGTGACCTCACTGTGACCTTCCAGTGCCTGAAGGGGCTACAAGAGAGGTGGAGAGAGACTATTTCCAAGAGCCTGGAGTGACAGGACAAGGGGGAATGGCTTCCCACTGTCAGGGGGCAGGGTTAGATGGGATATTGGGAAGGAATAAGGGTGGGCAGGCCCTGGCACAGGGTGCCCAGGAAAGCTGTGGCTGCCCCATCCCTGGAAATGTCCAGTGCCAGGTTGGAGCAACCCGGGCTGGTGGAAGGTGTCCCTGCCATGGCAGGGGGTGGAATTGGATGGACTTTAAGGTCTCTCCTGACCCAAACCATTTAATGATTGTATGACACCTTATGAATTAATACCAGGCAGCGTAGCACCCTCGTGGCTATGGGGATTTGAACCTTATATTTTGGTGAAATTTAGAGCCCAACAAAGCTGAAGAGAGATTTTGAGCGGGTAAAGATTGGATCAGCACAACCCCCTGAATTTACACTGCACCAACACCAGTTTTCTGACACTGCTGGAAAAAGATCAGGGTACAATAGATGCTGGGTAAGGTTCTACTAAGTGTAGTTACTTAGTGGTGCAGTCACTCCCACCTGAGGAACTTTGCATTCTTACCCATCCAGGTGACCTTAGATGCACAGTAATGCACCCTTTTTACCCGATGAAAAATACAGGATGTCAAAGGCGACCCAAACAATCTCTTTTCAGAAATGCTCTAGAAATGTAACATTCTGAGCACCTCAATTTTCTCCCCGGTCACAAGCAGTAAATAACTTAACTGTATCCCATTCCAGCCCTTTCACAAACATTCCCCAACCAGCAGCAACATTTAGCTCCGTGAAACAGATTTGTTCTGGATACAAACCCAGCAGAGCAAAGAGATGTTTCTCTGCCCCCCTGCCGTGGACAGACGTGCTGGAGATGGGCGAGGTCGCTGGAATTCCGATGGAGCACGTACATCAGGAGTGTCCCCAGGACAGGGATGTTTCCATACTGGGGCAGTTCTCACCCTGTGTCCACCCAAATCTCCAAGAACCACCAATTTCCCAGAGGGAAAGGAAAAGGAGAAAAGGCGAAAAACAGCCGAGAGATAATGGCAAAGCAAACTCAGAGTGGATAAATACTTACATTTATTACTAACAAGATAAGAGCTAAAAAGTAAGAAATAAATCAGTTTTAAGAACACCTTTCTCCTCCCACTCCTCCCCCTTTCCAGCAGTTTGAGGGAGCAGGGAATGGGGGATAAAACACCAGCAGGGAATGGGGGTTTGCAGTGGGTTGTTGGTGCTGCCATTGCTCTTGTCCTGGGGGTCACCCCAGGGGCTGCAGGGGGGTCTGTGCACCCCGAGGGATCTCCAGGGGCTGCGGGGGGGGCACAGCTTTGAGTCCTTCCCCCCCTGCTCCAGCGTGGGGTCCCTCCTTCTCCTCCTCTTGCTCCCACCTTGGGCTCTGTGTTGTTCTCCCATGGCTGGAATTTCCAATTTCCCCACACTCCTAAATTCTTCACTCTGTTATCCCAGAGCTGTGACTGGGATTCTTAATTGGCTCAACTTTGGCCACCAGCAGGAGGTCCCTCCTGGCCCTGGCTGTCCTTGGCTCCACAGGACAGGAGAAGCTTCTGGCAGCTTCTGACAGAAACCACCCTGGAATAGCCCCCTCTTCTACCAAAATCCAGCCACAGAAACCTCTGATACATCTATTCCCTCCCACCCTTCCCTTCTCCCAAATGCTGTTTATTGTGCCTTCCCCCCGACATACACACACTGATAAGTGGATTTTCAAGTTATGCTGCAGTGTTCTCACTCCTGGAGAAATGTGTGTAATTTATCTCCCGTAAAATGTTACTACCCAGATGGGACCGTGAAAACCTTCCCCCTCCCTCCCCTCCCCAGTTTATGAAGCCATCATTAGCAATATCTACCACTTATGAATAATAAAGCAAAATGGCTTTTGGCAAATTCAGAGTTTTGTTTTGCTTTCTGTGGAAAGCCTTGAAGGAGAGGAAGGCTGGGAAATGGAGTGATCAAAGGCTGGGATAGGACATTTCCTCAGGTGCAGTTGCTGTGATTCACATGGGTGATATCTTTGGCATGTGCAGCAAATCCTTTGCTTGGCTCTTTTATTTTATTTTATTAATTTATTTTTTTTTTGCCACTGCTCTTACAGGAACAGACAAATCTCAGCCAGTTCTCAATCTGTATTTTTAATGGGTAAACAAAGACGAGCTTGGGTACTACTTTCTTTTTATTTGGTTTCATTAATATACTGGATGACCTTGTCTGCCCTTGGGATGGCAAACAAAGGGAGACCTCACTAAGTAAGTGGGAATCAACAGGTAGCAAACATAATCTGGGATAAAGACTGACCAGAGGAAGAAGAGGAGATGATAAAACTCTCCAGTTTGACTTTATTAGGAAATAAATGGTGATGAAGGGTAATTGTTTCCCATATAACTGGAGCTGTAAAAAAATGGGAATATGTGGCTGGTTCTGGGCTATGGGTGCCTCGGGGACTGCCAGGAGGGACGGTGTCTGTAGGAAGGAACTCCTTGTGTGGAGCTCCATGCCCAGAGCTCAAGGCAGAGGAGACTGGGCTGGTGAGAGTCAAATGGGAGAAAAGCAGCTGGGAGAGTGGCTGGAGTTGGAGATTTTTCATGTGGGAATCCACATGTGACAAAATGCTTTTCAGTTCCAAGGTATCTCCTGAACACACGGAACTGCTGGAGATGCCAGAGTTTCTTTGGCATGGGAGTCCTGCTCCACTTTGTCACTCAGAAGGGCTGGAGTTGTAGGGAACTGTTTTGCATTTGGGAGAAATTCAGGGGTATTGGCAAGGAGAAAAAAACAAAACCAAAACCAAACCAAAACAAAAACCCAACAAACCAAACAAACAAACACACAAAACCAAACAAACACACACAAAACAAACAAACAAAAACAAACAAACAAAAAACACCCTAAAAACCTACAGTGGCTTATCCAGAGGTTCCACTGGAAACGCCACAGAGGAACTCGTGGCAGTCAGTGAAAAATCCCAACAGGGATATATTGCCCGGTGCTATATGATCAAAAATTGAGTAAATTAGTGCTTTAAATTGGAATGTGTGAAGGCTGAAAAGATCCTTGGATATCACACACTCAGCATTAATGTTCCAGTAGGAAGGCAAAACAAGCCAGAAATTTCCTGCAGGCCTGGGAGATTTAAGCAAGTTTGAGATTTGTCCCAAAGTCTTCAGTTTCTAAAAGGAAAATGAAATATTTGCCTCGCTGTGTCTCGGGCAATGCACAGAGTTGCTTTTGTGCATGTTTTGATTTACAGAGCGAGGCTCTATCAGACATCTGGTGCTGGATGGATTAACAACACCCAGTATTTATTTCTCAGCATGTGATACAAACTTCTTCTGCAGTGAAAGAACAGAGAAGAACAGGGACTATAAATTGATGCAGTATTTCAAGGCAGAGGAAAACCAAATTCACTAATCATACAGTAAATTATTAAAAACATTCCTTTCACTTATCATAACAAAGGAGAAGAGGCAGAAGGATGCATATTTCTAAAAAAATGAAAGGAAATATATTTGTGTCTATATTTATATTGGCATGTCCTGCTGCTAATTTAGTGGGTATTGTGATGGAACCTGTGATCAGATCAAAGCCATAACTCTGCAGAGTCAAGGATCTCTACCTAATTTTAAGCATATGAATTATATGGCTGATTCAAGTAGGCTCACCTGAAGGTTTGAAATTGTGTTGCAAATTCTTCTCATAGCTGAATCCTTATTTTCTTGCTGATCCCCAAGTATATCAAATATCAAGCCTTCATCTAATTTGATGTAATTACTAAGAAGTGAAACGAATGGTGTCAATATATGGGAGGTAAGAGGGGGGGTGAGGTTAAAAATATGGCACTTGAGACAGAAACCTGAGTGTCCTGATGAGAACTCAGAGTGATTTTCATTTTCTGGCTGTTGGCTTCTGATTTGTGTCTTGGTGGGGCTCTGAAATGGACTTTCAGGACCAGAATTTACTCAGTTCTGTCCAAATATCAAGCAAATCTTAAGCTCCCAGTAATTGAATGCAAACAGAGAAAATAAATGTCACCGATGAGATGACTTTTGCAAATTTGGGAGCTTGCTGCTCGAAGCTTTCTGGTCATGTGAAAACAATACAATCCACTTGTTTATGTCATTTTTCTTGCTATAAAAGGAAACTAAACTTAATAACCTCTATAAAATGACTGATGATGCACAACCTGATGTATATGTGCACACACAGGTGGGTCCAGGCAGATCTCAGCTCTTCATTCCGAGCTGGTTAGGCTCAGTTCCAGTCTGAAAACCATGTAATGATGGAAATGGAATGAATTAAAGCCTCATCAGCCCAAGGACGTTTGAACAAAAGACTTTCACACGAGGTCTCTGGAGAAAAGGAGGTTCAGGGGAGACCTTATCCCTGAAAGGAGGTTGTAGCCAGGTAGTGTCAGGTCCTTCTCCCAGGGGACAGGCGATAGGGCAAGGGGACATGGCCTCAAGTTGCACCACGGAAGGTTCAGATTGGGTATCAGGAAAAAAGTCTTCACTGAAAGAGTGGAGAAGCACTGGAACAGGCTGGTCAGGGAAGGGTGGAGTCCCCACCCCTGGAAGGGTTCAGAAAACAAGTGGATGTGGCACTTCATGGTATGGTTTGGTGGGTGTTTGGTCAAAGGTTGGACTTCATGGTCTTGGACATCTTTCCCAACCTTAATGATTCCCTGATTCTCTGAAGAGAGTTGGGATGCTGGGCCACCTGTGTGAATCATCCTGAAAAGTTCTGAGCATCAATGATGTAGAAATGGGGTTATAATTTCTCTTGTAAGTTTTTGTAGATCATAATACTGAAGATCTTCAACGACCTCATCACTGTCTGCAACTCCCTCAGGAGGGGCAGAGCAGGGGCAGGCACTGATCTCAGCTCAGTGGGACCAGGGACAGCACCCAGGGAAGGGCTGGGGCTGTGCCAGGGCAGGGTCAGGGGGGATCTCAGGGAAAGGCTCTTCCCCCAGAGGGTGGTGGGCATTGACCAGGCTGCCCAGGGCAGTGGGCACAGCCCCGAGGCTGCCAGAGCTCCAGGAGGGTTTGGATGATGCTCTGGGGCACAGGGGGTGACTCCTGGGGACGGTCCTGTGCAGGGCTGAGGGTTGGACTCGGTGGTCCTTGTGGGTCCTTCCAAATCCTGGGATTCTGTGACAGTAAACGGTTTCACTGTGGTGGTGGAATTTGGCTCCAAAAGGGGTAATAAACATGCTGTTTTCTAACTTGTACCTTCAGCTGTCCATCCCGTTTTAAAAATCTTGGTAAGAGATTGGTCAAGTACAGCCTTTCCTCTTCTTCAGCAGCAAAGCTTTCAAAAAATCACTGCCAGTTATCAGTAAGTCTAAATAACTTTCTAAGGAAGCTCCAGGACTACAGACAGGTTTGCTGGTGCTTCACATATTGAGGAACATCACGCAGAGTCCTGGGTGGTGACCCTTTCTGAACCATTCACAGCAGCCAGGGCTCAGTGCTGTTTGAGGCAGGACCTTCCTCAGCCATCCAGGTGTCTGGGCATGTCCACAGCTGCTGCTCCATCCTGAACCCAACGAGGATTGTCCCAGCAGCTAAAGCAAAGGAGTCGTCATGGGTTTCTGTAGCTGAATTTTAGTAGAAGGGGGAATGCCAGGGTGGCTTCTGTTGGAACCTACCAGAAGCTTCCCCTGTCCTGTGGAGCCAAGGACAGCCAGGGCCAGGAGGGACCTCCTGCTGGTGGCCAGAGTGGAGCCAATGAAGAATCACAGTCCCAGCTCTGGGATAACAGAGTTAAGAATTTAGGAGTGTGGGGCAGTTGAAATTCCAGCCATGAGATAACAAAGCAGAGATCAAGGTGGGAGCAGGAGGAGGAGACGAAGGGACCCCACGGGAGCAGGGGGGGAAGGACTAAAAGTTATTCCCCCCCTGCTGCAGCCCCTGGAGATCCCTCGGGGGGCACAGACCCCCCTGCAGCCCCTGGGGTGACCCACAGGACAAGAGCAGTGGCAGCAACAACAACCTCCTGCAAACCCCCATTCCCTGCTCCCTGGAACTGCTGGAGAAAGGAAAGAGTGGGAGGAGAAAGGTGTTCTTAAAACTGATTTATTTCTTACTTTTTAGTTTTATTACTTTTAGTTCCTATCTTGTTAGTAATAAATTTAAGTATTTAGCCACCCTGAGTTTGCTTTGCCATTATCTCTCAGATGTTTTTTTTTTTTGCCTTTTCTCTTTTTCCTTTTCCTCTGGGGAAAAAAAGCCTGGAGGTTTGGGTGGACATCGGGTGAGAACCATCCCAGGAGTGAAGGCATTCAGAGGAGAGTTCATTGCCCTGCCCCCTCTGCCCTCTCTGTGCACACAGCAGAGTCACTTTTCAGGGCAGGACTTCTTATAATCCCCCTTCTCTGTTCTGCTACAAAGGATTTGTAGTAAAACAAAAGTGTTTTCAAGAAAGGCTCCTCACCTCGTTTCTAGTCAGTCTTTAATCACCTTTAGGTTTTTCCTGTGTGTCTTGTTATAAATTTTCAGGACTGAGAAGATTTATATACTAAAGGTTGCAAGATACTTGGATAATGAATTCCCATGTTCTTTAAAACTACTAATCAATGAAGATACATTTTGCAAATGACTCCCCATAACATATGTTGTGTGCTGCTGGCTCCTCAGAGATCCTGGAGATTTATGTGAAATATGAGTTTCAGACTTCAACTTCCAAAGTTCCAGATTGCCTTTGCAGGAGTGTTTATTACCCCACTTGTGCTCAGTCATACTCTGCACAGTCTTGTGTCTTATTTGTGTATAAACATAAGCAGAAGTCAGGGTATATTATTATATTACACCTGGCTTTGATAAATCCCATTCAAATTGAACAGTAGTGGAAGGGACATAAAATTATTACTTATTTTAGTAATTTCTAGTCCAGCTAATAAGAAAGAAATCTTCTTCCTAGGACCCACATTATTTTCTTACCGCAATAGTATTTTAATAACCTTTCTCTGACATATGAAACAGAGGTTGAAGACTCTGTTGACACATTAGTTTTTAATTTCAGCTCCATTTTAAATTCCAAACCACAGGGATTATTTTCTGAGACACATCCATTCCTCTGTGTGAGTGACAGGACGAGAGGAAATGACATCAAGCTGCTCCAGGGGAAGGTCAGGCTGGACATCAGAAGGAATTTCTCCATGGAAAGGGTTGTCAGGGAGGTTTGGAGTGCCCAGCCCTGGAGGTACCCAAGGCAGGACTGGCTGTGGGGCCAGGTGGGCGTCGGGCACAGCGTGGGCTCCATGGGCTGGGAGGGCTTTTCCAGCCTCAGGGATTCTATTTGTTGAATAAATTAGTTGCTTTCTACAAGTATATATGAATACATAAGTACAAATAAAGACAAAATAAAGCACTGGGAGAAAAATGGGATAAGCAGAGATTCAGCAATTCTGAGAACATCAGGATGCATTTCCCACCTCCCACGACTCTCCAGCCCCTTATTCCGAGCTGACAGTTGCCCCATTGCAAATTCTCCTTCATAAAGAACAACAGGGTTCCTCCTAGGATCTTCTGATAAGTTGGGTCAGGATGGCAATACATTGTGAGCAGCAGCGCTGAGAAAATGTGTTTGGAAGCTGAGCTGATTCAACTCCCATGAAAAAAAACAACACTGTCCCATTAGAAATAGGATGTCAAGAAGAGAATAATAAGCACAGCTACCATGTAACACCTGTGTCTCCTCAGGGTACATCAGCCCTGCAGGTGGATAAATACGCAGGATGGGAATATGAGTTACCCCTACAGATATCCTCCTACTGGGGAACTATCCTACATTTGCCCAGGGAAATGGGAAGGCCATTACTGGAAGTGTTAAAAAATGTGTGGATGTGGTGTTTGAGGGCATGGCTAGTGGTGAACATCTGGGTTGGGTTGATGGTTGGACTTGATGATCATAGAGGTCTTTTCCAGCCCTTAACAATCCTTTGATTTCCTGGTAACCCCGAAGTTCTGCTCGGAGGTATAATGTGTAAATGACATTGTCTGACAGTGTATGAAAAGTAACTTCTATCCCATAAAGGCAGCTGGATTTTCCTGTGGAAATTCTGCCTTGACCTTGTACATCAGCAGTCTTTGTTTTGATGGAACTCCTCCTTATGGTGCCCCGTGTTGATGGTTTTAATTCAGTTGCAAAGGGAATTTTCTCTGATGACTCACGTTATTTATTCGCTGTAGAGAAGAAAGAAAACTATTTTGGGAAGCAGGTAGTTTTCCAAGAAACTGGGCACAAGGGATTCATTTCCATGAGCAAAACAAATCTACTTTTGAAAGAGAAATAAGAGCAACTTTACATCATTGTCTCAAAGCAAGGCTGCTATATTTAGTTCTGAAGATTTTTGAGTTCCTGCAGCTTTCAAACCCAGGACTTGCATTTTATCACTGAGGGTCTCCAAGATCCGTTCAAATCAGGGTTAATTGAATCCTGCTCTGGCTTGTCAACCTGAGTTGAGGATAAAGGGACTTTATAGGATGTTGCAGGACATTGACAGGACATTTGTGGTACATATTCTGTACCAGAGAGTAGAGATCAGTGCAAATCACAGCGAGGTAAAGACTTTTTTGTTCATCAAAGTTCAGATGTTTTACACAGACATATTTTAAGCAAAGTACCTCAACTATATCAAAGCCTTGCAGCTGGAATTCCTGTCTCCTGTGCTCTCAGGGCCTGCACAGCCAGACCTTCCAAAGATTCATCCACTGGTGCAGCTCCAATTCCAGTGGCTTTGGTTTTAATTGGAAACCAAGCAGCCCTGCAGCAGGACGTTGTGGATTCCCCAGCTCTGATGGCTCTGCTGGCATAATAAAGGACATTAACTGAAGGAAATGACCCTGCAGGATGTTCTAATTCTCAGTCACTGTTTCACACTGCCACTTTCTTCTCCTCCCTCTTTCCACGTGATTAGACAGCTCCTGCAGCATCTGCTGGAGGGAATGGCGCCATTGAAAACCGGGAGGTTTTTAATCTTCACCCATGATCAAAAAGTTCCACCTGTAAAGCCAATGAACCTGAGCTGCCCAGAACTGAAGTGCTGAAATCAGCATGGGTTGCTTTGAGATACAGCTCATGATTTCAGAGAATCACAGACTCCTCTGGGTTGGAAGGGACATTCAGGATCATTTTGTTCCACCCCCTGCCACAGGCAGAGACACCTCCCACCAGCCCAGGGTCCTCCAAGCCCAGTCCAACCTGTCCTGGGACACTTCCAGGGATGGGGCAGCCACAGCTTCTCTGGGCACCTGTGCCAGGCCCTCCTCACACTCACAGGGGAGATTTTTTCCTAATATCTACTCCAAACCTACTTTCTTTCGGTTTGAAGCCAATTTCACAGAACCCTTCTTTCTAGGAGATTGCTGGAGAACCCTTAATCTCCCTTCACTGCTCCTCCCTCTGCTCTCCAAACATGTCTAGAGATGGAAGTAGAGGTCAAACATGGCTTTCCTCCCCACCCTGCCTATGGAAAGTCTCTGGCTTTTACCTTCTTGCACTACCTGAAAGAACTGGTTACCTCCAACCTTGTCATATCACTAATAAAAGACCCAACCTGATCTCCCAGGAGCTCCTTGCAGAGGAACAGTCCACAAATGCAGGTACTGGAATTGGGCCCAGAGGAAATGCTGTGATGAGACCCTGCTCATGCCTTGAGAAGCCCTTGAAGTCTCTCACTGGTGGCTGCAGGTGGAGGCTTTGCTCCAGAATTTCCTGTCCCACACCACGTGTGACCAGCAGTTCTGAAGCAGAGCAGCCCCCAACACTCAGCGTGAGAAGGAACACCCAGGTGGGAACAAGCAGGTCATCTTTCACTGAGAAAAGTAAAGACTGTGAATAGTGTGAAAATGTCTTAGGAGTCAGGTGAGGCTGAGCTGGAAACCTTGGAAGGGAGATGGAAGTGTGATGGTGATAACACAACAACCCTTCTTTTCCCGCTCGCTGAACGAGCACCACCAGCGTTGCTGGGAAAAGAATCGTGTGCACGGAGGAGTTGGTGCAGGAAGAACATTGCTGGGAAGAATGTTTTGAGGTCTAAATGCCTTTTTAAAGTCTATTTGTTATTTCTCTCTGCTGAATTTGTAATTTAAAAGGATTTTTTTGGGTCCAATTTTCTTAGAGTTCTGTCCATTTTACACCCCATCACTGGGAGTCCAAGGCCAGGCTGGGCAGGGCTTGGAGGAACCTGGGCTGGTGGAAGATGTCCCTGCCCATGGGTGGAATGAGATTAGCTTTAAGGTCCTCTCCAACCCAAACCATTCTATGATTCCATGGAAGAGGGTATAATAGGAGCACGTAGGAAAGTAATCACTATAAAGCTTTGGAAGAGTGTCCTGATTACAGAGACTGTCTAGACCTTCCTCAGAGCAGATTTGCAGAAAGCTTTACTGAGGTTTAAAATTATTTATTGGTATCATTTTTCATCATTCCAACCATTTCACATTTAGCTCGCCAAACACTGGTATTTTTAATTAAAACTGTTAATTAAATTCTTAATAAAAATGTGGCAAATGTGAAAATATGCTGATGCTTCAGCAGTTTGTAACGGAATGTGAGAAAAAAAAAAGGCATTTTGTAATTCCCTGGTGAACAGAAATCCTGATTTTCAGCTTTAATCAATATTTGCATTTTTAAAAAAAAATCCTTCTTAAATTTATCTCAGTTGTGTGGGGATTTTTGTCCCAGGTAAAACAGTTAAATATTCAAGATAGAAATTGTTCGGCTTCCCTGTGTTGGATTTGGTGCCATTTGAGGTATTTTCCTTTTGGAAAAAAAAATCAAATCTATTAACTATAAAAATGTACTCAATTTTAGAAATCGCTTTTATGTCAGGGATTTAAATGGGTTTAATTGAGATTTATGCCACTGAAGGTGAAAAAAGAGCCAAGGGGTTCTTTGCAGAAGGATGTAAGAGAGTTGCACTCCCAGCCCTTCCCTACTCAACAGAGAGTGAAGCATTTTCACAGCTCAGATCTTTGGTGGAACATCCTCTGGGGGTGGAACCAGTCACTCTGGAGGGTTTGTTCCTTCCTTCACCCACGGCAGGAGTCCTCTCACACGGTGGAGAAGCACATGATCATTTCAAGCTCTGGACTTGGCAGTGGATGAAGTCAAGGTGAAGTGAATCCCAGCCCACCAGTCTTTAGCCCAGTATCTGCTATCCCTTTGCTTCACAAATAGACTTGCAATTTCATAGAATCCCAGAATTCCCGACGCTGGAAAAGCCCCCCCCCAGCCCACGGAGCCCACCCTGTGCCTGATGCCCACCTTGTCCCCCTGCCCAGAGCTCTGAGTGCCACGGCCAGTCCTGCCTTGGGGCACCTCCAGGGCTGGGCACTCCAAACCTCCCTGGGCAACCCCTGCCAGTGCCTGACCACCCTTCCCAGGAGGAAATTCCTCCTGATGTCCAACCTGCCCCCTGAGGCCATTCCCTCTTGTCCTTCAGAGAACACCCTTGAAGCCCCAGTTCCTCCTGGGTGTGTTTGCATCTATTGCAAAGTTCTTTTTGGCGGAAAGCCCACAAAAACGAGCTCCTGTGAACCAGAGATCTCCCTGGCTTGCTCTCAGAGCTTTCCCTTCGCTCCACTTGAGAAGAAGCATATGCAGCAGGGGGCGAAGCCTGAAGAACGTGGTATCACATTGCAGAGATGTCACCCGTGGTGGATCACAAGTCTAAGTGGAAGGTGTTAAATGTCTTGCTCCAGCTCTGTCACTGCTGGAGTGTTTGGCTCATCATTCACACGAGGAGCATGTAACTGGATCCTGAAATCACCAGGAAGTAGCTCCTAAAGAAAACGCAGAGCTTTTAGGTTTCGTGTTTGTGTTTAGTTGAGCAAGAAATGTCTGTGCTGTTTCCAGCCGTGGTCCTCTCTCCGTGGCCAAAGACACCAAAACAAGTCTGGACAACATGAGCAGGAAGATGCTCTTACTCCCTTGGTTTCAAGGGCTTTACTGCTGATCTACATCCTGACACACAAGAAGGGATCCAACTCCACAAATGCACCGTTCCAGCAGACCTTTCATGGTCCAATCTGACCTTTAGCTTCAGTTTTTCCACCTTCTGATGTCTCCGTGTGGAATGACAGGTTTAGGATTTGGGGACAGCAGAAACCTTCAGGGAATCATGAGCGCTGCCTCTCACCTTTGGTGTGCTGGCACCAAGAGGCTTTTAGACCTCCAGATGTTCCATGACCCACTGCAGAGGTGAAGCCCTGTTTAAAATTCTTATTAAAAGTTTGAATAAGCATTGAGTTTGCAAAAAATAAAAACCAAAACGAACCAAACCAAAACAACTAAAACAAAACAAAAAAAAAACAAAACAAAAAACAAAATAAAACAAAACAAAAAAAACCCACACACAAAAAAAAACAAACAACCACCACCAACAAAAAACACAAACAAATAAAAATAAAAAACCAACCAACCAAAATAAACAACCAAAAATCTTCCAAATGCCCTGGGATATCTTCCCATGCCGACCTGGGATTCAGTGGTGCCTCCCTTGTGAACCGTGTGATGAATGCCGAGGCAGCACAAGCACGTTCTGCTCCGTGTGAAGTTAAAGGCATCTTTGCCTTTAGACCTGTGAATTTAACAGCCAAGTTTCCAAGCCAGCCCTGTTTTTTTCTACCTTGACGTGGTTGGCCTGAGTGAAGAATCTAAAGGTTTTATTTCCCCCCCCCCCTCCTCTCCTAGTATGTCTGCAGGGAACAAAGGCACAGTTTGCAAGTGAAGGGGGGAAAAAAAAAATTAAAATCTTCTTTTGCTCCCCTAAAGTGTGGGGGTTTTAATAGCAGGGTATGGAAAGTTCAGTGTCAGCAGCATTTACTCTCGAGATGATCAGCAATTCAAACAAGCCGTGGCACCTATTTGCATATGTACCTGACAGAATGTCATTTCATCTGTCCCAACAAAGGAAATGAAAGATTTGAACGTTAATTTGTACTTTTCGTTTTTTTGGAAAAAGAAAAATCTTCTGTGGTGCGCCCGTCAATACGCAGAAAATGAAGAACTGAAGATTTGTAGTCTTTTATTCACCTTTTTTTCTCCTTTTTTTTCAAGTCAAAGGATATTGTGAAAATAAAATGAGAAACTCAAAGGCTGATCTCCAGATACTTAAAGATTTGTTATCCCTTTTTCACCTTGTTAGAGGTAGTGAGAGGCAAAGAGAAAGACGCCAATTCTCTTGTGTGAGTGAGCGCCCTTTCTGAAGGAAGAAGACCCTTTTCCTGCAGCTGTTTTCCTGGGCATTTATCCTCCTGGAGCAGGACCTCTGCTCAAAGCCAGAGAGTCTTCCCAAAATCTTCAGGAACAAAAGGTTACAGAAGAACCAGGTTCAAAGACAGGCTTTGTTAGTGGTGGAACAGGTTTGACCTTGAGTGTTCTGGATCTCAGGTGAGAAAAACATCGTGTTGGCAGAATAAAACCCAAACAACTCAAACACAGGCCTTGCTGATATAAACCTCCCTCTTCCCTTGCTGTGTCTTTGTCCCCGTGTTTGAAGAACACGTGCACAAAGAACCTCTCCTTTCCTTGGAAATTGGGGGGGCACTTCAAAGCTACCACCACTTCAGAACCACCACCAGTCCTGTAATCCTGCTTACCCAGAAACACAGAGACATCTGGGTTGGGAAACTGTGGAAAAAAATCTATTTCTCTGCTCTTCTGAGCTTGAAAACTCTCCCAGCACTTCCTAGGGAAGGTTCTGTGGTCCTTGTGTTGAGTGTGGTCCTTGTCAGCACTGCCTGGGCTGCCTTGAGTGTGGCCCCAGCTAAATAACTTGGGTCAGACAAGGCTGAGGAGCCTCAAACAAGGTGTACACAAAGACTGCTTCTAATGCAACCTAAGAATGAAGAACTGACTTTTAAGTTCTTGCAGCAGTTAAAGACTTGAGCCCTTGAGTGGCCCAAACCACAGTAATTGAGTTATTAATCCTGGTTGTAGAATCCTGGAGTGGTTTGGGGGGAAGGGACTTAAAAGACCATTTAGTCCCACCCCCTGCCATGGGCTGGGACACCTTCCACAAGACCAGGTTGCTCCAACCTGACCTTGAACTCTTCCAAGGATGGGGCAACCCCAGCTTCTCTAGGCACCCCGTGCCAGGCCCTGCCCACCCTCCCAGGGAAGAATTTTTTATTAATCTCTAATCTAAACCCACTGTTTCAGTTTGAAGCCATTCCCTCCTGTCAAAGAAGGTGTTTGACTCTTCTTATAGGCAAATAAGCATTTGTAAACATTGATGAGATGATAAATGGGGAAAAAAGCTTTGTTTTTGTTTAAATGGCTGGAAACCAACAGTTTATTTCATATATGTGTGCCCGGACATGCCCTGACTTCTGTCCTCCTTCCAGGGATGTGTGATTTACCATTGGCTTGGCTGTGTCTTGGGACAGGATGAGAGGGAATGGCCTCAGGTTGCACCAGGAGACGTTCAAAACCTCCAACAGGGAATTCCCAAATGGGAACTCAGGGACTGGAGAGCTTGTGTGACCTCCAGAAAAATAAGCCCCCTCTCTTTGTCCTGCAAGCAGGCATTGCACTGACCCAGCTGTGCTCCAGGAATGCTGCACGTGGATTCACCTGTGATCAGCTCTCCCAGAACTCTGCAGCTCAGCCCTCTGCATTATCAGCAGCTCCCTTCCCACTCTCACCTGCAGCTCAAGGTGCCTCAGCAGTGGCCCCAGACTTCATTACCTAATGAAAGAGAAGAGAGTTTTGTTCCAGTTCCAAGAAGGAAAGAAACCCTCAAAACCTTCCACAGCTTGTTCCCTCGCAGACAAAAATTCCTTAAGTGATGTGGAAACTTGAAGAGAGGAAGAGTTCCTGAACCTTTGCTTTTCCTTTGGCTTCAGAAGATAATGATGGTGATAGGAAGGGCCCACCACTGTAATTGCACACAGATGGGCTCTGTAACCACTGCAGGTTGAGATCTCTGGGGGGAAAGGGAGGATTAACCAAGTCCCTGGGCAGAGCACCTGCACCATCCCACAGCCCAGGTGCAGTTCTCAATTAAGGGCAGAAAGGAAGTTCAGCCCCATTAAAAGGTAGGAAAGAGGGTGGGTGGTGGGATTTGCTCTCTTAAGGGCTTAATTATTTTCATTTGCAGCTTAGAGTGTTCCTGGAAGGGTTGTGGTTTGGACTCTCCTGCTGGGAGCAGAAGTTCTGGTGGGTGAGTAGCTTGGCTGGGGTTTTGTTTGGCTTTTGTGGGGCTATTTTGAGATGATTTTGAGTTTTGGGCTGTTAGATCTGGTTGCTGTTGAATTGGAGGCTGTTTGATGCTTTGTGTTCCTGTGTGCTTTTCGTATGCTGCTCTCAAAGCGATTGGGTGACAATTCTGATACCCCTGAGGTTGAAAACTGTGAGCTCTCCTTTACAAGGTAACGAGAGAAGATGGAGCCACAGGGAGCAGCATCCTGGTTCTTCTCTTTTGGGATTAATGACCCTGGTGATAATAACTGGAAAAGCAAAGCAGGCAAGAATTGGAATTATATAAGCAATGAAGCCTTAGGTTACCTTTACCTCTGAATTCCTGCCTCTCCTGGGACTGCCTCCTCGTGTGTCACCTCTAAAATTCTCATTATACGCTTCAAGTTTTGTTGGCAGAATGTTCCCAACCACAAAATGACACCATTGTGTAGGTTCTGCACAGCTTTGTGGCCTTTCCATGTTTAAGAAAAGTGGAGTAAGTTGTTTAACCAGGCACAGAAATCAGAGATAATATTATCTGACCCCAGCATAAAACACCATGGGAAGCATCTACTGGAGAAATGGGGTGCATGTTAAGAAGTGTTGACTTTGAATCATAAACAACTTTAAAGTAATTTGTGTGTGTGTGGTTCCTGTGGACCTAAAGAACTGCAGATGTTGAGGATTTCTTGTCTTTAGCTCTGCTCACTGTAGGAAGGGCAGCTCTGATGCTTTTAGGGGTGCTGGTTTTGCCATGAGACCTCGTGACCTCGCTTTCTGCTCCTGGATTGTCCCCTTCCCCGTGGTGTCTGTGATGCTGAAGGAGAAATGACTCGTAGGGCTGGTCCCCTCGTGTCTGGGAGAGCTCTGAGGCTCCTCTGCTCTCCCAGGGAAAGGCTGGTGCAAGAACACAGGTCTCTCCAGCGGTGAGCTGGTGGTGGAGCCTCTGGTGAGTGCCAGGCTTGGCAAGAGAGCTGAGCCGGCAGCAGAGACACGGCTGGAGGGGCTGTCACGGGTGGTCATGAAGGGGAAGCCACTCCAGAGCTGGCAGAACCTGCCCCAGCGTGGGGCTGGGAGGACAGAGTGAGCCTTGCTGCTCCCTCTTTGCTCCAACCTGGGTCTAGATTTGCTCAACAGGCTGTAAAAAAAAAAAAAACCAACCAACTGCTCTGTCCTTTTCTTGCCACTAAATCAAATTTCAATTTGCAAAGAGACCCGACAGCGGCTGAATTTTATCTTGTTTTATATTTGATTTCATCTGAACTTGGAGATTCTGCTTCCTGCACTGCTCGGTTTTGAAAGAACCATCAAATACCTCTTGCAAATAATTCAATAGAGCGGAGCCACTCGTGAAAAGATCTCCGCAGATGTATTTAACCTTGTGAAACAGTTTCATTTCCTACATGTTTAGGGCTTTATGAAAATTCATGTTTTTATCTCCGCAAATTCGTCTTTGTATCCGGGGTTTTTTTTGCCATTGAAAGAAAAGCTCCAACAAGTTTGAGTGATGCTCTAACGAGCTCCTTTGCTGAATGCTGAGCAGCGTTAATGGGCAGACATTCCTCGGAGCTGCGGTTGGACCAGAGTGCTGTCAAAATAACAGTGGTTGTTACTCCTGCACCCTCAATTTACCCTCGTTAATGGTGCTTTGGTTGTTTCTGAAATCATCCTTCAAAGATGATTTTTTTTTTTTAAAGTGACATCCGTGTAGGTCTAAAGACCTGAATTGCCTTCTAGATCATATCCACTCGTGCCCAGGGATTTAATTAAAATATTTTTTGAAACACAGAGAGAGATAAAAAAGCTCTGGAAGAGTTGGAAAGATGATTTTTCCCCCCACCCACCTCCAGTTGGCAGCCGTGCTCGGAGAGACAGGGGACTGCTCATAAATAAGCTGTAATTGCCTTAATGAAGTACATAATCACATGATACTGGGAAAAAATAGGATGGAGGTGATCTTTAAATGGATGAAAGAGTCTCTGCTAATCCTAACTAAAAGATGCAATTTCCAGGCTCTCATATCTGTCCTGAAAGTTCTAAATTTTGGGTGTAGGACAGACATTTGATACCTCTGGGTTTTACATTTCTAAAAAAAACCACAAGGAATTTAGCAGGGTTTTACCCCATTTAAACAATCCAAAATTCCACTGCCAGAGCAGATTATTTAGGTTTAGAGGGAAAACTATGGAAAATTAGACAAGGGTTGGGAATTTAAAGTAGCTCAGACCTTTACTCTCCTATAACTTCAGGTAAAGCATTGACCAGAGTTGGGTTCTTTGTGATTTAAAAGTTCATTAAAGGCTATTTAAAGGGAAGACTTGAGTGGACGTGGTGGTGTTCTGTGCAAGGTTGGACTTGGGGGCCTTTTCCAACATTAAGGATTCCATGAAAGCAAAAGGAGGCAAGATGCAGGGCTGGGCTCTGAGTTAACATCTGCTGGGGGAAGGGTAACAAACTCTGAGTTCCTGTGGTTGTATAAACTCTGTGCTGCCAGTGCTGGAGCTCAGACTGAATCCTTCCTCCTGCACTTCTCCCTCATCGTTGAGACTTGGCATGACTGAGGGGAGGGAAAAGTTCTTCAGCTGGTGTTGCCACCTTCCTGCTCAGCTGGTTAGAAGTCTCCCTTTGGTCCCTCTGCTGGGATGCACTCTCAGAGTAGCAGGCTTGTGTGAATTCCAAGCCCTGGATGGGGTTAAGGGAGGTGTTTCCTGGAAGGGACTTGCTGCAACCATTTGGGAGGGAGAGGTGCATCTTCCTGGCAGTGACCTGAGCAGACTTTGTGTCTGTTCTCTAATTATATTTTTTTAAAATTCACAGCCACTGTAGATCAATGTTCACCTGTAAAACATGTCTTTTCTTTTTCTTTTTTTTTTATCTCCCCATTTTCTTCCCTTTAAGTAGCATTATGAGCCAGACCAAAGAAATTTATGGTGCTCTCCTGCCTGTTTTATAGCTCCTGTCCAGTTGGTTTGGAAATACATCAGGGGTTCTGCTGCAATGTCCCCCTTGCATTCACCTCTGATCTTTTCTCTTGCAAACCTGTCACTTGTTCTGACCTAAAATATCGACCCCTCAGCTTGGAGAAGTTCCATGTGTTGATTTAGTGACTCTGGCTGGAGTAAGTTTAGGGCCATCTGCCGTGAGAGAAATCATATTGTTTCATCTGTGGTTTATTATTGGAGAATATGATGAGCTGAAAGAGGCCACAAGGACCATCAGTCCAACCCCTGCCCCTGCACAGACACCCCAACAATCCCAACCTGTCCCTCAGAGCAGTCTCCAAACACTCCTGGAGCTCTACTTGACTGTGTCCACTGCCCTGGGGAGCCTGGTCTGTGCCCACCACCCTCTGGGGGAAGAGCCTTTTCCTTAGACCCCACCTAACCCTGCCCTGATACAACTCCAGCCCATATTCCTAGTTCAAGCCTCAAATATTCCATGTGCCTTGCTGTGCTTCATGGCAGGAATCATGGGAATGGCCTCTCTGTGTCTGCAGAAGCAGAGAAGACTAAATTTGAAGTAAACCAAAAATATCCTTTCTTTCCATATTGAAGTGTTGACCCTGAGGGTTATTGGTGTTCATCCTTCATCCTTTATGAAGGTCATAACCTGGTTCTTCCTGGTTCAGAGAGGAATTGGTTTGATTCCAGTGACATGAGGGTTGAGCTGTCTTAGCTTGAAGTTCTTAACTTTCTGGCTGTTTCTTTGCAAATCTCTGCATTCAAGGAAGTTTTCTTTCCCATCTCTTTACTTGTTTGAGGTTTCTTAGGATTGTTGTTTTGAGGCTGGAGAACTTTTCATCAGGTTCTTCCTGGTCACAGTCAGTGTAATGGAGAGATCACAGCTTGGAATAGCTGGGCAAGTTCTAAGTGAAGCTTGTCAGGAAGTGACAAATCTTCAATCTTCGTGTGGAAATTAAAAACAAAACAAAAACCCCAAACAAAACCCAAAGCAAAACCCCCACCCCAAAACAAAACCCACAACAAGCAAACCTAACCCAACAAAACAGAAAAGCCCAGAATCCCTAAACACTTCCTTGATCCTTTCCTCAGGAGACATGTCATGGGTGTCCCTCTCTGTCACAGCATCCACTGGAAGCTGTAGAAACTCTTTTTCTCCTCTTTGAGAAAGAAGAAAGGGAAGAGACAAACCATTTTATTTTGTAGTCTCTTCCCACTTCCAAGATTGTATCTGCCCCCTTTTTCTTCTCTAATGGGCCTGAGTAGCGAGACTTTCATGATTGTGTTTTTCAGGCACTAACTATTGGTTTAACAGAAGTCCTCACAGGGTATTATATCCCTGAAATATGTATTTTAACCCATATCTATATAACAACATTAATTTTTAAAAAGTTTGGGTGTCTGTCTTATCAGAGCACTGCTTGAAATGAAATAAAAAGGATAAAAGATTCAAGCTTGAGATACAGAAGACTCTTTTTTTGTAGAATATGGCACAAAGAAGGATATTAATGTTTGAAGTGATTTTAGCTTTCCTGCAGTCTTTGTGTGTCTTTAGCATTCTCTGCTCTCTCTAATCTCCACTGTATCACTCAGGTCTTTTAATCCTTTGTGCTGCACTTTGAGCATCAAAAAACGTGTTGGGTACCCAGGAAAACCTCCCCTCTCCCACGTCTGCTCTTCACCAGCACAGTGTTGAGACGTGGGAAGGGAACAAGAAGAAAGGAGTGCAAACAGTGTAAGGAAAGTCAGGAGTGGAGGCAGAAGAAAGGGCTCTAATGAGAGAGACAGTGAAGGTGTGGTGATTGCACTGAGAGCACATGAAAGTCCTGGAAGGTTGGGATAACAATGTTTGTTATTCTGGGAAACTCGACATCTAATGCAAGCAATGGTCTTGTGGGCCCACCCACGGGCTCTCATTTCCAGCTCAGCTCCTGCTTGAGGAAGGAAATGATGTGCTCAGGCTTGAGCCTTGAGTGTTGCCTTCCAAGATGTGCTTCTAAACTGGATCACAGCCCTGGGCCTTGTCAGGGTTTAGCTCTGCAGTGATGGCCAGGCACTGAAGTGACCTTGGAATTCCCTTGGTCTGAATCATAGAATCACAGGATGGTTTGGGTTGAAGGGATGGGAAAGACCGTGTCCTTCCCACCCCCTGCCATGGGCAGGGACACCTTCCACCAGGGCAGGTTGTTCAGCACCCCATCCAACCTGGAGCTGCTGAGCACTTTAATGCTGTGGTTACTCTCCACCGAAGCTGAGAAGTTTTACATCCTCTGTTTTATGCACAGCTCCCTGTAAGGGAGGGAGTTTCCATATCAGGGGAGCAGCTGGTCTTAGTCAGAACACCTTCCCTTGCAGTTTCTGATGGAGACCTGCACTGCTCAACTCCAGAGAAGCTCTCCTTAAAATCATTCCCTAATAAAGCTTTGTCCTCTTTGAAACTCAGTGTTGCAGTAACTCTGCACAGCCCAGCTGGGAAAAGGGCTCTGACTGCAGCCCCCATGGGAGATGTGAAGTTGAGCAGCTCATGCACCTCCAGACCAGGGTGAAGGTTGGGAATCACAGACTATCCAGAGCTGGAGGATCATCAAATCCAACTCCTCGCCCTGCCCAGACACCCTGACAATCCCACCCTGTCCTTCAGAGCATTGTCCAAACCCTTCTGGAGCTCTGGCAGCTGTTCCCACTGCCCTGGGGAGCCTGTTCAGTGCCCACCACCCTCTGGGAGAAGAACCTTCTCCTGAGATCCAACCCACCCCTCCCATGGCACAATTCCATGCCATCCATGAGTGTGGCCTCACATCAGAGCTCTCCAACATAAGGACTTTTGGTAATCTAATAAGTGAACCACAGCAGGGAGTCTGTCAGTATTTCTACCTTGAAAAGAAAAGACCTCTCTTGCTGATAATCTTTGATAAAAGATGGACATGAAATTAAGAGCTTAGGAAGCTTATAGGGACCTAATTATGGGTCACAGTAGAGGTGTTATCAGCTGGATTATAAAGCTGATCATGCTGGTGGCACGAGAAGAAAATCTGAATTAACTGAGGGAGCTGCAGTGTTTAATTGCACCTTTTATCACTCAGAAGACTCATTAAGGAAGCCTTACAAAAGTCATAAAGACTGTAAAAACCATTCCAGGGGATTTCACGTTCTAAAATTGAAAAAAGGAGCGAGACATGGGGAACAAAAAAAAAAAAAAAGCTAGTGAAGATTTCTTTGTGTCTGAGCTTGTTATCTGCAGGTAAATTTTTTACTGGGTTCATTTCACTTTTAATTCTTAATCTATATTCCAGCCTAAGTGCAATAGCAAGGGGAAGAGGGGAGTCATGCAAGATATGTCTTTAAGAAAAAAAATGCCACTTGGATATTTTTTTTTCCCCTCATCTGGAGTGAGAATTTGTCCATAAACCAGAGGAGCTTCTAAAGCTCTGTATTAAATTTGATGCCAGGTTTTATAATCTAGATAAAATAAAATAATGATACTGGGAAGGTGGTGGAATAACACACATACATTAGAGCAGCAGCAAAGGGAGCAGAAGAGCTCTTCCAGGAACACACAATGATCCTAAACTGAGAAACTGCTGAAAAAGAGGGTGAGCCAGTTGGGTCTCAGAGTCAGGGTGGTCCCTTGAGAGGGATTTCTTGGAGCAGGAAGGTTAGAAGAGCAGGTGCAGCACCCAAGTGAGTTGGAGCCGGAGAGACAAACATCACCCGGGAGGTGTCTGGTCCTGTGGTTCCTCCTCTGCCTGAAGTGCCCGGTGCCTGCAGCTCCTGGTGGTTCCAGTGGCAGCTGAAGGCACTTGGTGAGGCTTTCCAAAGATGCTAAGCATCATTCAAGGTGAGCAGCGTGCCTTTAACAGTCTTTGGAGGAGGCTGGAAGCATTAGGTGAGCTGCAAAGAGCCTTTGCCTTGCAAAGGTCACGTGTGGAGCTGAGAGCTCTTTAATGTGTGACACGCAGTGGAACGTGCATGTCTGAGCACTTTAATGTCAGGCCCTCAAAGAACACGACTTGTTCCTCTTCCCAAGAGTAGCAAATGGATTGTTCTTGATGATGTCTCATCCTCCTGTTAAATATATTGAGCTGTTAGAAGTGCACGATGTAGGTTCTGTAATGAAATTATGCCCAGCAACATCCTTGGGGGGTTGAGTACAGTGAGGCAGGAATGTGATACAGAGTGAATTTATTAAGTCAGCCAGGAGTTGCTGCTTTTCCAAGCACTCCCCTGTAACATGAAAGAGTTTTGTAGGTGAGGATTCAATTAGCCAGGGCCTTTCACAGTTTATCAAAGCTTGAAGTCAACCCAAATGTAATTCCTTGGACTTTGTGCTTATTGAGTTGGCTTTACTCAGAGTGGCTAAAAATAGAGAGGACTGGGGGTGGTGTTCTGTGGTTTTAGTTACAACAGTAATGATTTTGTGCAAACACCTCACACGGTGTAAGTAAATTTTGGGAAATTGCCTGGCACAGGAGAAACATGTAATTCTTCTTACTCATGGTAACCTCATGGAATCCCTGAATGGTTTGGGTTGGAAGGAACCTTAAAAGGCCGTAGAGTTCCAACCCTACTCCATGGGAAGGGCCACCTTTTACTAAACCAGGGTGCACAGAAAGGACTGTGGCTCTACCATTTATGTTGGTGCCTCAAGGGGAATATCAGCTTGTGAATGAAACCCTGGAGGTGTTTCCAGATAAAGTCCTGAAAATCAGGGCACTGTGTGTATGCCAGTGAAAGCAAGGCCTAAGTGAACATTCTTTTCATGTTCTTACCTGCTGCTCATCCAAATAAGACCCTTCAGGAAAGATTGTCCTGCTGAAACCTTCAACCTGTTGTATAAACAGGGATGCTCCTGCTATTTTTCAGCTTCTGACACTCCCCATTCCTTCCCATTTCTGCTTTTACTCACAGAACAAAAAGAAAATTGCAAGTTGAGACATAAAAGGCTGTTTTTTTCCTGTCCATGAGCAGCTGTGCATTAATTGACTGCACTGGGACCCCTCCTGGTGCCAGAGGAGACTTTGTGTGTGCAAAGGAAATGATTCAAGAAGGGAGTTAAATCCTTGAATATTTGACTATATGCTGTGTTGCAGTACTTGTCTCTGTCAACTGTGGGTAAAAAAGTACTTTAGGAATAAATATTTCAAATGAGCAGCCACTGGTAGCACTTCAGGGTGTGAAGTCTGGTGGAGGTAAATATCTGGGAATATGGAGAAGGATGTTTGGAGCTCAAGGCAATGAGGAGAGTGACCTCAGGCTGCATGAAATCCCCTCTGAGGGGCAGACTGTGGATGTGTCTTCACTGTGGGCCATCAAATACACAAAATAACCATGTTAAGGAGCAAAATAGGATGAATAAACGGAGATTAATTCAGTGGAACATAAAAGCTTGGAGCTGTCAAAGCTGTTCTAGTGAGGTGGTTGCTGTTGGTTTAGTCACCATATGCACACACCTCCAGGAGAGCAACACTGGAGTTCTAGAAAAGAATAGCCACAGAAGGCCAAAAAACTCCAATGCAGAGTATAAATTAAGAATATGTTAGAAGCTGAGCATGTGAGGGGTAGATGAAGAAGTAAATCTTACTTATATTCTACCAGCTGTTAATTAAGTCTGATTTTCCCAGTACCTATTGGGCCCTCAAAACAGATACTCAGCAGACTTTGTGGCTCCCAATATATCTTGTTGGTGCAGTATTTTAGAGGAGTTTCCAGAATCTGGGCCGAGGGGCTGGTTGTGATTTACAGCCCTTTTGTGTGTGGCAAACAAAGGAATCTAACAGGTATTATGTTGAGATAAATCCAACTCCATCTAGTCCTCAGTGAACAAAACCAAATGGATTTATTGTTGGGGAATTGGGGGTGTTTTGAATTAATAAGTGGTTTCCTTCTCTGCCCCGTCCTTACACTGTTCTTTGTGCCTTGAGAAGGCGTTTCCCTAACGCTGAAACATTCCTTAAAAATAAGGGACTCTGCTGTTATCCCTGGCCTTGAAGGACCTTAATTTCTAGTTCTGAATAAGCAGAAGGAAAAAAAGCATTGCAAAATCGGTGTGTGAAGGGCAGATAAGCTGTAGATGTTTTAGGTCAATGCCCATATTTGCAGCTCGTCGACAGTGTGTTTCATCAGGCTTGTCCAAGCTGGTTTGGAGGGTGGTGTTCTAAAGAAGGATTGTATTTCTACAGGATAGGCTCAAATATTGAAACAATTTTTAGGTCCTAGAATCATTAAGGTTGGAAAAGCCCTCTAAGATAGAGTCCAACCATCAACTCGACAGTGCCAAACCCACCACAGAACCACATCCCAAAGCACCACCTCTACACAGGTTTTGATGATTTCCAGGGATGGAAGTGCCTGGACAACCTGTCCCAACACCTGACCACCCTCCCAGTGAACAAACTGTTCCTAATATCCAGTCTAAACCTCCCCTGGTGTGCCTCGAGACTGCTCCCTCCCATCCAAGCACTTGTTGCATGGGGTGCTTCAGCTGGGGATGTAGAACACTTTCGTTGCACTCCGAACAGGAACGTGCAGTTCCACGGCAGGAGCATAAATTCAGACACTCCCATTTCTTTGGGAACACGGGGGAAAAAAAGACTTTGTGGCTTTTTCATCCACTGTGCTCCTGAGAAGTCTCTTTTCCCCAGCTCCCAGCCTGCTGAGGTGGTTCTGTTTAGCTGATGGTAGACTCTGTTCTTGAGGGTTGTTTCTTCCCACCCCTCTTTGCTGCGTGGGCTCGTGGTACAAGATGAGACACGACTGTCTTCTCGTGGCTTAACAAGTCACCACTCTCCAGCTGAGCTTCTCTCCCTGCTTTTGCAGGAGCTGGGAGCTCTGTCTCACTGGGCAGTAAGTGCATTCCTCTAAAGCATCCACGGCCACGCCAGGGGGACTGTGTTTCACCTCCCAGTTACACTGGGCAAGTACTGGCCCTGTCCTTAGTAAAGGCAGCTCAGCAGGCTGAGAGTTGTGCTGAATCCTCTGCTTTTGTCTTGGCTTCCATAGACTGTGGTTGCTTGAATTTTTTTTGGGGGGGGAGGGAGGGGAAAGTGTGTTCTCTTTGGAAATTGGCATTTTTTTTTCCCCTTTTAATTCTGGATCTGGAGCGCTGAGGAATCCAGATGCAGTTGCTCCAAGAATGTAGGCAGCTGGCATCTGGGCTCTGCCACCAACAGCTCCGTTCCATATGGCCCAGCTTTAACACCAGAGAATTTTAACAAGTGAGGAGAACAAACAATCCATCAAGCCTAAGTACTGTTCATTTCTTTTTTTTTTTTTTTTAAGGAAAACAATTTGTACAGCATCAAGACACATTGCTGCTCACAGTGACTTCTCTTCAGGAACATTTCCCCCAGCCTGAATTACAGGAGAAACACTGCTATGATTTTCTTTGCAAAACATTCCAAGTTTTGCTGCCACAACAGGTTTGAATGTGTCTTGAAGACTCCTCTCTTTTGGATGGAAGGCAGAAATTCAAATAAGCACTGGGGGCTGACTTGGAGATGAGATGCTCTCAGGGGCCCAACACCATGAGAAGGGATTTGCTGCCACCACTGCCCAAGGTGGATTTTCATCCCTCTCTGGAGCAGGCACAGCATCCTGCAGGGACACATCCCTACTGGGGTGGTTCTTCCTGTAAATACTTCCATTAATAAGCTTTGATGGAGTTCTGTGCAGATTTCAGACTTCTGAATCAGTGACAGGACAAAGAATCCGAGGTGGGGACCAGCCTCTTCTCCAAGGTAGCAGTGACAGGACAAGAGGGATCTGCCTCAAGCTGGGACAGGGCAGGGGCAGGCTGGACATCAGGAGGAATTTCTTGTCATGGGTCTTTCCACCATGGAAAAGGTGGTCAGGAACTAGAAAGGGGTGCCCAGCCTTGGAGGTGCCCAAGGCAGGAGTGGCCGTGGCACTCAGCGCTCTGGGCTGGCGGACAAGGTGGGCATCAAAAGTTGGACTTGATGATCTTGGAGATCTTTTCCAACCCAAAGGATTCTGTGATTCTTATTTCCAAAGCTGAGAAAGGTGTGAGCAACTCTGGGTGGGGGGGAGGGCAGTGAGAGTGGAGGTGGTGTTAGGAATTTTAGCCTGGGTGTGGAAATCAGCTGGATTGGGATGTGGTGCAACTTCACCAGCTCTTTCCCAGCCAGCTGAAAAAAACTCCTCCCCATCTCACTTCAACACTTCCTTTTCCTCCCAAGAATAACTAGTTGCAGAAAATTTAATGCATCCTTTTTCTTATATGTAAAAACCCAATATTGTCACTTATAAATCTGTACATAGAGATTAAAGCTGGGGGGGGGAGGGAACCCAACCCTCTTTTTGTTTGACTTGAAGGATATACAAAGTCCTGAAAATGGAGCTCTTGAAGTGAAATAGAGTAGAAAGAAAAAACCAAGCACCATGAAACCAGTAAGTTTCAGTAATGTTACATTTTGCACCTCCACAGCATTCCAGCAGGAGGAGATGCTCTGGGGGTTGACCTGAACCTCTCTGATGGAGAGATGATTGGCCCTGGCCCCAAACTTGTGAAGGTTCTTCCATGAGCTGTTGGGTTTTCATCTCCAACCTTCCTTTAAGAGCTGATGTGTAACAAGTAGAGCAGAAATGTCTAAGTAAAATGTAGATATTATTATTTTCCTCTCCCGTTATAATACAAATTGAAGTGAAACACCCAGTAAAGCAGTTGAGAGTCCAGAGTTTGTTACAGGTCAAACATGACAGGTAATTTTTTTTTTTCTCCTCTGTCCCAATGTGGAGGCATTAAAATCAACACAAAAACAATAAAGTCCAAGAGACAAACCCCAAGCCCAAACAAATAACCGAAGCAAAAATCCCAAACCTGTGCAAATTCTTGGTGTTTTTTTTTTTACCTTCCTTAAGCCAAAAGAATGAATTAATTTGTAAAGTTGGAATTGTTATTAAATAGAAAGAGCTCTGTCATCAGTTTTCACGTGTGAGCTGTCATTGCTTGATTGAGCACTCTTCTGGTTTCTAAAAGAAACAGCTATTTTGGGGCATTTCTGCATCCCTGTAAAACTCTTTTTGTTCCCTTAATTGATAAGGAGAGCAACTGTAGAATGCAAATATGTCCTGAGTCGACAGATGGAAACCAGGGTTTGAAGTTCTCAAATTCAGCAGCCTCTCTCCCCCAGCCATGCCACAAAGCAAGTGTTATTCCACAAGAGAACATGGAATTTCTGTAATTTGCAAGAACTGAGTGATGATGTGGGAAGGATGCAATTAGGTCTCATTTGCTTATGGAAGTGAGCTGAATAAAAAAGATCAATATCCAGCCTACACCCAGTGTGAAAAACAATTAGTTTAATGGAGGCAAAGCCTTCTGCTGCAGCTAATTACATAAAAATGACCTAATACTCATGCAAACTAGGGTGATTAATACTACATGAGTATTTTTAATTGCATAAATCATCTTTACCTGTTAACTGGCATTTTTGCTGTAAACTTAGGGATTTAATTTTTTTTTTTTTTGAGGGAAAATTTCATTTGTCCTTGGTTTCAAAAAGTTCTTTCTTGCTTCTAAATTACAAAGCAGACTGAGGTGCTGTGGAAATTGTGGAGCATCCAAATTTCCTGCTCTGACCCACGCAAGGAATTAAAGAAGAGAAAAAGACAAGCAGATCTGATGGTGCTGGATCTGAATGACAGGGATACAGACAGAGAGCCTGGATTCTCCACAGATAATTCCAGTTTTCCCAGAGCATTTCCAGAAGTGCTCAGATTTTGACACTATAGATAAAGGGAAACAGGAATACATCTGAAATTTGGCTATTTTTTTACAGCCCCTCCTCTCCCCTCAGTACATGCAATCTAACTTTGGAATAGGAGATCTCATAAAACCCCTTTAACCTTTCCCAAACTGCCCTCATTCATTGACCCATTGTGTGCTACTCCATATGGAGCTCAGGACTCAAAACTCTCCCAATCTTGCAGTCCAAGAGTGTGCTTCTATTTTATTTATTTCTTCTTTTAAATACATATATACACAGGTCTGAATGGAGTTAATAGATTTTTACCCCGTAGACAACAAAATCCTCTGCAGAACAGTTGGTATTTTCTGGCTTTCAGCACTGTATGGTAATGTAAATGTCAGGACAGCATAAGGTAATAATTATGAAATCATATTTTGCTGCTTTAAAGAACTAAAAGGTTTCTAAAAAGTAAATAAAACTTGTCTTTTACATTGCAAGCTCTCCCAGCCAGTGACTCTATTTCTGTGTGTTTGTGGACAGCATTTAGTGCTGGCTGAATCCAAATGTTATTTATTATAATAATAAAAGCTGTTTTCTGGTTATCAGCTCATAAAAGCTTATAGTGTTCACCACCTACAGCATTTCAGCTTCTCAGCAGGACAAAAGAGGCAGATTGGATGCAATATCTGTCTCACTTTATTAAGAATAGAATCATCACAAAATCACTGAATGGTTTGGATTGGAAGGGATCTTAAAGATCATTTAATTCCAACCTTCTTGCAACATTCCACCAGCCCAGGTTGCTCCAAGCCTTGTCCAACCTGGCCTTGGACACCTCCAGGCATGGGGCAGCCACAGCTTCTCGGGGCACCTGTGCCAGGGCCTGCCCACCCTCCCAGGGAAGAGTTTCTTCCTAATATATAACCTAAATCTATGTGCCTAATACTTAAATATTATATATATAATATGCCATTTTACTTAAAGCACTCTTTATTCCAGAAGACAAACTGAGCCAGATAGTTAATCTTGCCTCTGTCCTGCAGTGAGGTGAATTCTCTTTCCACACTTTTCACCTTTTTTAAAGGCCAGCAGCAATACTTCCAGATTAGTATCTCACCCCCCCAAAAAAATACAGACATGACAATTCTCTTCCAATATTGTGAGTTTGTTTGTCTTATTAGATTAGGGAAGAAATCCAGGTAGAAATGTTAGGTGGAATGCAAGAGGTCACAGAAATCAGGCAAATTTAACTCCCGTGTCTTGTGTTTTATCAGCTGGAGTCGCTGTCCATCGTTCTCTCTTCCATACAAGTGAGAAAACCTGGGAATCAGAGCTCTGTGGAGTCTGTGCCAGAGCAGGAACTGGTGTCACCAACACTTTTGTGACCATAGAGCACTGAAAGGGTCATTACCTGCATTTCTGCTCCTCCTCATTCTTCTCTTTATCATCTGAAACTCTTGTACTTAATGCAACCCAGCTCTTCTGCATGGCACTTCATCAGTATTCAGGGGAGATTTCGGGGAGCATATTCCCACAAATTACAGGGAGATGTTCAGCATGAATCCCACAAAGCCTGAGTGCCTTTTCCAGCAGCTCCCGTGCCAACAGGAGCTGTGTTTTGTTCTGGAGGGATGTTCCTCAGAGAGGAGTGAGAGAGTTATGGGCTGTCAAAAAGGCTTGATGTGTTTCTAACCAGAAGTTTCACACTTGGAAGAACAGAGCGAGGTGTTTGCAGGGAGTGCCTTGACCTTGGATTGGGATGGAGGGGTGCATGCAAACCAGGGAGGACCAACATGATGGTCAGACCCTCACATTCTGCACTTTAGCTATCATGAGATGAGCAAAATATCTTCAGAAAGTGTCTCCCAAGTATTAAGCATATCCCCTCCTGCTCAGCCAGCTATGGCACCGTCCTGGGCACGCTGTTTAATTCCTCTTCCTGTTTATGGTAAATATTTCCCTCCACCTGCCCCTCTCCCAAATATTTATATACTTGGAAGTAGGGTTGAGTCATGCCCTTGGCAGCCTCCTGGGGAGCTGTGACCTGCTACACTCCAGTGCAGGGCTGGCTCTGGGGACCTTGCCTTTGTCTGATCAATCCACACACTCCTTCAGCTTCTTTGCAGGCTCCAGACCCCGAAAATTCACAGCTTCTCTTCCCACTGGGATTGTAAAGCTCTTTTATTTCCTCGTGATTTGGAGCTATGCAGGGGTTTGTGGGTTAAAGTTGGTGCTGTGTGAGTGACTCAAAGCTAAACACGTGGCCAGGGCAGAGGTTTGTGTCCTGCCCTTCCAAGATTTCTGATAGAAATCAGAATATATGTGCCAGTAATATCTGCTCTGTGACCATTTTTAACTCTGGTTATTTTGATTCTTCCACATCTGCATCTCCAAAACACTTTTAAATGCCTGACCAGAGGGCTCTTTGTGTTGCTGGCAGCAAACCAGGTTGCACTGGAGGGAAAACAAGAGGTACTCCAAATGTGTAACCTCTACAAGTTCTTGAGAGGAGGTTGTAACCAGGTGGGGGTTGGTCTCTTCTCCTGGATAAAAAGTGACAGCAAATGGCCTAAAGTTGTACCAGGGGAGGTTCAGATTGGATATTTGGGGAAAAAAAGCCTTGGTGGAAAGGGTTATAAAGCATTGCAGTCACCAACTCTGGAAGTGATCAGAAACCAGGTGGATGTGGCACTGAGGACATGGCTTGGTGGTGGTGCTCCAAGACTATTGAGTCTTGGAGGTCTTTTCCACCTTCAGTGATTCTTGGATGGTGCAGTTTGCAACTCTGCCTCCCTCATGCCCTCTGTGTAGGGCTGTTCCTGGGGGAGGACTGGGCAGCCCAGGGGTGCTGGTGTTCCTGGATGTCACTGGGGGGCTGTGCCTTCAATAAGAACAGTCAGAGATCACTGGTGACCACTGAAAACACCACGGAGCTCTTTGCAAGCACTGCATTCGTAGCTTAGCCAAATTCCGAGCCCGGAATACCCTGCTTATCTCCCAAGTATGAGAAGAAAGTCCCTCAGTGGTGAAAACAGCAGTGTGTTCATGTGTCTTACACCAGAGGGGGCTTCTGAAACTTGGCCTTTGGATTCCAGGCTAGGGATGAACCTCTGGAAATGCCCTGGGCAGGGAGATCTGCTTTCCCCCTCTATGTGCACTTTCAAGGGGCATGGAGCTGGGACATACTTAAAGAAGTCATTAACACCTGAGATTTCCCCCTCCTGAATTTGTGGTGTGCACAAACCCACTTCAAAATGCAAACCAGACTGAATTCAGAGGCAAAAACAACATCTTCAGTTGTTGAGTTGGAAGTGGCAATAAGATGTTGGCCAAGGACAGAATAAGGATTTCTCCAAACAGAGCTGAAGGTTTTCTGAAACAAAGTATGTGGGGAGAGTGAGTTTGTGTGTATGAATTGGGGGTGGCCTCTAAAATACTTTTGCAGCTTGCAAAGAGTAAATCAAAATTGATGCCACTTCTTGTTGATTGGGAGCTGCATTCTTTTATGTCTGTAAATAAGAACAGATGTGTTGTTGCTTGGAACAGTTTTGATGAGGGATTTCCTAAACATAATCCATGTTTGTGGGTAGGTTGGTCTTGAGAAAACAATATTTTCTCTCAAATCAAGACTTGTCAGAGCCGTGTGTTGCTTTCCACGTCACTGAAATGGAAAGTGCAGATTTTCCACGCATTTAAAAAGAAAACTAAATTGTTCATGGAATATATGAATAACTTTTCTTAAAATAAAGGCGGGGGAAGGTCAGAGGAATACTTAATTGCTCTTATTCATTACAAAGATGTTTAGTCAACTGAGACTTCCATGTTTGATTGGAGTATCTTCTTGCCTTTCACAGCTGCTGTTCTTACTTATGGTTTCATTCTCCAGTGCTCTGTTCTGCCAAATAACTGTTCTCTGCTGAGAAATAACCAAAACTCAGACTTCCTTACTGGAAACTTAAAATTGGGGCCAAATTCTCAGTCAGCAGAAAGGATGAGCTGCTTGGTGCTCTGTGCTGGGAACCTGCTTTCCCTGCCTCAGCCCCTGAGGCCAGATTTGGACATCTGGGACTTGGGGAATCTCTTGAGAGCAGCTGATAATATGTTCTTTGATATTAGTATGTTATTAGTGAAAATAGCAACACTGGGTAGTAAGAAAAAAAAGACTTCAAAACTCCCTTTTTCATGTTCAAGCTCTGGCTTGGAGAAGGCAGTGGGAGCTGAAGGAAGCTGTTCCCATGGGCAGACCGTGCTCCTGAGTCCACCCTAGAGCTCTCTGTGGGGACACTGTGTTCCACTAATGTTTTCCTTGTTCCTCAACTCTTTTTGAGGTGCTCTTCCCTCTCTGTTCCTCCTCTGTCCACGGATGTTTGCCCTAAATTGGAGTCTGCCAAGAGCTTCCCCTCCCTCTGTGCTTTTTCATGCGGGTCACAGAGCATGTAGGGAAAGCAGCTCTTCCTCAGGGTTGTCCAAGTGAGAAAACAGAACCTTGTTGGGAGCAAATTGCTGATTATAAAGGACTCAGCTCCTTCACAGGTACTTGCAGGCTGGTAAATGGTGAATACGAGCTTGAAAACTTCCTGCCCAGATTATTGTTTTCCAGTCAGCCTTTTGACTCTGGAGAAATCAGACAACTTCTTGTCTGATGTGAATACTTTGTATTGCTCCACCACCCTGGGCTGGAAAGATGTGCATGTGGGGTGTTTAAAAACCGTGTGGATGTGGCATTTGGGGACGTGGTTTGACGGTGGCCTTGGCAGTGCTGGGGGAAGGTTGGGCAAGAGGATCTTATGGGTCTTCTCCAAACTAAATGACTCTGTGGTTCTGTGTTTGCCTTTGTGCACGTTCAGGCTGGTAACAGGAGAGGATGATGATCAACTTTGACACTTGGGGTGGGTCAGGAACACCTTGAGAACACCCTCTTTGGACTAGTTTGCATCTCCACTGCTCATGTGAGATGTTTGCATCTCCACTGCTCACGTGAAGGCACCTGAGCTGAAGCTGCGCCAAAGAAATTCTTGGGAGTGTTCCAATAAATGCAATGCTGAAAATAAATGGGAATTTCAGGTTTGTCTGACAATGAGTTCAGTGCATAGACTCAGATTTTAAGGGCCTTTGTTTGTCTCCAGTCTAGTGGAAGCTTTGGAAGAGTGTAAATCCAGTACGTGGAGATGTGCATTCATCAGGGATGAGGATGATGAAAAGTAGGTTTAGATGGGATATTGGGAAGGAATCCTGCCCTGGGAGGGTGGGCAGGCCCTGGCACAGGGTGCCCGGAGAAGCTGTGGCTGCCCCATCCCTGGGAGTGTCCCAGGCCAGGTTGGACGGGGCTTGGAGCAGCCTGGGCTGGTGGAAGGTGTCCCTGCCCATGGCAGGGCTGGGATGAGATGATCTTTAAGGTCCTTTCCCACCCAACACATTCTGTGAGTCCATGGTTGGGCTGAAGGAGGTTAGGAATGTTGGCATTGTGTGTTGGTAGCTTTCTGCTGGCAGGGAGGGCTGAAAGGTGTCACGTGAAATGGGTCACCTTGGGTGGGGAGGAGAGTCCTGCACCCACCATGTTACTGTCCCTTCTAATCAGGGGATTTGCAGAGGTTTTCCCACCCTGGTGTGTACACACATCCAGAGGTGAATATTCCGGAGGTTTCAGAAAAAGAATTAACCCTACAGTTTGAAGAAAACTTCTGTTGGAATTCTTTCCATTCCCATAATAACCACCCCATAAACACACAGGAATGTGTTCTTGATCCTCTTAAAGATAAAAGATATGATTTAATTTAGGGATGTCTGCTTAGGAAAAAATTGCAATAGAATTCCTAAAGAGTTGCATTTCAGATTTCCATCAGAATGTTTCTAAATTTATGTGCTTATTTATTTTAACAAACAAAAAAAAATCCCAAACGTTTTCTTTTCAATTAGTTTTATATGCAAATTGCTCAAGTGGCAATGGCTGTCCGAGGACAAAAAGCTTTTGGCAGCTTCCCAAATAAAAGGCTTAAATTCATTTTGAATGGATACCTTTTAATGTGAGCAGTTTCCAGGATTTCACACTCCTCTGGAAATAGGTCTGTTCTTTTGAAATCCGGTTGACGTGGCATGGGAACACACTGTGACAGTTCCCTTTGTCTGGAGGGAATTCTGCTCATCCATCACAATGGATTTATGTTTTTCCTTAATTTTTATTACTGAAGTGATTTGCATGAAAACAGGGTCTTTGTTCTGCAGGGACTCATCGGGTCCAGATGTTTGTTTTCTCTGTGAAGTCATAAGCTCATTTGTGACATCGCATTTGGTTGTGGCAAAGTGGTGCTGGTGACAAAGAAAGGATTATGACTTTTGCGAGGGATAAGCACCAGCAACTGGTGGATTCCAATAAAACAAAGGCCTTGTTTCCACGCAAATCTGTTCTGTAAGAGGAAATTCTGTAAAAGGGTGGAAGCAGAGGAAAGCAGAACTAAGTGAGTGTTTGTGCAGAGAGAATAGAGCTCAAGATTGCCTGCAAAAAGCTTCTCAGCTACCTGGTAGGTCCTTGGCTGTGCAGAAGAAGCCCATCCCACCCACTGAGCTTCTCCAGACTTCCTCTAAAGTTCTAAAACTCTCCTGCATTGGGAAGTTTGACTTTAAAGGAGTGCACTCTCCCAGTTCCACACTGCTCTGGGCTCTGCTCAGGCTCCCTTCCCGTGGCAGCTCAGAGGTAATTCACATCTGGGCAGGTTTTACCATGAAGTCCCCCTTGAGCCCAAAGAGACCTTTAAAAGTGTTGGCAGCAGCTGTTGGTCTGAACACAAGAGCATGTTTGAGTTTATAAAGAGAGCCTGGTTTAGTATCATTATGCATGAGATAAATCTAAGGCTGTGTGCTGTAATTTGTAATCCTGGATATTTCATCTTTATTAGCCTGAATGATATCAGATATTCTGATTGTTTTAACAAGTCTGGTCAAATGTCAGATCCAGTTAGCATCATTTATCAATAAAATTTAATTTTTTGCCTCCAGCTTTGGACTGGCAATTTTCTGTGTGTTCATGTCTGTGTATAATACATAGAGATTCATTGGGAGCTGTAGAAGAACGGAGATTGAGGTTTTTAAATATAAAATAAGAAATCACACTCTACAGAAGGCTCGAGGGAACGTTAGAAACAAGGAGTATTTGTCACTTCCAAGCTCCAGCAAAGTGGTTATAAATACCCTGTTCACATTAACATCACACTTCCTTTCGGGCAGGCTGTGCAGAAAGGCTTGAAAAGCACTGAAAGAAAGACACCAAGTTTCCAAGAGGAGCAGAATTGCTGACCAAGGGCAGCTTTGAGGGAGGAACGGGGCTTGGCAGAGTGTCACTGCAGAAATATGAGGGAGGTCCTACCCCAAGAGAGGGCTGATAGATTATATTCCACAAAGTAAATAATGAAGTGGATTAAAATGACATCTTAATTGCATGGTTTTTACAAGTGTCACAGCCCAGGAGGAGATTTTTTTTTTTTTTTTGACTCAGCCACTTGCTGCTTCTTAAAACTTTGGGATAATTATGGCAGAACAAAACGAGTATGAATGCAATGTAAATGCTTGAAGGGCACTAAGTCACCCCCAGGTCGTATTTCTTTCTACACTACTGTCCCTGAAAAAGCTCATAATGTGCCTTAAAGATAGTTTTACTGTGCTGAATTAACAAAGAAAACATCTGAAAAGAGAGCTAAAGTATCACCCATGATGCTGAAATGTGGGAAACGGAGGAATGTGCTTTAGGAAGGATCCAGGTACAGTTTGAGTGTCATTTCCTTGTCGTGGTGCTGCTCTGGGCTGAGGACATCCTGCTTCAAACCACAGCACCCATGTGGTTTCTGCACACATCACTTGCAGGGCACCCTCAGCCTCTCCCAACTTCCCCCACAAAAGTAAGTCTGACTCTCTTAATCCTCCATCAGGTCCAAAATGATTAACATTTATTATGTAGCCACTTAATGGTCGGTGGCCATCGGGTCAAAGGAGATTTATAGCTCCTTAAAGCAGCTTAGTGTGGACTTATTCTCCCCAAGGGTCCCTTGTCCAGCTGAATGGCCAACTTGAACGTGTTCAGCACTCTCTTATTCTCAGCAGACTCCAGACCCAATGGCTACTTGGAGCTTTTATCCTGATCTGTCTTGTCAAGGATAACACCAGTGCCAAACTGAGCTGTGCCAGGGTCCTGCCAGCAAGGTCCTTTCAGGGTCTCAGAACTGGTGGCTTTGCTGTGCAGGGGGTTGTGTGACACTGTGGGAACTCTTGGGTACAAAATGAAGCATGTCTCTGTCCAGTTTTGGCTCAGGGGGATTGCTGAGCAGCACTCCCTGTTCTCACTCAGGGTTAGGAAATCTTTGGCGTGGTTATAAGGCCTTCAGGTGGTCCTGTGTGAAGGCCAGACCTAAAGAATGGTGTTGGCATTGAGTGCCCAGGACATGTGACTTGTTATTTTATGCTAAGTATAATTTCACAATATTCTTGAGTAAGAGTACAGACAGCTCTGCTGGGCTAAGAGAGAAGCACCACAGCATGGCAAACAATGCAGCTAAAATGAGCATGCTTGAAGAAGTCAGCTAGAGACAACATTTCCTCCAAGGCCTTCTCTGAAAGTTCTTGTATTTGCTGGTTTTTACACTCCTTAGGATGAGGGAATCATCCTTATTTATGATGGGAACATTCTCCAGTCAAAGCTTCTCACTTCTTCATGGCAGTGTAGTTACTCCATCCTGGGAAAAAAGATCCAGTAAAAATGTACTTTTGGATTTTTTTTTTCCCCCCTGGCTTTGAAGTTTGAAACAAACAGTTGGCCAGTGTTTTCTCCATTGCTGGGGACACAGGAAAGCAATCTGCCGCTTCCACGGGCACGACACCACGTGAGCTCTTCGTTCTTTCTGCTCTCTTTGGCTCCTGCTTTGAGAGCAGCAGAAGGTGACTCTAACCCCTCCAGAGTCTATGCAAAGGAGCTCTGTATACAGGGCATGATTTTTAAATCCCTCCCTTGCCCTGATTCACCTGTCCCAGCAGATGAGCTCGTTGCTCCTGCAGTTAATTGTTGTCCACAAACCCTTTTGTGGTCCTTGCCCGCGCTCCTGGAGCTGCGAAGTGGAACGTCTTGAAAGCCCTGCAGAACTAACCTGCTAAATCAGATCTTGCCTGTAATCAGGTTTCTTGCAGAATCCTTTGAACCCCAGGCCTTTCTAATTAGTGCAGCCTAATCAGCTCCCTCTGTTTGGCTTCTCTGCTGTCCCATGAAGAGCCTGGAATCTCTCAGTGCTCCAGGAGAGCCGTGCCAGCTTTCCCTGAGTTTTTCCTGGGAAGCGACATGAGCTCCCCAGAGCCACCTGCTCCTGCACTGCCTGCAGCTGAGCTCTTTGGATGGGAAGCATAAAATGACATCCAGTTGTATTAAAAGAGGCAGCAACTGTCCTGGTTCCAGACGTGGGGGAGCCTCAGTGCTCGGGAGGAAAGCAGAGTGCATTTTGTGCCCATAACCAGCACGTTTCCAGGAGACCAGCAAATGCTTTATGATGTTATTCACAGCCACTGCACCATCAGGAGCAGTCCTGCATTTCAACTTAATTGAGCCACTGCTATGACACAGCCAAGCTTTTCAAGTGGTGAAATTGCAATTAGAGAGAGAGCTTCTCTGGCAGTTTCCATTGGGTAGCTGCTTTCAAAATATTAAACCTTCTGGATTTATCTGTGAGGGAGATTTTCCTGGGGAAACTTTGCATTCAGGTCTCCTGTGCCAAGCTCCTGACTCCTTGGGAGACATGGTCAAAGGTTGGACTTGATGATCTTTGAGTTCTCTTCCAACCTGCAGTTAATTATAGGTTTATCCTAGAAAAGGTGTGTTCAAGCAAAGGTCATGATTCAAAGCTGTCAGCAGTTAATTCTGAAGAATATATACCTCAGACACAGTTTTCAGGGGAGAGGGAGAGAGGCTCAAGTGCCTGTTTGCTTCAAAAATATAGAATAAAAATTAAAATGAAAGGTCTGCCCTGTGCTGAGCCAATTGGTAGAACTTGGATAGCCCTGAAGGCTGGGAGAGTGTGGAGGTGAATAAGGAAAACATGGAAAAGGGGTGTTGTGTGCAACAAGGGATCTCCTCCCTTTGCTTCACCTGTTTGTGTTAGAGAACAAAAGCAGTGGCAAGGCTGGATTTCCAGGTGTGCTGTGAAACAAAACTGGCTTTGCCCAAGCTCCTCAGGGCACAGGTACCATGGAGGCTTCCGTTCAGTCAGCTGCCTGCCTCTGCTCCCATGTGACACAAACCACCTCTTTTGCTTTAAAACATCCTCCAGCTTTTGTTGGTTTGGTTTAGATTTTTATGTTGGGCTGTTTTCCCCCGTCTTTACCTTCAGCTGTTGTGTGCTCTGAAGTTCCACTGGTGTGCAGAGCTCTAGGAGATCACCTGACCCCCCCTGCTCCTGGTGCTGTATCCATGCAGATCATTCCTGCCTCCCCTTGCCTTTCATTCCAGACAGTCTGGCATTATAATTGCTTGGTTCTAATATTTCCTGTCCCAAGGCTATCAATTTGTTCTCAATTTCTCCACCTGTTGCCTTGGCTTAGTTATCCCACAGGGTTTTGTCCTAAGCATCCACTACTTCATTTATTATGCTCCCAGCTCTGGAACACAAGCCCCCCGAAGCATTTTTACAAGCAGGATTGTATTACAGGCTTAGGGTTTGGGTTTTTTTTTTGTTATCCAGAGAGCTTGGCGGGAATGAAGGTGAGTTTTCATCTTGATTTTCTCTGTGCAAGCCTTGCTGTGAAGCTGGTTGTTATTGCAGTGCAGAAATCTGAATTCTTTGCCCACTTTGCTGGCCTGCAGTGCTTTGTGTCCGTCCTCTACCACAGCTCCTGCTGAGCAAAGGGGACACCACGGGCAGGAGCACGCGAGGAAAGGGCCTTGCAGGTGATTCTTTCCACACAATTCACCTGCCTTTCCCGGGGTTAACCTTGAAAATGACTTTGGAAGATGATGGGAAGAGGCCGAACGTTGCTTTCTGCAGCGTGGATTTCAAAGGGCAGAGCTTAGCCCGGGGGGAGGTCCTGGGAAAGAAGGTGGAATAGCATAGGTAGGAAGAGTAAGAGAAAAACAGTCTGTTCTCAGCCAGGGCTACTTGCCTTGGTAGAGATTGGAACAAGAATAGTACACAAAGCAGCACTGGGTCACGTCTGTGCTTGGCATTTGAGGGTTTTAGGCATTTATCTGTATATCATATATATGTAAAGTATATGTTCTGAAGGCTGGTATAGCAGGCTGCTGGCTGGAAGAGACCTAACAACTAGAAATGGGTAAAATCCAGAGGCATGAAAGCCACACCCCTTTTTTCCTCCCCTGTCTCGTGTGCTACATGAGGCATTTGACCTTTCCATAGGATGGAAGGTGTGCTTTGCACGAGGGTCATCATCAGGGAGAGGTGCAGAGGCAGCTGGTATTAGCACTTGAATGACCTAAAACATCCAGAACAGGGTTCCAAAACTTTCTTCTAAGCTCTGTTTAAATCTTTAATTGTATTTAATTGTTTAAGTATTTAATTGTTTGTATCGGACATCTAAGGAGGAACTTTTCTCCTTATATCTTTTGTAAGTGGACACAAGTGTGAGAAGAGCTTTAGGGCAGCACAAATCAAGCCTTGACTCACATAGGTTTTAGGTTAAGCACAGCAGAGAGGAGTGTAAGCAGGAAAACCTGTGTTTATATGAAAAGCAGTGGACAAAACCCAATAAACCCACTCTTTTCAGGGGCTACTCCACAGTCTCTTGATAAAAATGTTGAGAAAATAACTTCTATATAAGACAAATCTCAGTCACCTTGGTGACAGAGTGGGAGCTGCTAAATTGAACTCTGTATAACCTTCCATTTTTTACTCTTCCCACTTTGATATATTAATACTAAAATATTGAATGCTTTGTCTTATCCATCTTCCCTTTCTCCCTAGCAGATGGAGCAAGTAAAAATAGCCAGAGCACTGGGCTTTCTGGTTTTGCTGTGGTTCAGCCAATTTAGGGTTTGATTTGTGCGAGCCAGGCGTGTTTGGGGCAGGAGGGCTGAGTGAGAGAGGGAATGAGAGCAAACCTTAAATCTCTTAGTAAAATGCTTGTTCTGCTCTTTCTGCTGAGGGGGAAAAGAGAAGGGGGAAAAAAAAAAAAAAAAGATAAACAGCAGAGCCACTACAGCTTGGCCTGAGTCCAATCCCTTAGTTACATCTATGCCTTTAACTCTGCCTGAGAAAGTCATTTTAAAGAAATACAGTTATTACATGCATTAGTCCTCACATCCTGGGAGGTACATCTGTACTCCTCAATCTTGCTGGATTACCTCAAATGTTTCCTGAAGGCTTTTAAATCCAGTCAAGACCAATCTGAGGGAACTGTCCCTGCAATCCTTTTCTTTTCCTGGCTTCACAGTCAGAAAAAAATAAAAAAAATAAAAAAATCTGCAAGTGGCTCCCAGTCAGTGTTTTAGAAAAGAGGGAAGCCAGCAAGAAAATTCCAAATGGCCTGTAACAACACTGCAGAGGGGGAATTTGACAGAAGCAGAGCTTCCCCCTAGAATAAAGTGTGATTAACTTCTCAGACTCTGTTCTCAAATCAAAGTTTGCTGAGAATACAGGCTCAGCTGGTCAGAATTATTGTGGCTTCCCTGATTTCAGTGGATATGTCCCAGTTTATTGCTGCTGCAAATGCGACCCAGCAGGAGAAGTGTGCACAGACTTCAAAATACCCCCCAAATCACACAGTTGATTCTGATAGTACTTTATGAGTCTTTCACTGATGAAACTCAATGATGCTGTTCCCACTTTACATCAGTGTGAACTGAAACAGAATGAAGTCCAGCATCAATAATAATTTGGATTCTGTGTTTGGGCAGAGGCCTGAAATGTGAGCAGAGATAATTGCCCACTGTTTGGTGGGGTGAGGTTAGAAATAAGCCAAAACTGATCTCTTGTCCTAAAGCATTTCTCACTAATGCCTCTCTGTTTGTTTGGACTCACAACAAGAACACAATTACACTCTGCAACATTATTAATCCAAAGGATAATTGTCAGCTGATGCTGCTGGTCCTGCTGATGCCTCTTGTGATGCCTGTGAAGCTGTTCCATGTCACTGCCCCTGCTGCTGCTGCTGCTGCGGCTCGTTGGAGTTCTGGGTCTGGGCCACGGTGAATGTGCCATCTGTGCAGCCTCTGCTTTGGCTCCTCTCCTTGAGGTCCTTCTCCAGGAAGGAGCAGATAATGAGCAAGCCTGGGGATGGTCAATGAGCCACTGGAGGAGGTGGTTGGGCCACTGGGTTCCTCTCCATGGCACTGCCCTCACCCTGCCCAGAGCCAGCTCTGAAGGGCTCCTCTGTTGTTCAAAGCACATGCTTTGCCTCCATTAGTGAAGAAACATGAATTAAAACACAACTCTTAATGATTTTTAAGGGCAAGGAATGAGAAGATCCATAACAATTGCTTATTGGGGTATATCTTGTGTTTGCTTTTTCCGTGCAATATCCCCCAAAACTGCCGGTAGGGGACTGAAATCACAGAATTTTTAAGGTAGAAAAAGACCTTTAAGATCATGAGGCCCAACCATAAATCCACCGCAGTCACTCTGCAAGTTACCTGCAGCATAACCACCTTCCAGGAGTTCATTCCTGGCTCTTCTTTCTTTCACTTAACCCTAACTATTCCCTTTAGTAAACTCAACTCATGTGCCACAGGGGGCATTTTCTTTTGGGGGATTATTTTCAGCCCAGCATTGACGGTGCCATGAGAAAAATCCCGGGGCAGGTTTTCCAGGCACTGAAGTGTATCCTGTGGGTCCTGCACACCCAGGAGAGACCTGAAGTGTGTTTACATGGGGAAAGTGTTAGACTCTCTGAATCAGAGTCACTCCAGACCGACTCCCCCTCGTGGAACATGTAGAGGTAAAAGTTGCAAGCAGCAAGGGAACGCTAAGACTTGTTTTCCAGCTGCTATCGGGGGATTCACACACATTACTCACTGATTAATAACATTAAATGTTAGCTTTGCAGACAACTGGCCTTATGATGTCAGCATGGAGCTCTGTCCCCCTTTGGTTTAGTTTCCATGCAAGGCAAAAAAAAAAAAAGCCTCTTTTTTTGCTTTCTTAGGAATTGTACAATTCAGAGGTCAAATAGGGTATCGGGTATCACGAGTCACTTGCCACCTAGTGCTTAAGGGCAGAGGTGTTTTAATGGGATCTGTCAGCCCCTTTTAACAGGTTTCGTTCCTCCCTGTAATAGATTAGCACTTTCATTTTTAGCTTTAGCCTTCAACCCGGGGCACTGTGGGGAATTGGCTGCCAGCTCGGTGGGCTCTGATGGCACCAGCTCGCTGGGCACGACTTCCAGCCACAAAAGTCACAGCCAGACCCTGGATGGGATGTGATAAATGGGAGGTATTTTGTCCAGGGACATGCCTGCTGTCATCAGGAGGGTCTAAAGGACAGCCTGAATTTTCAGACCGAAAGCAAGCTCAGCTGGGTGGCCGGATTTGCCCTCGCTTGCAGTGAGGCACCAGGACAGAGTCACTGTTGGCTTCCCCTTGTGCTGAGGGCAAAGAGCTTGGGGCAACCCCGAGCTCCAGGCACAGCCATCCCTTGTGTTGTGAAGTGAAGATCAAACCCCCTTCCCTTTCCAGAGGCCAGGAGGCTGCTTGAGTAGTTGCCCATAGTGAGTAGAACAAGAGAGGTCTTTGCCCGTGACCTCGGTGTGTTGGGTTGGGAAAGGACGTGTTGCTCACTAATTGCCACCACGGGATCTCAATTCAAGGGGAACACTTACTCTTCTGGGCTAAATAATGTTGGAATTTAGTAGTAAAATCATCCCTAAGTGGTAGGTAAGAAGTGTTACATTCATCTCCAACTCAGAGGAGTACATCAGTTCTCTGTTCAAACAGTGAAGGAATAAGGATGGTGAGTCCATGTCAATAACCTTAGTTAATCATGTCCCAGTGATATGGAAGCACAATTATCAAATTATTAAGTAGGTAATTTATTAAATTCAACTATATATTCCAGCTCTTATATCTCCTAGATACTTAGGAGTATCTAGGGGGTTTTTTTTATACCTCTGACAACCTCCATTTGGTCTCTAAATCAAAACTCAGGGATTCAGGAATAACCCAGAAACTGGGATGTTCCAGTCACGTGGTTGTATCTGCAGTGATTACTTGACACAACCAAAACAAAGTCACTGTAAAATAAGAGTTGTCAGATGTTTCTCCTAAAATTGCCTCAATTTTACAGAGTATAAATAGCTTCAGTTTATGTCACCCTTTCTGGTGGGAGCTGATGTCACCATGCAGAGAGTTTTGTACAGATGTCTGTCTTAACCTACTATTTTTAAATGTTCCCTCACTATTAAAAGTGTCCCTTTCCAATCTTTGTTATTTGCTCTTCATGTTCAGCCTTCTACCACTTCATCTTCTGAATTTTTACTACACAAAGGAACTGTTAAAAATAAACATCCTAAATTAATTCTGTTTGTGGAACTCATAAAATGATCTAAAAGGTGCTTGCAGGAATCTTTGTAGATTCTTGTCTTGATAGAGCTTTGGTTTTTTTACAATCTTGTGGGTTTTAACCCCCTTCAAAGCTTCTCCTTTAGAAATTACCTGAATAACAGCTCTTAGCTGGCCTCCTCCCTCAAGTGTGGAGTCCTTGAGCTGTTGGCTGCTTTAGTTGTTGACATCCTGCTATAAGAAAATAGGTTTTCTCTCTGGGGTGAAACTTTCTTGTTTATCTGTTAGACAAAACACAATTACAAATGCAAAGCTAATTGTATCCTGCCTCCATCCTTCCCAGGGAATGCAATGCTGCAGCAGATCTAAGAAAACCTTTTAAAAAGTCTTACTCAGCTCAGGTTATCAGTCGGGATAGCGAGGCCCAGCCTTGCTTGTTCCCCTCCTCCCAGCTTTTTCTTGGAGTATTTGTGGTGTTCAGACAGAAAAGGGTAAAAAGGCTCTAAGGGTGTACAAAAATACCATGTTTTCCTTGTAGGAGAAGGAAGAATTGCAGTCCTACTGCAACACTAAACACAGGGAAGCTGTGGCTGCCCCATCCCTGGAAGTGTTCCAGGCCAGGCTGGATGGGGCTTGGAGCAACCAGGGGGTGGAACAAGATGATCTTTCAGGTCCTTTCCAACCCAAACCTCAGGATTCCTTACTTTTTGTAAGACAGCAAATCCACCTGTTTTCAAAATAAAAATGTTTATGGAAGCCAGTGAAATGATAAGAATAGGGGTTTTGTTGTTGTTTTGAGAGGGAAAATGATCATAATGCGGAGAAGACAATAAAGATGTTAGAGATGGTCCCATTTGGCTGAATTGAAAAGGCTCCTGGCTAAGTTCACAAAGACGAACATTCCCTCATGAAAGAGATGCTTGTGCCAAAACCACCCACTGCTGTTTGGTTTCAGACTCTGTTTAATCATTCCTGCTCTGTTTTCTGCTCTTCCTTTGTACTGTCAGCTCATCCTCTTCCAGGAGCTGACTGGAGGGCTCGGAGAACTTGTTAGGAACATAAAATTCTGGATAAATTGTCAGCAAGAAAACAGCATTTGTTTATTTAACCATGAAAGTCCTATAATAAAACTGGTCCAGCAGTTCCACCCTTGAGCAGTTTTCAAAGCCCTTTACCCTCTGTCCCAGAGTGGCTGGACCTTTCCTGCCTTTTTCTGACTGTGTCCTTGGCAGGTTTGGACATGAAAGAGGAACAAACTCGTGTTCTTGATTGCAGATGGTCCAAATTAGTTTCTGGATTATTGTGGAAAGTTTTGCTGCTCTGACTTTGTTCTAGAAACTTCACTTCTGACTTTGCAGACAAAACTGAGGCTGTCCAGGAATGGGGGCAGTTCAGCTGGAGCTGATCCTTGTATGGATGGAGGCCAGTGCTGCTCTAATTTAGCAGTCACAGCTCAGCAGTGAGAAATGCTCTCTGCTGAGTGGACTTGCTTTCCAGGTCCCTTCAGTGAGTGACTCAGACTGTGTGTTTTTAAAAACCCTCACTAATATCTCATGTTTGTTTTGCTTCTGGGTAAAACACAACTTTCCAAATCCCAGGCCTCTGCAAGGAAATTGGAGAAAACTGGTTTTTCTAGAGTGCCAGAGGTCATTTGTTCTCCCCAGACGGATCTATTCAGCAACTTGTAGTCCTTAACTATCAATTCTTTAACAGCAGATGTACCAAAACTAATCTCTTGTGTCCTTAGCATAAGAACCATAAGGCACAATACAATAAAAGGGAGTCATAAGACAGTACAGAAAGTCACAAGATATAAGAGTATAGGTAGTTCATAAAAGCACAATGGAATTCATAAATCATGTTTAGACAAGTTCCCCCCAATTCCTCACACAGCCAACCACTGCTAAATGAGATTTTTATATTGGCTTGGGGGACTGCAGTTCGTAGCTTCAAAGAAGGTGGTGTGTTCTTCTGTCACTGCTGACCTGACTCCTTATTAATGATGAGTTCTGCATGCAGTCCTGGATGGCTGGGAAGTTGTTGTTGCTTTCCTTAGAAATAATCAGTGATTTCAGCCAAATTGGGTGTTTTCCTACAATGCTCAGACAGGCCACAGGCTGAATTTGGAGTGGCCGTTCTTGTTTGTATTGGCATTAACTCAGGATCTCCCCCGATGTCATCTGAGAGAAGCAGGAACAGGACATGTGTGCAAGGAATGAAATGGTCCAAAAAGAGTTAAATCTCTCTTTGGAGTGGTAGCCCAGAAATTTGGTGTTCAGGAGAGAAGGTTATCCCAAAGGACCAATAATTTCTTTCAAGTGTAGCCACCCAAGAGAGAAAGAACTTGCAAAACACGAGTGCCCCACCCCTGGGGATACTGGGATTACCTGTGGCATCGAGGCTGGTACAAGCTCGGTGAAACTGGGCGAGGAAACAGGGCTACTGGGAGGGTGTTAAAGAAAACCCCAAACCCAGCCAGCCAAATTGTGTCTCAAAAGGGGAGTGAGCCTGAATCCCAGTCAGGATCTGGTGTCCCCTGCCAGCTACAGCAACAGGTCAGGGCAAGGCAGGGGGAACTAAAAGTGGGTCGAAAGTGCAGCAGTGCCCTCAGCATCCTTTGGGCCAAAGAACTGGAGCTGCTTCTTTAGGATGAGGCAGAAAAGGAAGGGCCTGTGAGAGGAGATGGAGAAAATGCAGCTTTGTAGAGCTCTGTGACAGAAGGAAAGGCAAGACAGACCTCACCTTCAGCTGGATTTGCCTCCCTGCTGACCAGTTGCTTCAATTAACTCAGAAACCAAACAATCTGAATGTGCTTTGAGATGCTTTAGGAACAGGGGAGGAAGCTGTTAGAGAGATTTGGTTGTTTCCCTGGAAAGTGGCAGTTCCCGGCCACCACCCAGGAGAGCCCAGACCAGGAGTTTGTCCTACTGCACATTTCCTTCTCCTATAGCAGCACTTATTTCTTATTCACCACTGTTTCCAGGTGCAGAGACTTCAGATTCAGTGGGTTTTATTGGCACTTGGCTGTGCAATTGCTTCCTGTTTTTCCTTTTATTGTCGTGTGTGTGCCTGTTCCAGGGAGCAAAGGGGTGGGAGGGATCCTGACAACCCCTGGCATGGAAGGCTTTGCAAAGCTCACCTGGCTTTGCACTGCATGGTGTGCTCTCAGTCTTCACCAGCAAGAACTTAACTTCATCAGACATCCTGAAGGAGTCTGGAGAGGAAGAGGAGAATGGCCCAAACATGAGATTTGGGGGGATTGGGTGGTCTCATCTCAAGGGATCCTTCCATTGCACTGACTAAACCTGTGACTTGCAATGTGTGTATAGTTGTGTTATTTATAAGTATTGCTGAAAAACAAACCAACAAACAAAAAACCCCAAACCAAAAAAAAAAAAACAAAAACCCACCCTGAAATAATTTTGAAAACAAACATAACAGATGGCCAAGAGCCCTCTGTGTCATTTCTAAACTGCTGTGAGCACGATGTAAGCCTGCAATGTGCATCTATAGCATTGCCCTCTGGTTTATTCCTCCTGAGCCAAACCTGACTTAAAAGCCAAGCCCTCGACTTGGCCCCAGAGGGCAAAGCTCAGTTTACCCGAGGTGGTTGCAGAAACTGGGGACTGGGGAGTCCTTCCTCCCTTTCCCCCCTTTTTGCCCTCTTTTTCTCCCCTTTGGGTCTCCCCTTTTTCCCCCCCCTTTTCCTTCCCTTTTTTCCCCCTTTTCCTTCCCTTTCTTCCCCCTTTTCCTTCCCTTCGTGTCCATGGGTTCTTTAGAGATGAAATTATTTCAGATTGGTTCTGTTCTCACAGTTCTTGCTGTGTCTGATCCCTCTTACCGTGGGGGGATGGTGCTGCCGTGAGCTGGGTGATCCACCCTGGGCTTTAATCCCACTCGTATTACAATGTGGTTCATAATGATGAAGGGTTTCCTCAAGGAAAGAGGGAGAGGAATGAATCCCACGGCTTTAAGTTCTGGTTCCTTAAAGAGCAGTGGCTACAGAATGTGCTGTTAAGATGAAGATGTGATATAGGGATAATGTTGCCTTTATTTTTTTTCCCTCAAGAAGCAAAATTAACTACCAAGTGCCATCATTTTAAGACTATAAAACAGTGTAACCTATAAAAGATTTACTAGGAATTTAACTCTTCTTTTGGATAGCTCAGTGAAAGAAATAAACATAAAACTAAAATCAGATGCTTTAGGATTTATGAAGTTGATTCAAATGCCTTTTTTTTTTTTTTCCTGGTGACTGTTTTAACAGCCTATTAACATCTTCCCCACAGCAAATATAGAACAAAATTGATATTACAGAATCGAGCCGGGATGGATCCCATGAGTGTACTTAAATATACCGTAAACATGCAGAGCTATTCATCTGGATTATGGACTGTGTGGATAAAGTACATCTCCATAAATTCCGCTAAAAGCAAATTCTTCCGAGTTCCTTTGGCGGAATAAAAAGGAAAGGTCTGATTTGGTGAAGGGTTGAGTGCTCCTGCAGAATTCCCAGCAACTTGGGAAAAGGATGGTTCTCGCTCAGCGCTTTCCAGGCTGCTCACAGAAGACTAATTTTCTGCCTCGCAAGTGGAGGCAGCGGAAATCAGTTGGCACTGCGGCTGAAAGTCTTTTACAGATGATTTGTGTCGTGTTAATTCCTTAAGTGTCAGACAGGGGCGAGTCTAATTCATGGCCAAAAGTAGAAAGGGCATTAAATGTTGCTAATAAAAAGCACATGAAGCCTGTTGTGCCCGGCGCTGCTTTGCCATTTAGTTTTGCCATTTATTTGCATCCTGCCAGCTCTGTTATGTAACAGTGTGGGCTTGTTATTGTGCCCGTTGCTTTCATGTCTCATCTCTCAGAAAGTCAACTTTCTGCTTAGATAACCCAGATCTTAGAAAACTGTGGTGTTTTGGTTTGGTTTTTTTTTTGGGTTTTTTTTTTTTTTAGTTCGTGCTTGAATTTGTTAAGGGCTCAAACTTGGTGCTGGGGACAACGTGTTAAAATCATGCAAAGATGTTGTTGGCATCAGAGGGTGATCCAGCGCCCTCCTGTGTGTTCTGGTGCCTTTTACTGAGCTAAAGAGAAAACCACCAGGGAACAGGGAGGCTTTTTGGAATAAAAATAGCTGTGCTGCATCCAAAGTGGCACACTCCAGGGTTTGGGCAAGGGTATTGGTACCCAGGGGTTTAGCTTTGGCTCTGCTCGTGTTGTCATTTCAAAAGATCATCTCGATTTCAGCACAGTTCCGTGTGTGTGATGATGTGTCTGTCCCGTTTTGTAATTAAAACTGAACTGTGTGACTGAAAGTTTGTAAACTTGGGGTGTTTGTGAAGTGAAGCATTAAAACTCCAGGCCCTTTCCCTGACAGAAGATCCTGAATGGAAATCTTTCCCTGTGGCCAAACCGATTCTGTGAATTCCTTCAAGTGTTTTGCTGTAATTCACTGTTTAATCTGAGCATGGCTTTCCACTGAATCCCTTGTAGTTCATTTCTGATCCACTGAACATAACAGAGTGAATTTTGAGGCAGCATTAATTTGATTTGACAGAGTAAATTAGTGATTCAGTTGGTACCAAAGTCTATAAAGCACCCAATGAGGTGTTTTTTGTATTTTTTTTCCTCTATGTGGAATAAGTGTAACTATTCTTGCAGTCTCAAACAGCAAGAGAAAGACACAACTACTTAAATAGAAATTGATTCATTCACTTAGGGCAGAAAGTGGATATTCAAGAATAAATTGAGATTTATTCTGGGTTTTGAAGTGAAAACACATGGTATTTAAAACTTGGGGACTTCAGCGAAGTGTTTATGGTGAACAGGTACAAAAGTAGGGTAAGGAATGCATGGAGTGGGGAAGGGCTCCAGGCCATGGGTGTCTGTCAGCAGCTGTATCCTTGTGCCTGACATCATGTGGAATGTCCTCAGGATGCTCAGGCAGCTATGAAAAGGTCAAGCAAAGCAGAGAAACAAAAGCTTCAGGTGCTTGTTGGCTTATTCTCTTTGACTTTTAAGCAATGCCAGAGTAGAGAAAGTTGAGTAGAGAGACTTGAAGGCAGCTCTTCATGTTCTCGTGGCTCTCCTTGGGTCGAGACAAGTCAGTGAATAACCAGTGTTGGCCACTCAAAGGGGCCACTGAGCAAGTATCCCAGTATGTTTTTGCAAAGTTATTAAAAATCTTTAAAGGAGATTTTGTGAATTTAGTTTCAGCCATGGGATTATTTCATTAGGGTTTGGATTAACCATGGCACTTTTATGGAACTACTCAAGAAGGAGAAGTTCCACCAAGACAGACCTAGCAAAATAATTCAAGTATTTCTCAAGGTGTTGGTGCCACAAGTTTGTCCTGCCTGCAGCTGAGGCTTCAGCAGCTGCACCTGTCCTGTTTCCATATGCAAATGTTCAGGTAATTCCCTCAGAGTTATGTTACTTTTCATATTCTAAAAATACTGTGATGTCTCAGTATTCACTGCAGCACAAAACACCCCAAATTAAAATGGAGAGAACAGTTGAGATTTGACTATTCTTAGTGCTTTAGAATTCCAGAATAAATTAAACTTCAGGTGACAGGCACTATGTGTGATTGGATTGAATTTCCTCTATTCAGGATATTCAGGTGTTTGATTTTGGCAAGGATCACACGCATCAGTGCTCTCTGGTTGGGACAAGATACTTCAGTTTCAGACTCTGTTCAGACTCACAGAGTCATTGAAGCTGGAAAAGATCTCTGACACCATCCCACCACTCACCCAACCTCTCCATGTTCCCCACTCAGCCATGTCCCCAAGAGCCACAGCCCTTTGAAAGCGTTCTGGGCTGGTCACTCCACCTCCTCCCTGAGAGAGCTGTTCCAGAGCCTGACCACCCTTTCAGTGAAGAACTTTTTCCTTGGTGTCCAAACTAGGAGGAATTTCTTCCCTGGAAGGGTGGTGAGGCCCTGGACCCTCAGAGTTCACCCTGGGAAGCGATGGCAGCTGAGCTGTGGCAGGAAGGGAGGGCAGTCCCAGGTGAGGTTGTTCTTTGACAGCTGTAGGAACATCACGGAGACCTGTTGACTTTATATCCACCACTCCTGTTCCACAGCAAACAGGGATTCAGCTTCCAAAACACTCGTGCTTGCCCTTCACTGCTTCCTTGGCTCCTTTCTCCAAAACCTGGGAGGGATCTCACTTTATAATATGGACTTGGACTGAGGTGGCTTTAGTATCACCCTCCAGCAGCCTGTGCTGGCCACCTCACCTCTCCCTTAAACAACACCACTTCTGTAATTTCAGATTGCAACGTGGTACCCAAAAATAGATTGTTCCCAGGCAAACTAATCTGTTTGCAGCATGGCTTGCAATCAGTCTAGCAGGGAAGGGCGAGATGAACTGCAGCAGATGGCTCTGAGTGAGGTCCTCGTTTCACCCCCACCGTTGTGTAACCACTTCAAGGTCACCAAAGGAGTTACTCCCCAAAGGTAACGAAGGCTTTGCTGTTTCCCCACTCCAGCATTTATTTCCAGGAGCTGCTGCTGAACCAGCCCTTGGTGATTTGAGGCTGGAGGGGGAGGCAGAGGGGGATTTAAGCCACAGGAAGGCAAAGGTCCAGAGGGATTAATCCTTCATAACCATCATTTCTGTTATCCCTAATGTCTCACTTTTGTCTCTCAAAGCAAGGTCTGGGGGGGGATTCAAGGTGTTGGAATGGCTTGTCCTTGTTCTAAACACCTTGACATCTGCAGTTTGTGCTCTTGGGTCAGTCAGGACACCTGAGAAGTGTTTGCTGGCTCACTTTGAAAACACCCGGGGGGCAAAGCTGGTACATCAGCTGAGTCAGATCTGTAGGGGAGGAAGGTCACAAACGATGCAAATAAGGATTAGACTTATATTTGGGGGAGCAAGGACCCAACTGAATTCCATTTTATTGGAGAAAAACATAATTATTTAAATAATGTACCTTGGAACATGCCACCTTTGGTGGGAAGACGTAACAGTTCTCTTCCCATTCAGTAAAAGCCTCCAGTTCTTCCCAGTTTTCTGAACTCTGTGCTATATCAATTCTTAATTTCCAAAAAATGCATAACCCCCCAACACAGCTGAGTTTCCCTTTCTGGTGCCTCGTTTCTCATCTTTTCAGAACACACCTTTTGCTCTGCTGTCTGAGCACAGCACGGTCTCTTAATGTTTTAATTTTCCCAATTGTCAGGGGTTATCTTTAGTTTGCAGGTAAGTCCATGGAAGCACCTAAGAGCCAAATTGTCAACATAATCATCCACCTAAGGAGCTGGCAAGTGGAAATTTCCAGGGAGCTTTGGGGTTTGACACCTGTCTAGAGCCCTGCAATGACATACACGGGCAACTCCATGTGCAAGTGCATCCTGAATTATTTACATTTTCTCACTTAAATAAAAGTACTGATGGTAAAATGAGTTGCTCAGGGAGCTCCTTTGAAAGTCCTTTGTGCATTTATAGTGCCAGGATAGGATATTTTGGATAAGGCTCAGATGACTGCTTTTGAATACTGGTCGTAATATGTGGAAGGAATTCAACTTCTGTGCCAATCTGCCTGTGAATGTTTGATGGTCTTTATGTTAAAATGATGGTTCAGATTTATTTTTTTCCCCCCAGAGTTCTAAATGATTTCAGAGGAAAATAAATAAAAAATGGAAAGGCATATTAAAGTTAACAGGAATGTTTCTAGAGTATGGGTTAAGCTGTTCTTTGTGGTTTATCCCATTGAATCACAGAATCCCAGAATGGGCTGGGTTGGAAGGGACCTCAAAGCCCATGGGCAGGGACATCTTTCACTAGCCCAGGTTGCTTCAAGCCCTCCTACAAATACAGTTGTTCTAGAAGCACATTAATTGAAAAACCATATTCCAAAGGTACTGTATTAAATTCCTATTAAATTCATAGTGGTTCTTGTGAACTTTTATACTTTCCCAAATAACCCCCAAGACTTTTCATTATTTCTCATAAGTTTTACCACTAATTCAAGTGAAAATATATATAAAAATTATCTACTGCTCTTAATAAGCTTCAGTATATTCTTTGAATGATATCAAGATCAAGTGGGCTTAATTTCTTCCAAGTGAATTGTAATGTTTTCTGTAAGGAATTACAAATCCCACAAGCACGGTGCTGGTTCCCAGAATGACTGACTTGTGAGTCCAACAAAACATGGTCAATCTTTAATCACTGCCTGGTTTCTATTGCTAATAATTGCCTTGCTTTATTGTGAGTGCTTTCTGAGATTGTTTGGAAGTCTCATAATATCCTTCACCCTCATTTCACTTAATACATTCTGGGATTTTTGTTCTCTTCAGATATTTCTCTCGGTACAACCTGAACTGAGCCTTGGAACAGCACAAAGCACAAGCTTAGGTCGCTCTGAAGCACATGCACAAGCTTTATTACCTTGATAGCACTTCTGAAGGAAAGGCAAACATCTTGGCTGGAGAGAAGGAAAAATTCCTTCATTGAAAGGGTGGTCCAGCACTGGAGTAGGGTGCCCAGGGGAAGTGGTGGAGTCACCTGGAAGTGTTCCAAACACGGCACTTCATGATGTGGTTTAGTGGGTAATGGGTCAAAGGTTGGACTTGATCTTGGAGGTCTTTCCCAACCTTAATGATTGTATGATCTTATGGATGAAAGTTGTTAGCCAAGGTTAAACTGAGCAGCCTGAGGAGCAGGAGCAGATATTTAGTTTGCTGCTTATTTTCAACAAAGTTCAATTTAGCTGCAAATGTGACTTTATTTTTATACACGAAAACAGGCCTGGGCCATAAGGACATGTCCCAAGCTCTCCTGCCCAAAGGTTGGTCTGTAGCCTCTACCAGCTCTTTCTGGGTTACTTCCCCTGCCTATTTGTTGGAGTGTTCCCCTATAAGCTTGGTTTGCTGTGGGATGGCAGCAGTTGGGGTCTCCAACACTATGTGGACTTCAACAAAGCATTCCTTTGTCTTGGGGGATTGATTTGGGGGGACACTTAAAGGTGGCAGCTGCATGATCGAAAGTGGAAACCTTTGCCCAGTTCACTTAGAGACCAAGGGATGATTTGCAAGAACATTTGAGTGGCCAGATGACACTTGTAATAATTTTTGAGGGTGTTTTCAGTGGCCAGAATAAAACCTGGAAATGCAGCGTGTGAGGAGAGTTGCCAGTTGTCTGCCTAAAAACTGCTTATGATATTTTCCTTGTGCAGTGAGATGGGCTTTCGTCATTAACCTGCCATAATCCCTCGTGTCAGCAATCACTGTGTCCATCACTTTGGCAGGCATCAGACTTTTCTGAGGAGATAAGTGTCCATCATCCTCCTGATCTATCAGACAATTTACCCTTCCGAATGACAAAGATTGTTTCATGTCTGGTTTTTCCGTAAGATTCCAATTCCAGACGAGACTTGGGGCAAACCCCACAATTAATGTGGCCCTTTCAATGACTCTTCTGTGTTTTGTCAGCTGTCAGTCCCCTCCTGGTGCTCATGTGATGCTTGTCCTTGCTATGTCCTTCCCACACGTCCTGCCTGGGACTGGGAAAGGTGTTCCACTTGGAAAAGCAGCCACTGGATGCAATGATCTACCCGTTGGCTCAGCATTAGTATCACCAGCTGACTCTCCCTGTGTGCTGGTAGGGAGGGCTCCCACTGCCAACAACACAGAAGAAAATCCTTCTCTAAAAAATGCATCATTTCCCAGAGATGTGGCTGCCCCAGCCCTGGGAGTGTCCAAGGCCAGGCTGGATGGGGCTTGGAGCAACCTGGGCTGGTGGAAGAAGTCCCTGCCCATGGAGGTGGGACTGGATGGGCTTTCGAGGTCTCTTCCAACCCCCAAAATTTGCTGATTCTCTGAAAAAATGCATGGGCAAAATGAGGAGTTTGGGGTTGCTCCTCAGAACAGACCAATTAGCCAAAGCTCCTGGTAGCAAAAGTTCTTCTAGTTCAGCCTGGAAAATCCGAGCTGGTCCAGTTTCTGTGGTCCAGAAAGAGTGGAAATTGGGAAACTGAAGGGAATTATAAAAACCCTCATCCTTTCTAGTGGAAAGTGTCCCTGCTCATGGCAGGGGGGTTGAAACCACGTGATCTTCAAGGTTCCTTCCAACCTAAGCCAGTCTTTGATTCTTCCATGCTTTGGGAAAAAGGAATCCTCTGGAAAAGGACATGAGAATGCACTAGGCTCTGGTGTGTATGTGCAGGTTTATGTGTTTCTCTATGTATACTGTGGATATGCTCAGGGTTTTGTTTTTTTTTTTTTTCTTTTGAACACTGGATTTCTATTTATTAATTTATTCTCAGAATTTCACCTTCCTCCTGTGTCTTCTTTTGGAGCTCAGAAAAGAGGCCTGAAACGTTTCTATAGAAAACCTGTAATAGCCATTGTAGCCCCAGTTCCTTTATAAAGAGCTGCAGGACTGAGCACACCTTCTAACATATAACCCTTTAAATTTATTTATGAATTAAGCGTTGGATTTATAAAATAAACGTATTTTGTGTGGCTGGAATATGGAATGGTCATCACTCTTTGGAATTTTATCTGAATAATATTTTACTTCCATGAAATCACTGGACTTCATGGCCAGTGGCTCCTTCTGTTTGGTTCTTAAAATAACAAAAGGAAAAAGCCCCAGTACTCCACTTCGTGTGTGTTTTGTTTGCTTGTTTTCCTTAACTAAGTCGGTGAGAAGGAGGTGAACAAGTCAAATTAAAAAGTTTTGCCATCTCATCTGTGGCTTGAATACAGACAGCTGCATTTCTTCCTGCTGAACTGAACTTTCTCATTTAATTTATCTTTGTGTTCTTAAAAAAGTACTCCAGCTCTTTAGACTGGAATAGTCCTGGAAAAAGCAAGTCCCCTTTTCCAAGGACAAGGAGAAGAGAGAACTGTAATCTGTAAATGTACATGCTCTGGGTCTTATCTCTGCTATGGGAAATTGGCCAAAGAATCAGGTGGAAAAACTAATTTCCTCCAATATTTCTTTGGGAATGGGGGCAGCTCTGTGAGTATCCATAAAGAAAGGAGACAAGCAGTGCTCCTGGAGTGGCTCCAAAGTTCTTGGATTCTTTTATTTACACCCAATATTCAGGTGCTTTTCCAAGAATAGCTCTCAGCTCTGCTGAAATCTCTGTAATTAATTAGCACGCAAATGTGCAGTTCAAACACTGTGAAGAAAAGACTTTTAGAGGTGTCCTGGTTTTGTGGAAAGGGGCAGGATTCTCCAACAGGCTGCTGCTAATTCCCCATGCCCCTGTTTTTGGGACAAAAGATGGTCAGATAGAGTTTCAAGTGGTTAAATCACAGGACATAAACCACGACTGACCTGGAATTTCTTTCTGTTAAGGCAGCCAAACCCTTGTGAGTGAAGCTTCCCAAATTTCAGGCTCTTATTCTGCTATGACATATTATTATTAATCATGTTTTTTGCTGTGATACTACAGCTCTGGAAATTTTATCTCAGTATGCTTATTTAGAAGGTCAGAGAATATTCTGAGTTGGAGGTGGCCCACAAGGATCTTTGAGTCCAACTCCTTGCCTTGTTTATTACTCTGCATTTCATAAAGGTAATGCTTCAAATTCAAAAGCACTTAAACCTGTGTTGGCTTTTTTTCCCTCCAGTGCTGAAGGGTGGAAAAGTGAAGTGACAGGGAATGTGTTCCCTGGAAAACCCTCCATCCCAGTGGAAGGTGCAGGCAGCTCAGAACACACCCTGAGAGCAGGGATGGGGCTCAGGGACCAGAAACGTGGTATCCACAGCTCTTGGCCCCAGCTGTTCTGCAGAGCAGCTGGGATCCACTGTAAAATATTAATGAAAACAGTGATGCTGACACAGAGCTCAAGGATTCACACCAAAGCAGAATCCCTGGTTTGTCCACTCCATTTAGCAAAGGGGGTGCAGGAGCTTTACATTCCCTGCAAAGCTGGAGGTGCAGAGGAGGCTCCTAAGAGGGTGACCACGCCAGGATGGCCATGGCCCCCACACATGAACTCCTGGGAACTCTACCAACCCTTTTTGGTGATTTTCAGCCCTTTTCTAGATTTTTCAGTCATGACACTGGTAAACTGGAGACCTGGGAGTCTCCACATAGCCAGTGCAGCTGCAGGTGCCATTGAGTGGTCTTTGTATTTAGGATGACAGGATATTTTGTTACAATGCTTATTAAGGATGATCCCAATCTTTCTTTTGGCCCCAGGCCCCAGAAACATAATTTGTAGAAGCTTTTGTGAAGCTTGCCAAATGCTGTGGGGTAACTGCATGATCAGCATCATGTAAATGGTAGTCATTATGAAAAATAATCCTAATAACGATGGGCAGTATAATAACAATTAGCCTGTTCCCCTGGCTCCCTGAACACTGTGGCACCTGCACAGGGCTCATCTCCAATAAGCTGGGGATGGTCCAGTGGCTGAGATTCTGTGCAAGCAACACAACTGATCAATAATGTGAAGAGAAGCCATCACTTCCATTGACTCCAGCAGGTAATTTGTGTCCCTCTGGCAGCGCCGCCACACACGGACACGGAGAGCAGAGAAAAGTGGCAGCACATCAATTCCTGCTGGTGGTTGGGGCCAATTACTGGAATTAAAATAACCTTTTTCCAGAGTGCAGCAAGATTAGCTGTTGACCCTGTTGGCCTAATGCAGTTACTATTCTGCTTATTATCATCAGGGCCTTTGCCTGCCTTCGCTGGTGAGGCTATGGGAGAGAAGGCACAAGCTCTGGCATGTGTGAGCTCTGCTGCACCCAGATTCTGTGAGGCTGTAGTTCTGCTGCACCCAGATTCTGTGGGGCTGGAAGGGGCCAAGAACTCTTTATTAACAGGGCTGGAGGATGGTAAAAAGCAGAGGGGTCAGTTCAAGATGTAGTGGACTGTAAGACCGTGCTCAGTGGGTAGCTGCAGTGAATCTGGGACTATAAAAACTGGAGTAATCTCTATGTTAATTATAGGGTTTTTTTACATTAGTCTCTTTTAATGTATGTAATTTTTCTCCATTAGTACCACTGCTTTTTTCCTGCTCCATGTCTGATGATGTGCTTGTAACTGCTGAAATGGAACACACCACCTTTGTAGACCTGCAGAACCAGAGTTAATCCTGGTCCATGTTACGAGTCTGTAACGGGGCTCAGTGTTAATGAGACCCCTCTGAGGAGGGGCTCAGCCAGCCCGTGGTCAGAGCCCTGCCTTGCACCTCCCAAATTCTGGAATGAATTAAGCCTCCCAACAATGCCTGTATCTTGGAAGTCTTTGCTGTGCTATCTCTTCATTGTTATCCTTAATTTGCAAGCAGCCTTTTGTTCCAAGGTGTGCATCAGACCTGGCATAGGGTCACAGGATTGTCATCTCAGCTGCTGGCCCAGCCAGAGCAACACTAATCCCCCCAAACCTCTGAACTCCCACAGCTGACTGGCTCAGGGACGTGTTTGTTGTGTGGTTCCAGTGAGGATGAACCCCCTGACCTGCCCTGGTGTACAAAACACAGTGTCCATTCTCATGCCTGACTGGAAACAAGGTGCTTTGGGGTTGAGCTGAACTAACCCTTCAAATAAGAATCCCACAACCAATTGCAGAGAAACTCGTGCCTTGTGGAGCTCGTTGTGTGGAAATAGAACTTACCCCACGAGCCCTGGAAGGGTGAACAGCAGATGTGACCACTCCCAGTGTTCTGACATCCCCTCTGCACCTTTCTCTCCCTCTCCTCAGTCACAGGGTGTCTATTTTAATTGGCCTGGCAGAGTCTGTGAGAAGGTCAAGTGGCAGTTGTCAGGTCTTGGGGAGATTCCACAAGTGTGTTTTCCTTTGCAAAGAGGTGGGGAAGTTGAATTCAAGCAGGAAACAGAATATCAGAAGTGGTTTTAGCTCTTCTGGGGATATTTTTCACTGGTTCATCTCTCAGTCTTTGAAGAGGAGGTGAGCAATTCCCTCTCCCCCTTAACAGGTGGAATATACAGTCTGGCTGTCCAGCTGTGACTCTCTCCCCCTGAAAGAATCTGATACACATGGAAATGGTAGTTAGGGGGGACACAATAATAGACCAAACATCATGTGGATGATGAGTTTTCCTTCCAGAGGGAATGATGCCAGGTGGGACCAGAGCATGTACAGAGGAAACAAGGAACCCCAATTCCTGCCTCTTCAGTGACTGTGCAGTGAGCCACCCCTGGGAAATCCATGAACACGAGTGCCAGTGGCACTGGGAGCATGAGCAGGGGCTGAACACACTTCCCCAAAGGGAGACCCTGTTGAAACAGCAGGACATAACATTGCAAGGGGAATAAATTCACTCTGCAAACCACCCAGCTCTGGGGAACAACCAGCCACTGTGACATCAGGATTCATTGAAATGTCTGGTTGGCTCTTGGGGAATTGGGAGTGGAATGTCACTGACAGGCAACACGAAATGTGGGACTTTTTTTTGTCTTTCCCTTCTAAGAATACATTTCTGCAGAGAGATGTGTTCACTGCAGGAGTGTAAGAGCCTTTTAGATGCAAACAATGACTATTATTTTTTCTAACTTGCATGTAACTCTTTCTGTTTCCAACCTGATTAAACAAATAACATTTAGTTGAAAATGGGACTTGTAATTAATTTGGGCACAGAGTTCCCATGGTGATTTGTACAAGAGGGTCATGCACTGCTACAAAATTTATCCCTGAGTGTTGTTTCTTGAGCCAGTTGCTCTGAGAGGATAAAATGGGGCTGCTGGGGCTACATTAATGTACATCCACTCTGAATCAGGGGCTGGTATTACAGATTGAGATGTTTGTTTGACAGAACAGTTATGGAAGGAAAATAAAGAGGAACTATTCAGAACAAGTAGATGAAATTAAGAATAAAAGGTCAAATTCCATGAAATAAGTCAGGCAGAATAAAAAGGAAAAAGAGCATAAAATGATTTGAAGGGACAGGATGTTTGAGAGGACTGGACTTGTGCTAAGCAGAAACCCAATAATCAAAGTGCTTTGGTTATTGCTGCCATCATGACTGCTGCAAAGGCAGTTCAGTTCCTCATGAGTTATTCCTTGCAGAATTATAATCTCTCATGACCTCATCTTCTCCTTATTCCCCTGGGAATACAGAAAGGAAAACAAATCTAGGAGTGATCCCTTCCCTGTGTCCCCCTACGACCATCAGAGAAGCCTCCGCATCCTTCAGGAGAACAATCAATATTCAACATCTTTTATTTTGCCAGTGATTGATTCTGTCTCATTTCCCATTACTCATCAAGAAAAGGGACATTCAGGCTCGATTTTATTTGTTTATTTATTTATTAAGGGATGACAGAGGCCTGGCTACCTGAAAAATTCATGGACACTTCCCTGTTGTTCTTACAGAGCTTGGGCGGAACCTTGAGGGACACAAACACTCCAGGAATGGAAACCTCTCTCCTGCATCATCCTCCACAGCCCAGGAACACCTCATGACACTTAAAGATGGCAAGAGCTTTAAACTCTCAGGTAAATGCTTCTTTTTTTTCCATATATCACAGAATTTTGCAGTGATTCTGTAGAATTTATAGGTTGAGATCTCAGACACCTTTAGAAGTCTTGGTTGAAAACACAACGTTTTGGTTAAAAAAGACATACAGAAAATTGTCTTTTTATTCAGACTTTTTTTATAACCAACATCAAAGTATCATTAAAGTAGACCTAACCTGGTTCCTGCAGTGAGTGGGATTTCCAGTTGGTTGCTGTGTTGGTGCAAATTATCAACCCCACAAACATGTGCTCAAAAAAGTCCCTTGATTCTGTTAATCTGGTTTTGAGAGTCCCACCTCCTGGCTGGGCTGAAAGGCCCCCCCAGTGCTCCTGGGTGCAGCTCTTGTGTCATTTCAGGGGTTTGGCTGAAGATGTTTGGTTCAGAGCAGGTCCAGAGTCAGCAGGATCCACCTCAGCATTGGGAAGGAATGTCAAAACCCTTAGTAAATGCTGGCAAATGCAGCCAAAATGTGGCACAGGGACAGGAAAATGCCACAATATTAAAATTCCCTTTCGTGGCAAGAATCAAATTCTCATGGAATTCTAAGAAGTAAACTGTAGCTTGCTAGTCAAAAGAAAACAAAGAGCTTTGAGACAAACTCTGCTATTTTTTATTTTTTTTTTTTGGTCTTGAGAGGAAATTCTCTTTCCATCTAAAAGCAGCAATAATAAAGATAATAAAGTAGGATAAGCAGTCTGCTTTTATTGAACCACTTCAGAACGGAGTCCTTAACAACATGTTTCCTCTCATACTGTTATTTCTTCTGACTGTAATAAAGTTAAATCAGAAAGTGTGGAATGTTGTGCTGGGGATGTTCAATTAGTTCCACAGTGTCCGTGTGAGTTAATGCCGTTTGAGGGGAGCAGCACTCGAGTGCTCATAGAAGATTTGTGCTCAGTTTTGTTAATTCAGACAGATCCTGGCAGATGTCTGATTAGACTAATTTAAAATTAAATGACAAGGGGAGGGGGAGAAAGGAAAAAAAAAAAAAAAAGGTTTGCATTCATTTCAAAAGACTGAAGAAAAGATGGAAACTCTGTCTCTGCTCGGTGTGGGGCGTTGCTGGAACCTCCTGGCTTGGCTTCCTCACATCCTCTGCTCTCCACTCCCCATCACCCACCCAGACACCACCTCCTCGTTGCAAAGATGGCTTTTAAATCAGCAAACACTCCCAAGTTAAACAAACATTTGGGGGGTGCAGCACTATCCAACATTTGGGGAATGCAACAACCGGAGGAACTGAAAATAAGGAGTCAAAGACGCTCCTCCACAGGCTCGAATTTCCTGTGCCATCGTGGGCTCTGCTTGGTTGGCAACATCACAAGTCTGAATTCAGAGGGCCTTCCGTGGGTATTGGAAGAACCAAATCTCTGTATTTCCTGTGCTGGAACAAATGGCTGTTGAAGCAAATCCTGTTCTGGAAGATGTTTTTAGGAATTGGAGTTGCTTGTGCATTACTTGGGGTTTCAGTGAGCTTTATGTTGGGTTTGCACAAGTCCCGTCGTACAGAGGGGATTGAAGTGAGATGTGGGATATGGTTTGAGTGCTTCTTCCTGGGTTTGCCTGCTTAAAGATTAAATAAAAGCAAAGGTAATAATGTTCAATATTCAAATGAGGGCAGAAATTCTGGGTAATTTAAAAAACACCTGAAAATGTTGCTTGGGATTATTTTGTTTAAGTAATTCATACCGGGGAGGAAAAAAAAAAAGTGTTATCAAAAGTTCCTAAGCAATTTAGTAAATGAATTGTATCATTAAGTACTAATGTCACAAAAGTGGCTTGTAGGAGGCCTTGTATCACTGAAAGTCCCATTCTCCTGGTCCTGGGTAATGTGGGGAGGGTGGAAAGGGGAAGGTCTTTGTGGCAAAGTCCCCATCACTTGTGTGACACTTCAGCAGCAATTGGCATGAGGAGCATTGGGACTGGAGAGCTGCCACCCACCTGTCTGTGGCCAGAAAGCCCCTGGGTGTGTGCAGTGGAGGGTGGAGTGGTTCAGATCTTCTGCCAGGATTCCTGACTGCTCCTCTGCAGCACTTCAGCTCTCTGAGCCCTTCTGTGCCTGTGAGCTGAGCCAGGAGGGCTGCAAAGGTGTTCCCCTGCTTGAAGGAGACCCCCAAACACACTTACGGGGGGAGCCGAGGGGACCACAGTCCCCAAATTAGAGCTGAGCAACAGGACAGGATTTCTGAATCATAGGGAAGGTGGTTCTGGCTTTCCAGAGCCCCTCAGCCCCTGGTGTGAGTTCAGGTCGCTTGAAATCATGTACTTGGGGGAGCCCTGATGTTTGCAGAAAGGCAGGTGCACAGGAAACTGAGGGGAGTCATTGCTCCCCCCCAGATCTCCAGCTCTTTTGGCACAAGACTGGAAATCTAATTATTCTCAGCCAGTGCTTGCAATTTTTCTGCAGATCCTCTGCTTAATGGTGGCAAGGGACAGAGGTTCTCCACAGCTGGCACTCACAGAACCAACCTCCTCCACGTGAGGTGGAGGGAAGGTGCTGCCCCACTTCAGTGTTTGGCCACATCTGATATTTTCCATGCATATTTGAAGGAAAATATCTGATATTGTTCCAAGCGCCCATATTGCAGCTTGAAAATCCTTCTATTTTTAATGTGGTTTAGGAGTGGACTCAATAATGCTCTGATGACAGCCCATATGCTTTCCCTGTCCTTATTACAGCTAAAACTTGGGAAGTTCCCTGCCAACAGGCCCCAAATCCATTGGTGTTTCACTCACCAGCCAAAACCTTGGAGTTTTCTCATTCTCTTCCCCATAGTTCTCTCTGGAACATTCTCTGAGCAGAATGAAATGGTTGCTCCATGATCTCAATATATTGCAGGAGATATCAAAGAAGTGCCTGCAGTACCTAAGGCTACAAACAGAATGTATGCAATTAAACCTTAGATAATAACTTTTTACCCTTTCCCCTAATATCCATCGAGTTTTGAATTAAAATGGAATTTTATCCAATACAGCATCTTTTAATATATTAAAAAATTCTTTACTGCAACAGAGGCACCTCTCAGCTCCTTTGTTATACAAGTGTGTGATTCGGTGAGAAAGGGGTTTTTGGGAAAAGCAGATGCTTATTCTGATTGCTTCATGAGTGCTGGAGGGATTAGGGATGGACCATTTCCCATCTTAGCAGCTTCCTGTGAGGATGCAAAGGGGTGATCACAGCAAGTGCTCCCTCCTTTGAGCTGCTCTTTGCATTCTCTCTCCTTTGCCACTTGCTTTACCCTAAAAAAGGGGGGAAATAGCTGATTTCAGTGTCCTTCATTCTCCAGCTGTGATGCTGTTGGTGAACAGGGTCATTCTGCATAGAGGATTTGAGGAAAAAAGGAAGCACAACTCAGCACCAAACTTGTACCATTCCATATCCGTTCCTCTGAGCCTTGGAGAAGTGGAGCCCCCCTGGCAAACGACTTCCAGGAGATGTGAAAGGGCAAGATTTGTCACTTGAGCAGGTTCCTTTCCCTTTGGTTAACTGTGAGCCATGACTGCTGGGGCCCACCTGGGTCACCTGGTCCAGCATGCATGGTTTATTTTTTATATTAGAAATACCTCTGTCTCCCCTTTACCCTAGCTGGGCTTGGATTGTCATTTGAGATAACTGGTTAACAGTAAGACCTTCCTTCTTCTTTTTCCTTCTTCTTCTTCCTTCTTCTTCCTCTTCTTCTTCCTCTTCTTCTTCCATCTTCTTCTTCTTCCATCTTCTTCTTCTTCCATCTTCTTCTTCTTCCATCTTCTTCTTCTTCCATCTTCTTCTTCTTCCATCTTCATCTTCCTGCTTCCCCTGCAGCCACCAGGGCAAGGCTGAGCAGGGGGAGCACCTTTTCCATAATGGACAATAATGGGACACTTTGAAGCTGCTCATCCACGTGTTCCTTCATCAGGCAGAGCTCCGTGTGGAGCAGCCAATTAGCCTTGCTTAATTTCAGCAGGCAAGACAGATGGCATTTCCTTGGAAAGACAGGGTTTATGGAGGAAACTCTGCAAACCTCTCCCACTCTCCATCAGGTTTATAGAGCCTGGAGGAGAGGAGCTCATGGATGAGGAACAGCTGGCCCAGGCTGAATTCAGCAAAGATGGAAGTGATGCTGGTGAGAGAGGCAAAGGGCTTGAAGTACCAAACAACAGTGCCCAGGCTCTGCTCCTCAGAGCTCTGAGGGATTCTGGAGAACTGGGTGCCACCAGGTTATCTAAACGTGCTCCAGAATGAGCTTTACCCCTTCTCTCAGGTGGGGTCTCTGCCAGAACCAGCCACAAACTTGTCACCTTCAGCCTTCATCATCAACACCCACGGATCACCAGATGTAGCTGGTTCCTGTTTTGCTGCTGCAGCCCCAGCTCCAAACCCAGGGCGTGCCTGAGGAGAAATGGAGCTATTTAATTAGCCTTTTCAGAATGCTTTGAGGTAATTCAGGACTGCCCGTGGTGAGGGACGTGTGACACAGCTTGGAAATCCCTCCTTGAGCACTTTGTAGCTGCAACAGAAGAATAAAATGGGCAAGGAACATAAACAGTGAAACACAGTTGATTGCACAGGAAAGAAGTATCCTGCTACACTCAGTCCTGGGAGAATCTGCAGGGACATGTTTGAGGGCTCCATGAGCAGACTCCTGCAAGGCCAGGAATAGGATTTTAAGCTTGAATAGCTCAATGGAGATAGGGGGTAAATGTTCCTCCAGCTTGCTTCCCCCCTGCTCCCTTCTTCTGTTAAAATAAGGCACCCAAACTGGAATGACCCCCCAAGTCCCCAGTTGTGCTGTTAAGACAACTCATGCCTGTCCAGGAGAGCTGTATGAGAGCAATAGCAATTATTTTTAATTATCTTTAATTATTTTTAATTATTTTTAATCTACATTCCAGTTCTTGGGTTATGACATGTATAAAACTCCAATTACAATTGTAAGAGGCTGTTAGGATGTGTTCCAGTGCACTCTGAAAGAGGTGGGACAGCTCTTTCCCCAGACCTGCTCCTGCTGCACTGGCTGGTTGCTGCAGGTGCTGCTGTGTCTCCAGGGGCAGCAGGAGACAGCTGTTGGAGTGGCCTCAGCAGAGATAAAGTAGCTTTTCTTGTAGTTATTCACCAATTTGTTGTCATGTGGTTTATTTTTTATATTAGAAATACCTCTGTCTCCCCTTTACCCTAGCTGGGCTTGGATTGTCATTTGAGATAACAGGTTAACAGTAAGACCTTCCTTCTTCCTCCTTCTTCCTCTTCTTCTTCCATCTTCTTTTTCCTCCTTATTCTTTTTCCTTCCTCTTCTTTTTCCTCCTTCTTCTTCTTCTTCTTCATCTTCCTTCTTCTTCTTCCTCTTCTTCTTCCATCTTCTTCTTCTTCTTCCTTCTTCCTCTTCTTCTTCCATCTTCTTCTTCCTCTTTATTCTTTTTCCTTCCTCTTCTTTCCTCCTCTTCTTTCTTCTTCCTCTTCTTTCTTCTTCTCCTTCCTTCTTCCTTTTTCTTTCTTCTTCTCCTTCCTTCTTCCTTTTTCTTTCTCCTTCTTCTTCCTTCTTCTTTTTCTTATTTTCTTGGTCTTTTTTAATTTCTTTTCTTCCTCTGGTGGGAAAACACAGAGATCAGGGAGGTAGAAATGTTTTCCAGGGGTTGCAGTGCCACTGAAATCTAATATTGAGTACAATGAGATGGTGGTTTTACTCAAAATGTGCTTATCACAAGCAGTGACATCACAAGGTTTGTCTTTTTCCATCCTAAAATATTTTAAAAAACGTTTTTCTTTTCTGGTTTTTGTATATTCAGCATTAACTCACTGCTGGGTTTGTCTCAGATTTCATAAATTTTATGCAGCAATAAAATCAAAGCCAAACTACCTTGTGAGTGTTCCCACAAACTCGTTCCCCTGATTAAGTGTCACATCAAATAAATATTAGGTAACTCAATGCAATTAAGATTTTTCCTAAGACAAAGCAAGAATAGAGCTTGAAGCTAAAGGAGGGCAAGAAAATTGTCTTTAAAGTAGAACTGCAAAACTGTCAAACTATCAAAATTTAGGAAAAGAAACGACTAAAATTAAGAATATTTTAAAGTATTCTAAAATCTTTAGAATATTTTTAATATTCTAAAATTTTAAGAACATTTTTAAAAAAGGAGGAGGGGATTAAGATGGTGCTTTAAGTTTTGTGTTGGATTGCCAGGAAGACCTGAAGGGATTTATGTTCTGATAGAAACTCATGTTCTTAGTTGACCATGAGAAGTTCATGAGTTGTTTCCATCCTTGGCATCCCTTTATTATGCCTGTTCTTTGGAATTTGAGGCCAAATTGGTTTGAATTTGGATTTCCCCCCCTCCCACCCCGAATATTGTGTTTTATTTCTCATTTCAAAACAATCAGAAGCAGAGCTGAGGTTGCCAAAAAATCAGGGCAGATGCAAATTGCACTTCAAATTCCACCCTACAGGTGCATCTACCACATGGAAACCCCCCCTGAATTTATCTCTTCCAACAGTGGGGTTGTAAAATAACTTCTTTTTGTGCTGAAAGTAAATATTGGCATGGAAGTCAAACATCCTTCTCCTCTCTGCAGGCCACACTGTGTCGTTTGCACTACAAGACAGCTGGGTGAGGATGTGCTAAGGAGGAGTAAGCTCAAAACATGGTGTATCCATGAATAATAAACCATCCCAGACCCTTCCATTGAGTAAATGGAATCAAAGCAGATCCTCTTTCCTGAAGGTTTTATCAGTTTTTGTACTGATCTAATTCTTGAAGTAATATATTAATGTGACATTATTACACAGGCATAAGCTGTAAATACTGGGATTTAGAGCAGTGAGGGAGATGTAACAGCTATTTTTATAGAGACTTTTCAAATTAACATCTCTTTAATAATGGCATATTTCCCTCTCAGAAGATGTTTGTGTATTCAGAAGTCTGTGACTTACAAGCAGAGGGTTATATGTCAATACAACTCATTAATAAAAACGTTCTTGTCTGTGTGTACAAGTTTAGGCTTTTCTCAGGCAGCTGTAAACAAGCCCCATATGCCTGCAAGGAGAAAACCTTAAATGTGAGCAGAGCTACTCAAACCTTTTCCTCCTCAGTCACAGGCTTGAAAATCCCACATTTTCCCATCTAATGGAATCACAGCAGATGGGGAAATTTTTCTAGTTGTGCTGTTTAAGACATCCCTCTGAAATGCACTTCCTGCACTTTTTTTTCCCCTGCAGATAAACAGCCAAATTGGCTTCTGAGAAACCCAAATCACCGACAGTTCTGTTTATAAATACACCAGCGGGCCTTAAAGTGAATGCAATCAGAGTTTCCACAGATGTTTTTCCTGAAGGGCCACAATAATAGTACACTTTGAGCAACTTTCCTACCTGGGAGCTTAAAAATATCCTTGCAGAAAATCTCCTCATACTCTGTAGCACCTCTGCCAACAGAGAGGTGTAAAAAGAAAAGATACCAGCACAAAGCAGAGTCTCCTCAGTAAATCCTGGGCCAAATTCCACCTCTGAAGCTCATTCCATGCCCTCTTCAAGTGGAGCTTTGACTCTTGGCTGGTGCTGATGGAAATCAGGGATGCTGATCACCTCTTTTACCTTTCCCCACTCTTTTTTTTCCCTCCCTGTGCTCTAAATGTTTCCCAGATTACCACCCTCTGCTCAGCTTAATTAAAACTAGCTGAGAATTTTTTAGGGCAGGTAAGGCAAGGATTTGTTCCAGACTCTGCAGACTTTCTCTCTAAGGGATGCTCCTTCTCCAAACACCCCTAAGAAAATGACACACAGAGTGGTGGAGCCAACGCATTTGGCACGTGGAATAATCACCTTCTCTCCATGTGCTGGGAAGGAACAAGCCAACAATATCCAGGTTTTTCCTAGAGGGGTGGATTATCCACTGCTGTAGTCCTTTCCCAGGCAACCCAATTCCTAATAAATATTCCCAACACAAAGCAGAGCAGTTCTGAGTCCTCTCACCTCCCCCCACGCTGAGTCACCGTGCTCTTCCCTCTTCCAAAAGTGTGGACNCCCTCAGCATGCAAAATCCCCAGGAAATGGCAGTTCTTATTAAGAATGGAGCACTTGGATGTTTTCCTGCAAACTGTAGGTTGGTTTTTTTATCCAGATGTGGAATTTGGTTTCTTTGGAAGCAGCTGGAAAGCTCTTTAGAGCTCAGTGTCTGCAGCCCTTTGGGAAGCCAAACCCTCAAATTCCAGCATCACTCTGCCCTTGCAGGACCATGGGATTTCCTCCCCATCAGATCATTTCCACAGGGAAAGAAATGTCTTTAAACTGGTTTCCCAAATGTCTTAGAGTGAAAAACAGTGAACTTGATGTTGTTTGAGACTGAGAAACACCCAAACTGATGCAGTTTAAAGCGGGGTAGAAGAACTGTTGCTCCAGCACCGTTTAGTGGTGGCACAAGGTGAGGTCAGGACCCTCAAAGATCCCAGGTGAGGCAGGGGGGGGATGCCTTTCTGCATCCACAGAGCCAAAAGTGCAGCAATAAATATTAAATAATGTTTCCAGCTAGAAGATGATCTGTATTCCACAGCTGTATTTCATGCATGCCAGACAGAGAAGTGAATTAGCATCCCATGGAGATATTTTATTTATGCTTTCTTACTTCCAAACTTGAGAAACTCAGATCCAGAACTCAGAAACATAGAACTCCTCTTAGTTAATACAGATTTTATTGTAATTTTGCAAGAATTTAATAATTTAAGGTGGAAACAGAAAACAAGAAGTCCTTGAAATTATCATGGTTTGGGACTAAAATTCTGCAGGGTTTTTCAGGATCCACTGAAGACCAGACAACTGGAATGGCCAAGAGAATTTTTAAACTTTCATATTGCAGAGAAATGAGGAAAACCTTCATGGGATGTGAGTCTTCTCATGGATTTTGGTTTCCTTGCAGCCCAGCTGATGATCCCAGTGGGCTTTACCTGCTTTACCATGATGCAGTTGAGAGCAGAGTCCATGGAAAGCCCAAGGTTTGGCACTCACTGAACATGGTCTGGTTTTAAAGGACATCTCTGTGTGTAATATCTTCACAGGGACATAACACTCATCCCAAGATTTCAGGGAAATCCAGGGAATGTCACCCACAGCACAACCTAATCACAAGGCCTGACCTTCAGGTGCTCATGTTACTGTGAGTAATTTATAAATCATTTTGCTCCCCTGTGTGTTTGGGGAGGGGATCTTGGCTTGTTTGTTGTGTTTTGGGAGGTGTTGGGGTTTAAACCACCTCGGGGCACCGACCACAACAGGACAGAGACATCACTGGTCACATTTTAACCTGTTCCACTGATTCTGTACATTGGGATGAGTGTTCAAGGCCAGGTTGGGCCACCTGGTCAGGTAGAAGGTGTTCCTGCCTCTGGCAGGGGCTTGGAATTAGATGATCTTTAAAGTCTCAACCCAAACCATTCTATCATTGTGTAATAAGGAGACTATTTGAAAGATACCTTGCTGCCACTGGAAGCTACTCCTTGTGTTTAGGAGTGAATAATATCCCTGTGAAAGTTGCTGGCAAAGGGACTGGGAGCTGAGGAGAGGAATGCCAGCTGGAGCAGGACCAGGAAAGGCTGGAGAAGTCAAACCCTTGGATGGCAGCAGGTACAAGGGAAGGTGGAGCCCTGCCAGCTGGGGTTCACAAATCACTTGTGTGGAGTGAGAGGCTCTCTGAAACTGTGGGAATATCCCTGATGCTCTGGATGAGAGCAGGGCTGGCAGGCACACAGGCTGCTCGTGGCTCTTCTGGACCCAAGAGCCTGCAGGTGTCTCCTGCTGCTTTAATACCCTCAGCAGCAACACTCAGGTGCTTTTCCTCCTTCTCAGGACCCCAGATTTGGAGATCTGGTACCAATCACCTGCAGGACACTCACAGAACCATGTCGGTAACGCTGCAATTCTCTTGCAGAGGGCACTGAGGTGCCTCCAGGTTCCCTGGGCTGGCTTGGAGGGTTCCCTGGCTGCAGAGCAGCATGGCTGGAGCTCAGCTGGCCTCTCATCATCTGCAGGTGGCTTGTTTTCCAGGATATCCGTGGAACTGGAGGCTGCCCACATCTGCCCACTGCTTCCTGACAGCACATTTCCCTCTCTGATGATGCTCTTTGGACCCACAGGCCAAGGGGCACAAGTTGTTGGGAGGCTGGCCCAGGACTGATGGCACTGAATGGAGATTACTGGGAAAATGTTGAGCCACTGGTCATCTGGAAACCATTTCAATCCTGCCAGGGAAAGGGAGAACAAAGTGCTCCAATTAGCTGGTGCTCATTTTCAACCCTGTCAGTTAATTAGCTGAAGACCAACCAGATGGAGAAGGATTTATCACACAGCTTCCAGGGGCCCGGGCACTGCATGTTGCCCAGTGTCAAGCACTTGGGATTTTCAATTTTTCCTTTTTTCCAGGAGGCTGAATACAGCAGGGGAAGGTGGACTCCCACTTCTTCCTTCCTTTCTGAGAAGGGTTAGGTGCTCCTTAGGCTTCAGTTTCCAGCACACTGATTGGAACCCAGGTGACTTGGCCACCTAAAACCGTCTCTCATCAAAGATCCAGCTCTGCTCTGTATCAGGATGGATGTGAACTGGGAATGAAGTCAGGCCTTCAGGTATGTTTCTTATGGAATTTGTCTCCCTGGTGATCTCAGAGCTAAAGGGACAGAGGGCAGAACACAAGTCCTGCCTTTCAGGCTGACATGGGGATCCACAGGACCTTCCAGAGCACCTCTGGAATACAGGTGGGCACGGTGAGAGGTGTGGATTGTGGTTTGGAGCCTGCAGTAAGGAGCGCAACTTTAAGTCTCCTCTTTCCTCTTCCAGCACAGCTACAGGAATCTGGGAGAAGTAGTTTTCTTGGCCTGTGGGCACAACCAGGTGAGTCCCTGTCCCAGACCATGGTTATCTGTGGATCAGATGGTCCCCTTTGGCAATGTCACCTTTCTGATATGAGCAGCTGTCTCTGAGAGCACTGAGCGTGCCTCCTTCCCCAGGGCAGAGACTCATCTGCACATCCCCTCCCCCAGCCTTGAGTTTTCTTTTAGGGAATTCTGGTGGCTACAAACACAACTTGTGCCCTCCTTCCCCAGACACTTGTCTTTGCATCCCTGAGCTGAGGATCCTCCACGATGTCTCTCTCCCTTTGACATTTCTTTTATTGCTCTGTGGTGCAGCAGCTCCCACTAAACACGTGTTAGAACAGCAACATCTCTTTGTAGCAGCAGTTTTAATTAGTCCCCAGGTCCCCTGGGCTGGCTGTTTGCTCCACAGCTTCCTGCAGGTGCCTGTTCTGTGCTCTGTGACTCAGTGCATTACCTGCCGCTGGTACAAGGCAGGAGCTCGTGGTGGTTGTTGCTGAGCAAGTGACTCTCTGAGCCCTCACCAGCATGGGCAATTCTCTGATCTTGGCTGAGGAAAATTACTGGCAATGTGGAAAGAGTATTTTTAAAGATGAGAGAAGGGAAAGGTGAAGGTGGGCACTTTCAAAGATGCTTCTGTGATTTTGATATCCAGAGCCCAGTTGTTTGGAGTGAAACCAGTGTCTGAGTCCCATGGGTGGCTTTCAGGAATTCTTTGTTTCAAAAGATGTTAAGAGCAAGAGTAAGGAGGTTGTTCATAAAGATAAATAAAGCACGAGAGGATACACTGCAAGTTATTTTATCCATGTTTTGCTGTACTTACAGTGACTAAACACAGAAGCAACTGGCAATGAAGTGATGTGAGCGGAGCTGGAGAGGACCCACAGGGATCACTGATTCCAACCCTCAGCCCTGCCCAGGACCATCCCCAAGAGTCACCCCCTGTGCCCCAGAGGATCACCCAACCCCTCCTGGAGCTCTGGCAACCTCGGGGCTGTGCCCACTGCCCTGGGGAGCCTGCTCAGTGCCCACCACCCTCTGGGGGGAAGGACCTTTTCCTGAGATCCCCCCGACCCTGTCCTGACACAACTGCAGTTGTACCATGAGGGGCTGCAGATCCTCCCTCTGAACCTGCCATACACGCTTTCTTACCATCATAGCCCTGTAGAGAGCCTTTGATAGCTTCACAGCTTCCTGTGGTCAGCTGGTAGGCTCCATAAACCTTGACTAATTATCTTTACCTCCTCCATCTCCTCATCGCAGCGTGTTTGCCTGCACCTCCATGCCACGCTGCTCACAGCAAGTTTTGGGAAGCACATCAGACCATCAGCACTTTTGCTTCTCTAAGTCACGGAAAGCACAAAACCTGGTAAATCTTTCTCAGTTTGCTTTCTACCACCTGGCACCAGCACTTTGCTTCTGTGAGCTGCCCATTCCATGAGTCCATTTATGTGCTGTAAGCAAAGTACTTATCACAGGTGACCATGTACCCTAGTTCTGTGTAGAATCACAGAAGGTTGGAGAGGACCTTAAAGCCCATCCAGTGCCACCCCTGCCATGGGCAGGGACACCTCCCACCAGCCCAGGGTGCTCCAAGCCCCATCCAACCTGGCCTTGGACACCTCCAGGGATCCAGGGGCAGCCACAGCTTCTCTGGGCACCCTCCCAGGGAAGGATTCCTTCCCAACATCTCATCTAAACATCATGATGTGATATGCTGTAATGCCAAATTCTTATGGATTTCAGAAGGATTTTAGAATAAATTGGGGATACAATTTCTCTACGAGAATGTCTGCACTGGAGCAGCAGACCAGGGAGAATATGGGGAGCTCTGAGCTGAATTGTTTCTCACAGAGCTGGAGTTGTTTCTGTGGCAGAGCACCACTGGTCAATATTGCATGCTCCATTGAATTATTGTCTTCATGAAGATGAATAGTGGTTTGAGGCCCTTAGCAATAGTGAAATACTGGTTTATTTTAGTTTTAATTCATAATTTACTCTTCCCTGGTGGTGTGCAATGTCCTGCTCTCTTCTCTTGTTGTATCCATGAAAAACGGATGCGAAGCCCAAAGCGGAGATTAGAACTTGAGCCTTCGCTGCTGCTCCTCTCAGCAATATTGATCACTTCAATTATTACCCTTTCAGGAGTGAAGCCTCCAAAGGCACAGAGCAGTGGCAACAGCAGCCAAGAGGCAGAGCTGCCTGGCCCCAGTGCCAGCAGCAGGGTTGTGTCCTCCCCTCCCTGCAGGAGGAGGAGACACTCAAGCCCTCAGCCGAGTGCGCAGCGATGGTCCCGCTGAGCATCCCCCCAAAACAGCATTTTGACCTTGGCTGTGTCCTGATTTCCTTGGGATTTGCTGCATTTCTCTTTGTGCCACACGTGACTTGTGAATGTGGCTTGAGCAGCTGCCCATGCAAGAGCTGCTTTTGTCTGAGGCACTCCAAGACACAGCAAAATCTGCCAAAACTCTTGCTTTTTCAGACACTGTGATTTCTGAGCCTGCATTTCCCTGAGAGATTAATAGCTTTGGGTCTGTTACCTTTTTAACTATTGGTAAGCTATCGGAGGAAAGAATGTGCTTGGGGCTGGACTGGCGTCCAGGAAGGTCATAAGGTTTGTTCTAAAACAAAAGCTACAATTTTTAACATCCTAATGTGTGAAACTGCATTATGGCAGAAATCCTCTCCCTGATTTCAATGGAATGACTTGCCTGGCTTGCAGGAAGGTGGCTTATCTTAAGCTGCATTGTCTGTACACTTCAATAGAGCTTAAAAGAGAAAAGTCTGGGAGAAGACAGAGAATTAAAGAGTTGTGTCATTAAGCCTTCAACGTTTGCAAAGAGGGCTTTGGCACAGCTTGACTTCCCAGTGGTAAGTACTTTGTTTGGGTTTGGTCATTTAGTTAACTTATTACAGTCCCCATAAAGCTTTTTCAGTATTTCTTCTTTTGTTAACTTCCGTCACAGGAACTGTATTTCATGCCTTCTCTCTTTTCCCACCCTATAGCCTTGCAGTATTCAAATGAGGTAAGTGGAAAGTGCAGTGATTTAATTATGAATCTGGAAAAAAAATAGTTTGCAGAACTTCCTTCTGACACACAAACAGTAATTTTCATGACACAAGATGAACATTAGTGAATCTGCTGTTGTATTTACAGGGAACCAAACCTTTTCAGCTCAGGGACCCTTTTCAGCTTAGCTCCACAGTCATTTCTGTTGGAGATAATCTGTCATTTGAAAACCTTGCAAGTGGAAATTAGTCCACAATAACCCACCCACAGTCCAAAGCAGCTCTGTGGCTTTTTCAAAGGTACTGAACAGGCTGCTGTGTGGAAATAAACAGGGTTTGAACTGTTCCTGTGATGGGAATCGATGGGGGTTTTATCTTTGTGACAGTGTCCACCCACATTTAGGTTTTTTTCATTCATACAATTAAACACCAATTTGCTGGGCCAAACGTGTAGATAAAAGAATTAGTTTGTGCTTCAGTGATTCTTCATTAATACATGCAGCTGGAATTGGCCTGCAAGGGATGTGACAAGCTGAGTTGCTTCACAGAGCAGCAACTCTTGCCTTTCCAAGTTCAGTGTGAACAAAGCCAGGCTGTAGTTAAGGGAGTAACTCTCACTTCTTGGGAGATTTTCACAAAAAAACCCCATTACTTCATTAGCTTTGCTGTCCTGGAGACCTCCAGGTGAGGTGGGATGATCCCAGTGAGGGTCATTGGTTGCTGGACATGTGTCAAGCTGGTTTATTCCTGCTCAGGATTTGGGATTGTGCTCGATCCTGGCCTGTTGTCCTCACAAAAGGACGTGGCTGACCCACCCATGCCACAGGTGGACAGCAGTGGGCTCCTGGGTGGGCTTCCCAAACAGCAGGGATGTGGGAATGGGAGGGGGCACAGGCTGCACTTTGGAGTGGAGAACAACACAAGTTTGGTGTGGTTCCCTGTCTTGCCTTTTGTGCCCCTGGGGGTTGCTTTGCCCCCAGGTGCCCACGTTCCCTCCCTGCAGAGCTTCCACAGGGATGTTGGCTGATGCCTGTTAGAGACTGAGCAGACCAGAAGGCACCACGAGGGGCTCAGCAGGAGCATCGTCTGGTGGTGTCCAGCTGACCTGGTGTCTGCTTTGAAGAACTCATGATCCAGCTGTGGTCAGATCTGAAGGGAATTAACCCCCCAAAATGCCACTACCTGGTGTTTGCTTTCAAACCCACGACATCCCTTCACATGGGTTGGGTGTGAGACAAGTCAGTTGTATCTGGGAAGGACAGGTAATTTATTTATTCATGGTTTTCACTAATTGTATCTGGGAATGGACAGGTAGTTTATTTATTCATGGTTTTCACTTTGCTGTGATGTTGTAGCCCATGTCACTCACCTCATTCCAGAGAGGGGCTTGTGGCCACCACCATCAGCCCATGGTGCTGGGCTGAGTAACTTCCTGTGTGAGATAAGAGCTTTGGAGCATCACCCTGAACTTTAATAAGGACATTTTACAGGTTTTATTCTGTGATCTACAGCAAACAGAAAAAAAAAACCCATGCACATAATAACTAAAAATATTCTACGCTGGATATTTTAATTAAAAATTTTATTTATGATCTCTTAGGCCATTTGAAATGTTGAGGATAGCTCTAGGTTTAAAACAGGAAGGATTTTCTTTATCTACATATTAAAAGGCAAAGGAACATTGTTGTTTCAACATTTTAAGTGCCTTTATGCCAAGTATAAATGAGGATCCTGGATTTTATTTTTTAATGAAACTTAATTCAGCCTGGTTAGGAAACTAATAACCATATTTCCTAATTGAGTTTATTAAAGTAATAAACACAGCTATTCCAGGAAATGAAACCATCTCAGGATATGAGATAGAGTGTCCTCTGAAGAAGACATTCAAGTGTGGGCACCTGACAGTTCCCAAGTGAATCTGTGCATTGTGGCATCAACCAGAGCCCTTTGTTTCTGAAGAGGCTGAGGGTCTTCCAGTCCCACTGGTGGCTGTGATGTTACAGACTCTCTGCATTTTTGAGAACTCCTCTGTCTTGTTTGGATGTCTAAGGTGGATTCAGGTGTCTGATTTTAAGTAATGATTAAAAATTGAGACTGGGATTGTCTCCGGCCCTGACTTTCAAAGGCAGCATCAATTGTGCTAATCCTGAAAGGACAGAGCTGGAATTGAGATTTAATAATGCACTAAAGGCTCCAGTGCAGGAGGAGCAAAGTCCAACAGAGTCAGTCAGAGAGGTCAGGCAGCAGAGTCTTTGTTATTCATCAGGATCACTGGATTCCTGGAGATCTAAGAAGGATTAAAGTGAAAAACACAAAAATTGGTCTTTGGCCATCAAACTGGAATAGGAATGTCTGGGTTCTTAGCAGGCAAGAGGGCATGAACTTAGAATCACTGAATGGTTTGGGATGGAAGGGACCTTAAAGACCATCTCATTCCACCCCTGCCATGGGCAGGGACTCCTTGCACCAGCCCAGGTTGCTCCAAGCCCCGTCCAACCTGGCCTGGGACACTTCCAGGGCTGGGGCAGCCACAGCTTCTCTGGGTAGTTTGTGTTGAAGATTTTGCCTTTTTGTCTCTCCAGTCACAATCATGTTTTATCCAGTTTGGGATTTTGTAATTAAACAGCAAAGAGGAAGTAGTCCAGGTCTGGGGCTGGGGAAGACTTGTGGAAAAGGCTGAGGGAAGTGATCTTTCCCAGGTCCCAGAGGAAGTGTCTAAGGCACATTTAGCTCTGTAGTGTGTGTTGAGAAAGATCTTTCTTTACAATGCTTTAGTTACAATAAATAATATTTTAAGGTGCCAGTTTGGCTGCAGTTAAATCCAGAGGGAAGAGACATTTAGGGATGGGCTGTGACCTGCTGGCCTTGGGGAGCAGAGCAGGGACTGGAAGGAAGGATGGGCTTGGAGCTGCTGCAGATTCCTTGCAGACCTGATCCCAGGACACAGACACTCCCTGGCACAAGCTGAAATTCTCCACTCACTTTACAAAACTAAGGTCTTTAAATTGTAACAGGAAAGTTTATAACTTAACAAGAATTTTTTTTTTCACCCATGAGAGTGTTTGTTTAGGAACACAGACAGGTTTATCAACCTTTGTTATAAATCAACACCCTGATCATGGAGATAAGTCATATCCTATGGAGACATCAAGGCAGCATTTATGGATAAATATAGATTTTTAATATTGATCTCAAATCGGTCAATTGTTGACATTTCCTCCTTTCTTTTATTCTTTCTCTCTTGCCAGTAATTCTGTCATCCTCCTTGATGAAGTTGCTGTTTCTTCTTTCATAGGCACTTAGCAGAGGTATTAAAAATATTCAATTGCCATTCCTAGTGAGTTGTGTAGAGGCGAATTCCTTGGTTCCTGAAGAAGTTTGCCTTCAGCAGAGGTCACTTTCATTTACCTTCTCATATTTGGAGACAACTGCAGATGAGAGAGACCTGAGGTTTCCCATGGAAGCTCCGGAGCCTTCCCCGCCGCTGCTGTTCCAGGTGGCTGATCCTTCACTTCTTGTCTCAGGAACTGGACTGGGCTTGACAACCTCCCATTCCCCAGGACCTACAGGAGCTGCAGTTAATTAGTCTTCTCCTTTTTTTTTTTTTTCCCCAAAGGTAATTACTCTGCAATCAAGGATTTTTTTAAGTTTCTTCTTTTTCTTCCCCAAGAGGCACCGTTTCACCCCGTTGTGTCACCAGTGGTTTCACACGTGTGTCTGGCAGAGTTTCCATGTGATCACAAACCCCTTGTGATGTAGGACAGGAGCTGCCCATGCCTGGGCACCCTTGGGGCCCATCACACCCATCAGGTGGTAAAAAAAGGTGATTCCCCCCCCTCTATTCCACTCTGGTGAGAATCCACCTGGGGTGCTGTGCCCAACTCTGGGGGCCCAGCACAGGGAGGACAAGGGGCAATGGCTTCATCCACAAATGGCAGGTTTGGGTTGGATATTGGGAAGGAAACTCTCCCCTGGGAGAGTAGGCAGGCCCTGGCACAGGTTGCCCAGAGAAGCTGTGGCTTCCTCATCCCTGGAAGTGTCCAAGTCCAGGTTGGACAAACTGGTCTAGTGGAAGGTGTCCCTGCCCATGACAGGGTTTGGAATGGGATGAGCTGTTAAGGTCCTTCCACCCCAAACCACTCAGTGATTCTGTGCAGTTCTGAGCTCCCCATTTTTTTCTCACTCAGATACCTCTATTGTTTCCTCTTATGACCCTCTGATAATGTTGGATTGTTTCCCTTAAAAAAGAGAAGGGAAAAAAGGAATGAGCAGCTCTTGACAGCAGGCAGCCAAAGCTGTGCTGGCACTGCAGGGTCGTATGAGAAACCTTTGCCAGCTGCACTGAGCAAAAGGGGTCAGCAGAGCTGTGGAGAAGGTGGAACAAGGAGGCTTCCAGTCATTTCCAGAGTCCTGGTACAAGTCACTCTGTGTTTAGTGGCAATATTTAGAAATTCAGCAACTTCCTCTGCCCCTCCAGGCAGAGCAGAGCAGTTGAGTGGGCTGAAGAGGAGCACTCAGAGGGAAATGAGAGCAGAGGCAGTCACGAGAAGCAGGCACTTGCAGAAAGGCTTCTGAGAGAGCTCCCAGGAAAAATGATCCCTCAGCAGCAGCTGCTGGATGACACAGCCCTGCTGCCAGAGCAGCAGCCTGCAGCACCTGCTCTTTGCTGCTCTTGGCAGGGCTGGGGAAGTGGCACGGCTGCTCCTGCAGCTCCTCCAGCAGCTCAGGCATGGTCCACCCCCAGGAGCAGCACTTTCCCTTTGGCTGCATTAGCCATGGCCCAGCACAGCCTCGATACTGGTGACCTCTGCCTCTTCCAGAACAGACACATTGGTCACGTAGTCAGACCAGGGGATGTTTAGCATTGTATAGAGGCAGTGCTGGTGGAAGCGCTCGAGGAGTGCAGGTGGTGGTGGTAGATGACCCAAGTTTCAGACCCATAGAGAAGAGTAGACAGGACAATGGCTCTGTAGACACTGATCTTTGTACTTTTCTTCAGGTGTTTATTGCGCCAGACTCTTTCATGGAGTTTTCCCAAAGCTCTGTATGCCTTTGCTAACCTGTTGTCCATCTCTTTGTCAATCTTCCCATCTGAGGAAATGATACTTCCCAGGGAAGTGAACTGCTGGACTGACTTAAGCTCTGATTCACCTATGGTGATGTGGGGGTGATGGAAAACTTCCTGAGGTGCACCTTGGTAGAGAACTTCTGTCTTCTTCAGGCTGACTTCCAGCCCAAAAAGCTCAGCAGCCTCTGCAAAGCAGGATGTTCAGCGCTGCAGAGCTGTTTCTGTGTGGGCAACGAGGGCAGCATCGTCAGCAAAAAGCAGCTCGGGGACAAGGTGGTTTTGGGTCTCAGTGTGGGCTTTCAGCCTCCTTGGGTTGAAGAGGGTTCCATCGGGCACGTCTCCATGGTGGAGGATCACCCCTCCCTAAGATTGTGCTCTACGGTGAACTCGACACCGGCTGCCGCGAGAGAGGAGCCCCAAAGAGGAGCTACAAGGACTGGCTGAAACAACACCTCAGCCTTGGCCACAGTGACCACCATCACCGGTCCACTCTGGCCTCCAATTGAGAGACGTGGAGACACACAATCTATAACGCTGCTTATACCTTTAAAAACACACACAGAATCAGCCTGGAGGGGAAAAGACACCGCGGAAAGAACCGTGCCCTGACAGTGCCACCTACGGAGACCTTCTGCTGTGCCTTTGGCAGCTGGACGTGCCTATACCCACATCATCCTTATCAGCCATCAGCCCTTGCAGCAAGCGTGGGTGAAACCCTCCCAAATCTTCATTCCTGAAGTCTAACCACGAATGATTAGCCGTGGAATGTCACCTGGATCCCCTTTCTCCTAAGCTGAGTTGTCTGCCTGCTGAGCTGCGGCTGTCAACCCGGGAGCTTTGCAAACCACACCCTGAGGTCACTTGGTGTTGGCGTTTCCTGCCGGTTGTGTTCTGGCAAACAGTGTGAAGGTGCTGGAATGCACTGGAATAAAAGTGCTTTATTTCCTGCTGGAATTTCATACTGAAAGTTATGAATTGGATTTCCAAGGGACAGTGGGAAGCTGGGAGAAATTTTTCAAAGGGGCAGGCAGGAAGCCATTAGCAACAGTTTGAAAAGAAATTCTTGCTGTTCTGCATCAGTGAGATTTGTGATCTCCTTTGCATGTATTTTATTATGATTATTCATTGGTTATCATTTTGGCACTATTAAAGTAATCTGGAAAAATATATTACATATTATGAGCATCACTTTTATTACACCAGGCTTCCTAAGTAGGAACACAGGAATACTGAAAGAGAAATAGGAGCAGGAAAAGATCTCTTGGGTTGGTATATCCTGTCTCCTGCTGGCACATCACATCCTATAATTCCTTTCATAAATATAAGTAATCTAAAACTCCATGTTCTGTTCAGTTTGAAAGGAAAACAGTTGTTTAGTGTGCCTAAAGATGATTAAAATAAGCCTATAATAAATGTAATTATTGGGAGTTCTAATAGATAACATGAAGGTTTTTATCCCTACAGTTACTTTATTTTGAGTTAAGGGCAGGAAGGGTTGGGTTTGTTCTGTTTGGCCATTATTTGTTTCCCTGAGAGGGCTTTGTTGAAGAAATTGAAATAACTTGGATTGTTTTCCACAGCCTCCCACAAAATCCAGGTTGAAACAGAGTGTTGATGTGTATCATGGAGGAGTTGGGATGTTGGGATGCTGCTGAAAGCTGTGGCAAAAGGATCTCTGACCACTCTTCCTGGCAGAAGCAGGTTGGGGATGTTGAACCTCCACCCTGAGCTCTTCCCAAGCTGCTCTCCAGCCCAGGTCTGTCCCAGGGAGAGTCGTCCCATGAAAAGCAGGCTTAGTTTAAATATTAGGAAGGAATTGTCCCCTGGGAGGGTGGGCAGACCCTGGCACAGGGTGCCCAGAGCAGCTGTGATGCCCCATCCCTGGGAGTGTCCCAGGCCAGGTTGGACGGGGCTTGGAGCACCCTGGGCTGGTGGAAGGTGTCCCTGTCCATGGGATTGAATGGGCTTTAAGGTCCCTTCCACCCAGGTCATTCACTGGCTTTATTTTTTTCTTGTTTCTCAAAGCTTCCTTAAAGGAGAATATTTTGTCAATACAGAAGCACAAGTGGTGCTGTTCTCCCCAAATGGGCATTTTTTTTCCCCTGGCATATTAGAGATATTGGTAGCATTAATTTTAATTTTATTTTGGCTTGCACCCAAGCCTAGTTTTCATTTGAGGACGTGATTTTTTATTTTTTTTTCATTCTCTAAACACAACTCAGGTGGTGTTTGATAAGCAGCATCCCATCATAAAACTGAAAGATTGCTGTGGTGCACAAGCCTGAAAGGCAACATGAAGGCTGAATTCATTGTATCATCAGACAATGCACAACAGCATCTTTTAGCTTTTCACAAACCAGATAAATCCTTCACAGACTGTCCCGAAATAGAAACAGCTGTAGAATTCAGTGAAGTTGTCAGCAAGAGTTCTTCAATGAATTTTAACACATTTCTCCTCCAGGAAAAGGTTTCTCTAGGAAACATTTCTACAGTGAATTTCAACTTTCCACTGCCCATTAAAAATAACTTGTAAATATAAATATATATATGTGTGTGTGCGTGTGTATACACATATGTTTACATATAATGGTTGAATAATCCACTTTTTGTCTTTCCCCTAGAATAGCTTGCATTTAAAAAGCCATAGCTGGATGATTCCAATCCAACTGCAGAAATTCAGCAGGGGAAGAGTTACTGAAAATGTGAGGTAAATGAATGTTTTTCATGTAACATTAACTCCAGCTGTTGCTCAGCTTTTTAAAAAGAAGTTTCTGAAGAGCAAAATGCTCAGACACACAGAAAAAACACATGAATAATTCTGTTGGGTTTTAATAAGGAAACTAATGAAGGCTGCCCAGATCCAGAATGTAACAAGCTGGAGCTGGAGTGATCATTATTGAATTAGCATTGCTTGACTGAGTTACAAATATCTGAGTGGTCACCCTCAGGAAAACAGGGAGAGAGGCAGAAAATTCCAGGTGGAGGTTAGCCCAAAGTGAGGGATTCTTCCCTAGTTTTGGTGAGTCACAGTTTGGAGGTGAACTTGAGGTCATGAGTAGCTGAAAATAAACCAACCCAACCCTGAAGCTCTTCTCATCTTCCCATGATGTTGGGATGCTCCATTCTGGAAGCTTCTTCCCCGGCAAGGGAAATGGGCGAGCAGATGGGACGTTCCGTGGGAACAAACACCACCTCGGGGCATGGCCCTTCACAGGGACTGCCCTGCCAGGACTCCCCCTCTGTCTGCTGGCAAAGCTCAGGCAGACAGTCCTTGTGTGGATGGAATGCTGTGCTTGGAGACTTTGTACTCCCTGATTTCCGAGTTTTTTTGGGGCAAAGGAGCTGCTGATTGTTCAGTGCAAAGGCCTCGTTGTTCCTGATCAGGCACCTCCAGTGCTGGAAGCACTTTCAGATTCCTAATCTAAAGAGACCCAGGTAAATCAAAGTAATGGAAGGGGTTTAATCTATTTAAATGAAATGCAACATAAATTTCCTTCCTGGAAGGAAGAAGCAGCCAACTTCCTTTTGACAGCATTATGAACAATAATTTAAGTTCCTTTTCCAATAACTATCCTTTAATCACCAACACTTGGCCACAGTTCTCACATGTAAAACCCATCTAGGATTCTCCTGGATCTCCTAAAATGGGGGACAATGTTGCATTTTTACTGCTGCAGTTGTAACTTTAATTGTCTTAATCACTTGATTAGACATGAAAAATGATAGAGGTCTTTATTGGTTTAATAGCTCAGAGGAGTCCTGGCTTTTGAATGAGGTTCATAAACGTGGCTTGAAGTTGATGTGCATTATCCCATCTCCAGAGCTGATGTGCATGATCTCATCTCCAGAGCTGATGTTCATTGTCTCCAGAGCTGATGTGCATTATTTCCAGAGCTGATGTGCATTATCTCCAGAGCTGATGTGCAATATCTCCAGATGAACACAGGCCTTGAAGGATAAGGAAAAGCACCTTAAATGGGAAAGATTCTCTGGAGAAACAAGATTTTGCTTTGGATTGCTTCCATTCTCACACCCCAGCTGTGCTGCTGCTCACAGTGGAGACAGTCCAACACGATAGGGAATTACTTTGGCTATCAGAGGACATGGCAAACTTCCACCACTGGAAAGAATGTGTCAGTGTGTGAGGCAGTGTGTCCCAGGGAGGATGGAGGGACCTTGCCCTGAGTTTGCATCTGTGTGCAGTTCAATTCTGCAGCTCCTGGTTTCTCTGAGGGTGTTCCCACAGCCCTGGCAGTGTGTTCACCTCACAGGCGCTTCCCTGCCCTTCCTTTTACTGTTTTTTATTGCCTTTGTGCTGATCATATTGGCCTCATGTGTAAGTTCTTTTTATATCTCATCTTTCTAGGCTCCTGCTGTTCAACCCATTGATGATTATAGTGTTTAAATAATAAATGCAATTTCTCAGATCAAATAAAAATCTTCACCTCTATTTTTACCTTGTTACTGTTCCTTTTCTTGTCAGTCTTGTCTACTTACTCAGTCTAATGATCTTGATTTTTTTAACTTTGTCAACAAATGGAATGGTCAGACAGCTTCTCACCATTAGAGAGAGGAGATCTGTGCTTTGTGGTGTTTGCTTCACCATGGTTCAATCTGTTTCAGTTCAGCCTCAGTCTTTTAAAGTTCCATTTCCAGCACCACAAGTTGCTCTGCTCCCTCTTTTTTAATAAATGATGTTTCAGAAACCAGATCACAGTGGTAACTGGTGTTTTGTTTGCTTTTTACCATACTAGTAGGGGTCTGTTTTCCATTGAATTGACAACCTGATGTCTTTAAACTTCATTTGTTAAAACCTTCTGTTCTCTTAAAATGTACTGGGTTGGATTCAAACTGTATTTTTAACCTCAACCAAGTCAAGTCCAAGAACAGACTAAACCAGGTTGAGTACAGGGAGAAAACTGAACCCTTTGAGGCACCTCTGCCAAGACAGGGATGGAAGTGCACCCAAGGGTGAGGTGGTGGGTTTGCAGCCTGGCTTTTCAGAAGATCCTTGGGAGAGGTAAGCTGCTGCAGGGGTGACTGTGTGTGGCTCACACTCTGGCTTCATGGCTGCATTCCCCCCCAGATCCCAAACTGTCCTCTTTGCAGCTCTTTCTGTGCCTCATTTCTGTCTTTTCTCACCTTATCCACACCCTGTGTTTTCCATGCCCTGTGTTTCACTCTCTCCTCCCCTTCAGGGATGCCATGCCCACCACTGGCACTCCACACACACCCCACACACTTCAGGTCCTTCAAGCAGAGTGTGCAAAGCTCTTCAGCACCACATGAACACCCCGGTGTCCTGGTTAGAGTAGCCAGGATCAGTTTGTCACTGGCTGGGTGTGGATTCTAAACCTTGTATGTCATTTTTCTCATGAGCTGCTCTCCATGGCCCATTGGCAGCAGCTGCCCAGGGCACACCCCACCCCTCAGGGGACAAACTGGGTGTTTAGGAACTTCTGTGGGATAAGTTTTCCTGTCTTCACACCTATGACTCAGGTGTGAGAACTCTCCTCTGGGGAGCCACCAGCATCTTCACACTCATCTGAGGGGTCATGTCTGCTCAGGCGCCAGCAGGGATGCCAAAAATATGCCATTGTTTACCTCACAGAGTGAATCACCCCTTGTGAAACTCCCCACCCTGGGGGAGGCACCGGGCATTCCCATTGGAGCCCAAGCAGAGATAAATTGGGGTTTTGGGACTGGGATCTCTCATCAGATCTAGAAGACCAAAGCCTCAACCAGACTGGGACTGCCACTGGACTGCAACCATCATTGTCACGAGCAGGTTCCTTCCTTTCTTCTTACTCTGCACTCAGGGGGCCCACGTGGTGCTCAGCACAGGGGTTGGTGAGCTCCATCCTGCTCATGCTCCACTGGGCTGGGCTGCACAGCTGCTTTTGTGGCACAAACGAATTTTCCTTCTGTATCAGTGCATTTTGTGATCTTTTATTGAATTGTTATCCTGCCTTGCAATCCCATTCCGAGTTGGATTCATTTCTCTTGCCAGTTTAACTCTAAACCAGCACACCCAGGACCCTTTCATGTCTCACTCCATCACCGGCCACTTCACTTCCTTTGTGTGTCTGCATTGCACGGGTGAAAAGGAATCAGTTGGCAGAGCAATGAGTCTTTTCTCTCTGATGTCACCAGGTTTTACCCCAGCTAAGGGAGGAGGGTTGTCAGTTTGCTGCTTGAAAGTGCTCATGTGGTGTCCCCTACTGGAGTGCCCAAAGGAACAGCCGAGGCAGCCAAAGGGAATTTGGAGGGAGCCAGAGGGGTTTATTTTCCAGCCCTAAATACATTATTGAATGGGTTCTCCAGGTTGATAAATGCCAGTATTCCACTGCTCCTCCCTGAAGTGTGCAGGAAAAGAGCCCGTGGAAGTCAATGGCTGTTTTGCCACTGATTCCCTGACTGGGCTCCCAATAAATGGTGATTCATGGAACCACTTCCATGGTAAATGTGAAAAATGAAAATGACCTCTCCATTAACTTCATCATCCTTCCATCCCTTCTCCAAGGCAAATAAAGTGCTGGTGAAGGCAGATGTTGGTGTAATTGAGGTCTTTTTTATTATTTGAAGGGGCCAATTTCTAAAGGTCATTGATGGAATCTGATGGAAATAAGCCTTTGAAGTATGAATATTGATGGCTGAGGAAAGTGAGTCTTCAGATGGAAGACACTAGAAAAAAAACCAACCCATAACTTTATAAAAAAATTATGGGTCAAATTCTTCTCTCACTCAGGGCACTATAAATCTGAAGTCATCTGGAGAAATCATTGACTACAGTGTAAACGAGTCACTGCAATGAGCCTCAGATTTTTTTTCTCCTCCCAGAGGTGAACAGAACAACCCCAAATTTCCTGTGAAGTTGCCACCTCCCCGAGAGACACGGAGAAGAACGATGAGGACTGTCAGACAGCCAGAAAAAGCTGCTTTTCCCCCCTCCTTCCTCGCTGTCCCTGCAGGGCTTTTCCTCACTGCAGCAGCTCCCCCAGGTGTGCAGGAGCTGCTCTCCTCCAGGGCCTCTGGGGAAGGTGGGCACGAAGGGGAGCTCTGCACCTCTTCTCCATTACAGACCTCCCTGTCCGGGCTTTGAAATCCTAGAAAACAAGCTAAAGGAGAGGCTGAAGGACTCAGATCTTCCCAAATGTACTGCCTGGGAGGGAGGAAGTGGAGCTACTGCTTTGTTTCAGTTGATTTAAATGAATGTATTGTCCTCTGACTGTGTTTGCTTTGATTATTTTTCTTGGGTTCTTGAGTTTCTTTAGTTTTCTGGAATTCCTTTAATTCTCAACATGGCATTTTTTCATCTTCTATCTGTGTTGAGGAATTCCTTTCTGTCTTTCACAGAGAACGAATATATTGTTGCAGGGATTGTTTTAAGACATTTTTGGAAGTTAAAAAACACAGACATGAGGCAGAGGTGAGTTTTTCTTTTAGTTTTGAGGGCTGGTTAGATCTAAATATCTAAATGTGGATACTATATCTAAACATGGATATTATATATAAATATGGATATTATATCTAAATATAGATATTATAGCTCAATATAGATATTATATCGAAATATTGATATTATGGCTAAATAATATTACAGCTAAATATAATTGTAATGCTTTAAATTTAGGGAAAAGTACATATCCCAAAATAAGTCTGCTTATCCCAAAAAAGTCTGCTCATTCCCCCCCCCATGGAAATAAGGCTAATCTAGAATCACGTGCAAACTTTTTATGTGCTTCTATTATTTCTGGTAGGCATTAGGAATATAGCAATATATTTTATTTGCATGTTATCAATAATTATTTCTAGAACTGTCCCCCAGATTTATAAAAACAACAGCCTTAGCAAAAACCCCACGGAGGTTTTAAGAGCAAATGTTTATGGCTGCCAGAAAGTTTTGGAGGATGTAGTTTTGGAACACTTTTCTGACACAGCCTCAGCTGTCAGGGCACAAACAGCCCGACTAAAACCTGCAGACAAGAAATCAAGGGGAAGAACCAGGAATGCAGCAGAGAGGCAAACAAACATCACCAGTGACAGTCTCTCAGCCAAAATGGGGGAAAAAAAAAAAAAAGAGGATGTCAAAGAAGTCAATCCTTCGAAGAATAATACACTGCTCCAATATTCTGCTCCTCTCCAGGCAAAATGAGGATAAAGTTACAACATCCGGGGGAAAAGCTGTGGGAGGATGATGAGGACCGTGCCGGGGGGTTGTGGTACTGCAGGATTGGAGAGCAGAGCACTCCAGTGAGGGGGGAAATCAGAAGAGAGCTGCAGGAGAAGGGGTGGCACAGAGGGAGCAGGGAATGCTGCAGGAGAAGGGATGGCATGGAGGGAACAGGGAGAGCACGGAGGGAACAGGGAATGCTGCAGGAGAAGGGATGGCATGGAGGGAACAGGGAATGTTGCAGGAGAAGGGATGGCATGGAGGGAACAGGGAATGCTGCAGGAGAAGGGATGGCATGGAGGGAACAGGGAATGTTGCAGGAGAAGGGGTGGCATGGAGGGAACAGGGAATGTTGCAGGAGAAGGGATGGCATGGAGGGAACAGGGAATGTTGCAGGAGAAGGGATGGCATGGAGGGAACAGGGAATGCTGCAGGAGAAGGGATGGAAGTGCCAGCTGGGAGGTTTTGGTGTCCTTAGAGACGTGAGACTGAATTAGCCAGGGGGACACCCACGACAGAGCGAGACAGACTCTTGTCAGGCATTACATGGGTAATGCAGATGGAGTTTAAAACAAACATCTAAAAAAGATGGGCTCACAAGGTGCTTGAAAGGTAGGTCACCTTGGAATAACTCCTGGGCTTTGGTAAGGCAGAAGAAGCAGGATTAGCTTTAAGCAGTTGATGGGAACTCCTCCAAGGCAGGCAGAGGCAGTTGTTGCTTTCAGAAATATTTACTACAGGGCACTGGAGTAAGGCTTTGGTTTGATTCTTGGACAACCACGTGGTGTTAATCTTTCAAACAGTTGTAATAAAAAATTCCAGGCCTTTATATAATGCAGCAAGAGGTGGCAAAGACCAGTTTTCATGGCTTTTCCATGTTCCCCAACTACCAGAGTAACTGCACTGCACTCAGCTACTCATTCCATTTGCGTTACTTTGACACAAGAAACTACACCTTGCAAGACTAATGATTATGTTGGGGTTTTTTGCAGCTTGGAAGGTTGCAAGGCAAAATTTAGGTAAACCTAATAAAAAGGTTCCCATGTAACAATTGCTTTGCAGAAATTCACTTTGCATAAACATAAATGCTGTTTCAAATGCCTTTTGGAGGAAGTGAAAAGAATAAATAGTGATTAAATCTTTTTTATTTGGTGGTATCAAGTTGGCATTAGCCATTGGAGATTTTTCATTGACTACGTGTAAGGTTTTCCTGGTTTCCATTCCAGTTACCTTTTTCAGAATGAATACTCAGACAGAACTCACTGACTCCTGCAAAAGGGTTGTTAAATATCCCATTTTTACTACACTGAGCAAGTTTTCACACAGAATCTGATCAAAGAGCTCTCTCCAAACCCATGCACCTTCTCCATTCTTAAGAAATTTGATTTTGATTATTGGTTATTGCCCCTCTTTGTGTGCAGCAACTCATCATTTGTTGTACTTGGGCTAGAAGGGCCTGGGTTATCACTCAAGTGAGAGCTGCAGTTTGACCACATTTTGCATCCCTAAAGCCTGTCTAGGATGACAGGATTATTATTATTATTATTATTATTATGCTGTATTATGGGACATTTTCCACTGACACATTTCTAGACATGCAAATAGAAAAATGTAAAATGTTTAACCTTCCATTCAAGCCCCAGAGTGTGAAAATCCAGGGAGCTGTCCATTCCATCCCCAGCTCTTCCCAACCCCCCTGTCCTTCACACCTCAGCCATCTGCTTGTCATTTCTTGGCACTCCCTGAACCTCTCCCACAAACCAACCATCTGCTGGGAGCCTTTAAACTTCTATTTACAATACACCCTCTTTTATCTATCTTACAACTCTTTGCATATGTCAAAATTTTAATTACACAGCCACATATTAGGATGTCAGCAGCTTGGGGGGGCTTTTTCTAGTGTGGCTGGGATGGGCTAGAAGGCATTAAAAATGTGTTTTATGGCTCTCTGATATATGGGGATTCTGAAGAGTGCAACTAGTTTTGAAGGGAAGAAGTAGGTGATGCATGAAGTCAATAATTGTTCCAAGACACCTCCAAGTAATTGATGTCTACATAATTCCATAAATGCTGTGGCTTTATTAAAATACAATAACAATATTAATTTATATGAAAATTCACTTTGGCTAACAGCTAATGCATTTAAATTTCATATAATCTAATGCAGACCTATCTCCTATTAGACTGGGGAGGGGGGAAGAGAGTTCTCTCTAGAAATCCACAAGGTAACTCAGGACTCATAAAAAACAAGATATGAATGACTTTTATAAATGCTATAAATATGATTAAGGTATCCACCTCCCAAGGAAGGAGGGCTGGAAGGATCTTGCTCAACAAAAAACCAGCTAAGAACATTAAAACCCAGCAGTTTATTTATATTGCAAGTGCTGTACACACAGATATAATGCACAGATAAAAACTAAGCCTTTCCTCACTCCCCTCAGCTGGAATTTCACCCACACAGAGGTTGAATCCCCAATTTTCATCCCCAATTTTGATACAAATTCCTCGGGAATGTTCCCTGTTCTTTCAGGTTGAGTCTGCTTAGCTGATACCATTTTAGGACACAACTTATTTTGCACAGAGATCAAGAATGGAAGGGCATTTTAATAAGACAAGGTGAAAGAGGAGAAAGAAGCAGCAGATCTTTTGCCATGTGGCCCACAAAAAAAAAAGAAAGGAATTACTGAGGATTAGGAGAATCAGGTGCCTTTTCCCTGCAGTTCAAGGGCTTTGCTTGAATTTATCTAATCTGCCCCCCGAAGTGTGAGAGTTGGACAACTTCTCTGTAAAGAGGAAGGATTTTCCAGCACTGAAATCTAATAACACATGGAAAACACAGTGGTAGGGCTTGGAAAAAAAAAAAAAGATGCTAAAATCAATGTTGAGAGAGCTACAAACAGGTTCAGCACTATCAGGAGCACAGGTGAGATGAGTCTGGTTGTGCCAGAGCTGGTCCTGCTTTGAAGGGGGCTCTTGGGAACCACCCTGGCCCAGCTGTGACCTCTGGAATTAGCTTTCTACAGGACTAGGATGTGGCAGAGACACCTCCGTGTCCCTTTTGCCTTGAAGTGGGGACTGAGAGCTGGCCAGGAGTCCTGTGGAGCACATCCCAGCCCAAACAACGTTGGGGACAGAAACACTTGCCAGTGTCTAAATGAAAAACCTCTGCCAAGGCTCCATTTGGTGTAAGAACAACCCTAGGACAGGGGTGTGACACTCAGCTGCTCAGGGCAGCTCCATCCCAGAGTCATCCCAGCCTCCTGGACAATGAAGTGGTGTTGCAGGTGGCTCTCCATGGCACACACAGCTCCCTGGGGGTCTGAAGACCAGCACACCAGCAGCTGGTGGGAGCAGCGTTGTGAAGACGACTTTCCCGCAGACACAGCATTAAAATAAGCCATTGCCCAGCTAAGCCTGACCCAGAGCATAAATAACCCCATCCTTAGGCCTGCATGGGTCATTGCAAGGCTGGCACAGCTGCAGGGGAGCACCATGGACTGTGTCACCTCCAGGATGGCTGGGATTCTGGAGAGAGACACACACAACAGCACAATCAAATCCCATCAGGAAGAGTGCAGCTCTTCCATTTCCCTTTTCCCTTGGCCCTTTGTTACACAGCCTTTCCTGGTTATATACCCCAGCATTCCTGGTTATACACCCCAATATTCCTCATTATACAGCCCAGCATTCCTGGTTATACACCCCAATATTCCTGGTTAAACACCCCAGCATTCCTGGTTATACACCCCAATATTCATTATATACCCCACCCAGTATTCCTGGTTATACACAGCATTCCTTGTTATACACCCCAATATTCCTCATTATACAGCCCAGCATTCCTTGTTATACACCCCAGCATTCCTGGTTATACACCCCAATATTCCTCATTATACACCCCAGCATTCCTGATTATACACCCCAATATTCCTGGTTATACACCCAAATATTCCTGGTTAAACACCCCAGCATTCCTGGTTATACACCCCAATATTCATTATATACCCCACCCAGTATTCCTGGTTATACACAGCATTCCTGGTTATACACCCCAATATTCCTCATTATACAGCCCAGCATTCCTGGTTATACACCCCAGTATTCCTGGTTATACCACCCAGTATTCCTCATTATACAGCCCAGCATTCCTGGTTATACACCCCAATATTCCTGGTTATACACCCCAGTATTCCTCATTATACACCCCAATATTCCTCATTATACACCCCAATATTCCTGAGAGCAGGGGGTGACTCACTCAAGGCAGTGAGACAAATCAAACATTTTGCTGCTTCTTTGCACAGAAAGGACTGTTTTGTTTTGTGAAATTTTATTACCCTGCTTAGAGTGAGTAGCTGTCCTAAGTCTAAAATTACAGTGCTGGAGCAATATCAAAAAAAAAACTGTTCTAGGAGAGTCAATGGAGGAGACAATCCCACCTCTCTTTTAATGTAATTAATTAAGGTAAATAGCTAACCCTGAAAGTAGCCACTTCCCTTTTAATTATACCTTTTTTTTTTTTAAAAAAAAAATGTTGCTTTTGAAACATTTTCCAAACACTGAGTATCTCCATCTAGTTCTGCTGTGTCCATACCTGCACTGACACCCTCCTTACAGAAATTAAGGTTCCTCCCAGTATTTTTAAAAACACTTGAAAAGATTAACCATCATGATCCCCCAGTTTCCCACCTGATCTTCCGTCACCCAACTAGGGCTGCACAAATTAAGAGCAGATTTAAGTCCTCTCCAGGCACTGTGACTCCTCCTTCAAACAGTGGAGATTATGCTCATAATGCAGATCAATACTTGGCTACTTTAATACCCTGTGCTCAGTTGCTTCCAAATCCCCAAATTTAATCATGCAGCCCCAACCATCAGCTCCATTGTTCTGGAGAAATTTCCACTTTTTTTTTAAAAAAAGCCATTCTGCTTAGAAACAGGTTTGAGAACAAAACATTACATTCTTCACATAAAAGTCCCTGTAAATTTTCAGCTGAAGGGCTTTATTGTGACTGTGCTTTAAATGATTGACTTGGAACACCTTTTCTGCTCTTCATATGCTGGTGTGGAATAATAGATAACAAATTTAATTTCCCTCAATATGGAATTGTGTGTTGCAGATCCAAACAGAGAAAACTCATTAGACAATAACTCTTCCTGTGGTGTCAACATCAGTTACCCCAGTGCTTTTTGTGCTCTTTCTGTACCAGCAAAACATGAGTTTAGAATCGATTGATCTATATTTTCTCACCAAAGATGACACAAAAATATGATCTTCTGTGATATATCTGCTCTTCCTTTACTGCGTGTCTACAATGAATTCATACATATTTTATGAAAACCTTTCACCAAGAGCTCTTGCAATCCTCTAAAAGCACCTGCCTATTGTGGCTTGTGGGACTTGGGGAGATTGATATTGGGGGAAAGGATTGACTTCCAGAAGAGCTTTGGGTGCCCTCACCTGCTCCACTAAAACAGCTCCTGTAAACCAGGGAGGGGGGAAAGTGCAGTCCCAGGGAAGGGGAGATCATGGAAGTGCTCCTCACCTGTCAGCCAGGAGCTGTCTCCTCCACTCCCAACCTGCCAAGAGAAGACACCAGCCCCATCTGCTAAGAACAAAGACCAGATCTGGGCTTTAAAGGAGTCTGTCTCTTGCTTTCTGCCTGTTCCTCTCATAACTGAGTCGTTTTGCTGCTTCCCAGCACTCTGTGATCAGAGGGAGGCACTTGCACCGTTTGTTATTAATGTTTTTGCCATCCCCTCCATTTGCCACAATAGCTCCATCATCACCAGCCTTGAAGGAGGAACAATTAGATCATGATTTTCTGTAAGCATGTACCAGCCATCACAAAAATCCAGCTGTGGGAACAAAGCACAGAATCCTCTTTGAGAGCAAATGCTGTTTGCAATCTTACAATTTGCAGACTAAAAATCAAATGACTATTTTTATCCCCCCTTTTCTGCCAGACATTAACTACATTTGTCAACGTTAGCATGCTTAGGATTAAAGTTTCATTGGCTTTTTTTTTTTTTAAGGCAAACTTACGGTATGGCAAATAAAGTTTTCATAGCTGCATTAGAAGATTTCCTGGCCCAGATTTCAACTCCTGGCACCTCTGGGTCTGCTGCCAAGAGCTCCTGATCCCAGTGATGGGGACGATCTCGGGCACAGCACCCAAACTGAGGTGCAGAGGGGTTCATGAAAAAGGAAGAGAGATGGAGCCTGAGAGAAACTTCTGTGGGAGAGAGGAATTATCACCCAGTGGTGGCAATCACCTGTAGATTAACAGGAATGGTCCTCATGGAACATGGGAACAACCCAGTTTGGTTGTGAAGGAAACCTGAATTCTGACAACCTCCTCTCGGGCTGTTTCATGCTGCAGGGTTATTTTTATCCCTCGGTTTTAGAGATGAATTAAGGCCTTTTTCTTTCTTTCCCTCAGCTTTGTCTCTCATTTCTGAGTTGTCTCCCACCCCCTTCTTAGCATTTACCACGTGAAAATCTGCAGATCTGAGGTGAGAGGAACAGCAGAAGTATTTTAGGAACTGCTGTTTTCCCAAGTTCCTTTGATAAACTGCTCTCTGAGGTCATTCCCACCCACTTCCCACGAGCTTCTAATCCATTTCTCTTCTATTCAGGAGAGTCCCATGGTCTTCAGTTAGCCTGCATCAGGCACAGGTATTTAACTGGCTTTCTAAATAGCTCCTTGATGTTCCCTACTTGAAATATTCCTTGGGGTAGCAGTAAAGGTTTAGATATCTATTTTAGCAAATTTTAGATTTTTAGATTTTAGATTTTTTAGATTTTTAGAAAATCCATAGACTTTCTAATATATTCATTTATTTATAGTTAAAATCATAGACTATTTTGGGTTGGAGGAGCCATGTGAACCAAGCCCTTGCCACGAGCAGGGATACCTTTCATTAGACCAGGTTGTTCAGAGCCCAATCCAGTTACAAAGGGAGGGACAGAAATGCAATTATGACTTTTTACCTGTGTTACAGGTGATGAAGGAAGAGGTCCTGGGCTCTTGGATCGTGTGCTTCACCAAGCACAGCTGGATTCCTGACAGCTTCTGTGAGGACCCTGAAATGTGTGGGATCTGTAGCAGCACCTTCTCAGGGGTGCTGCAATGAAGGGAAATAATCACTTCATGGTGGTGTTTCATAAAGACAGGAGCAATTCTTGGGGCTGTGCTGTGCAGGGCCAGGAGCTGGACTTTGATGCTCCTCATGGGTCCCTTCCAACTCAGGTTACTCTGGGATTCGAGGAATTTGAGTTCAGTCCTGACAAATCCACCAGTTTTAGTGTCTGCTGAGCCATCAGCTCCAAAACCCACAGAACAGGCTGTTGTGTGGCTCTTCAGGAGCACCCTGAGCAGACCTGAGAACACCAGCTCTTGCTCCAACTCAGAAGGTTGACACACCTTTAAAGAGCCACCAAGAAGCAGCAGATTAAAGGGGGTTTGCCCAGTCCACGGAGACAACTCAACAACAGGAGCAAATAACTACGAGGAGGCACATTATTATGTCAAGGATGAAAGCTGCATTTACATGTCTTCTTCCAGGAGCAATCAGGGGGTTTCATAGTTCTCCCGCTAATTGAAAGCAAGACAAAAAACCCCACAGCATCTCGAGCCTCAAATGGCTTCATCCCCCCAGTGCTGGGGGGATCCACGGGGCCAGGTGGGCTGGGGATGGAGCCTCCCATGGAAGGACCCCAAATCTCCCTTTCAGGTCCTGCACTGACCTCGAGCTTCTGCTGGAGGAGGAGGAGGAGGGAGGAAGGAGGAGGAAGAAGGAAGGAGGAGGAGGAAGAGGAAGGAGGAAAGAGGAGGAAGGAGGAGGAGGAGGAGGAGGAGGCAGCACTCTCTGGCAGCCCAAACCTGTCATGTGCATATTGTCACGCCGAGGTTTCGTGGAGGGTGTTTGATTTCCTGGCTGCCTTATTTGTTTACAACAATGCTCTTCAAATTGTCTCTCCCATCTGTGTGGTTTCTGGTTGTTTGAATGAGAATGAGAGATTAAAATGCCATCCAGATGTCTCCATGCATATCAGCATTAACATATTATGCAAATTGTCACCAGCATAGCGTTTGGGGGGTTTATTATGTTTATCTTTTTTTTCTTCTTAAGCAAAACAATATTTTTAGGTGGAATGGAAAGAAGGAAATCTGTGAAGGATGACAAGGAAAAAAAAAAAGCACTAAGCATATTCAGCTGAACTTTTCAATCAGTTTTGATGAAAGGGTTATGTACAAAGTGTCCTCAGTTGTTTTCACTGTAAATCTAGAGGAGGACGAGTGGGTGAAAGCAATCTTAAAAACACACAATGAGCAACACTGAAGCCTGAAGAGCTCATAAAATTAATTCAACAATATAAAGTACAAAAGTTGCCTCTGATCTCCTGAGAACAGGACTTCATAAACAATAGGAACAAATACCTCTTGGCCACTGAGCATCTAATTTAGAGAAACCTTTGGCTCTGACTCTACAGAGGTTTATACTTGGAGTTAAATCCGTGGGATTAACAGTGCAAGGTTGTAGCCGAGCATTCATTGCTCTGGGATCAGAAAGTTCAAATAAATGTCTTTAACTGAGGTTGGTTTGGAGGGATCCTTACTATTCACAATAAACATGATGGCTCTTGTGCTTCCCCTAAAGTTTGGTGTATTCATGAGAAATAATTAATAATGGAGTGTTGCAGCAGAACTTCAGGAAGTTATTTTGGGGTCGCTTTTGGTGTCAGGAATGAAGTATGGAAGGTGCCCCCAGCTGGCAGGTTCTGCAGGGAAGGTGGGGACAGATGCAAGAAATGAGCTGCAAACAGGAAGAAAAAGAGATTCCATCAATCCAGAAACAAATTTTCATGGCTTTTAAAATTGGAAAGGAAATTGGAACAACTGGAATTTTTTCTTCCCCGCGTTGCTTCCCACCAGCAGAGCTCCTCTCCTTCACTATCCTTCTCCTTATCTCCCAAAGGCAATAGGGAAGCTGGATATGATTTGTGCTCAAGACATCCATGCTGCTCCTTTTCTTATCATCTGTGATCTTCTGAGTGCTTAGATTGTCTGACTATTTATTCTGTATCTTTCTGGGCACAGAGCAGGGAATGATTGGCCTGTAATTCATCAACATTTTTCTAAACATAAGACTTGGTTATTGTTATTTTTTTGTCTAATACCAGTGGCATATCCACTTCACAGGGAGAGTGTCTATTATGTGTGTACTGAGGGCTTAATCCATAAAAGAAAGGATTGTATTTCTGCTGCTGCAGCTACTCCTGAGTGAGGATGACAGTCCCAGTGTTCAGAGGATCAATGATATCACAAAAAATGGATCTTTAATAAATAGACTGAGGGTCAGAGTATCCTGGAGCAGCCAGTGAAAATGTTGGGACTAGGAAATGTTATGTACATTACAGCAGAGTATATGCACAGTCCCGTGCTGAGGAGGGTGAAGATATATTTTATGTCTCTCAGTTTGCTGCATTTCCTGGGCTTTAGCTCTGAAGCCACCAGAGACTTCTGATAGTTCTCAAATGCCAGTCCAAAGTCACAAGAAAGCAAAAAGAAGGAAATCTTAGTGTATAGTTTAGTTCCTTCCATCATTAAAAGAGGACAAAATTGCAGTTTTGTGGATTCCTAACTAGTCAGAGGATAAATCTGTTTGGGGATTATTATTTGCAAAGCAACAGCTGATTTTGCAATGAACGAACAGTATCTGCTCATTGTAGTGGTGTGTTAGGGGTGGCTGCAGCCAGAGCTTCACACATTTGTGCATTTATCCATATCCCTCTTTCCAGCTCCATCTGGAGCTCCAGAGAGTCAGGAGTTACCACCAAGAGGACAATAAATACACCATCACATTTTTATTTTTTTTAGGTGGAATTGATGGAGTTTCAGTCACACTTCTGAAACCAAGAGCGTTTTGTCTTCTAAACAACAAAGTTCCTGTTGGTGAGACCTTCCAGATTCCAAAGGCAGAACCCCAGTTACAATGGACTGGAGCAGAGGTCCAAACTCACCACATCCCACAACAGTGCCCCCCAAACTTTCACAAAGAACCTGGCAGGGAGAGTCCTTTTGGTATTGGTTTAGAAAGGAAACAACAGCAAAAACTTGCTTGGTTTGAGTCCTTACAAACCATGCAAACCTGCTTGGTGGCAGCCTGTCCTTATTTACAGTATAATATTTGCTTTTATTTACAGTCCTAAACCTCCAATTTAGTGTAAAGCTGTTGAGATGCAGCAGAGGATTGATGTGATTTCCTGTGGACACCTTTCTGCTGCTCTTCACCCTGAAGAACATTTGGGATCCTCATGGCCAGAGCAGCTGGTTCTCCAGCCATTCCCACCACAGGTTTAATTCATTCTCTCACAAGTCCAAAGCACAAACGACTGATAGAATGCATTCTGTGTTTTAATTGTTCTCTTTTTTGCCAGTTTTTCTAGTGCCCCGTGGTGGCCAGCCCAGATTTCCTGCGGGTATAAGCTGTGTTCTCACAGGTTGGCACATACACAAGAGTGTTTTGGTGTCACCAACTTTGACACCTTCAAGAACGGCTAATTATGCACATCTAAAAGTCTTTTTCAAGGCCTCACCCAAAATATATTGATCCTCCATGGACTCTCATTGCCCTGAAGAGCCTGGTGGTCAGCCAGGCTCTCACTGCCTTATTTTGCTGATTTCCAGAAGTGCAGTTTCTTTTCCAGCAGAGATCTGGCCACTTTTTGTGCCTTCCTGCATTCCCTCAGGAGGTGTTTTTGCTGCTCTTTGAACTGCCTGCACAGAGATCTTCAAGGGAAAACCAGAATTGCATCAAGGGAAAGAAAAGATTTGCTGTAATCCTGAGAACAAGTTTAGTCAGCCAGGCAATTTGTCTGGGAGAAGTTTGATGTCTGCCTATAAGACTTTTGTCTGTGTGAGATGATATTGGCAATCCCACAAAGCTATGACTCTTAATTTAAACAGAGCCAGTCATAGCAATTTTACTGGCATATTAAGGAATAAATTATTTTTATTTGTCCCTGAGTCCTTCGCAGTGACTCTCCTCAAGCACATCAGTGAGCTTCAGGTGCACCAAACATTCCCCAACACAGATTTCAGCCATAAATATTTTCTCTCAAGCTATTCCTTAAATATTTCTCAAGTAGGACATGGGGAGGCAACGTTAGACTTGCTCCATTTACAGCATTACCTGTTTGGATGTAATTACCACGTGCAGATGAAACATCTGCTGATTTGCTTTCAAGCACCAATACATTTCCTGAAGAAATACTTTTAAATCTACTCAGGAACATTTCACAGGGTAAAAGTGAGGGAAATTAGGTTAATACATTATTTATGATGAGTGATTTGCTCAGCTCTATGCAAAACAGAGGAACATTTTACCCAGTTAAATCAAACCCTGTGAGAAGAGGTGAAAGCACATTGTTTCCCTCATTTTTCTCAGCTCCATGGCAGACTGTCTTAATTACTTATTAAGCCTTAACTTTGCAAGTTTTCATGTGGCAGGTGCCAATATAAAGCTGTTGCCTGAACAGATGAGTCAACATCTGGGCAGGACTGGGAATAAGTGGCATTGCTGCTTCATTTGGTCTCCCTTTTTAGCCACAAACTCCTTTGCTTGAGGTTTTTCTGCCTCCTTCCCCCTACAGTGTTAGAACTACACAGTTCTAACAGAGATATTGGAAGTGGAGAAGCACTGGAGTGCAGACTGGAGGAGGGATTCTCGTTATTCATGCAGGTATCCTCGCCGGATAATTTATGGCACATCTTCCTGCCTCGTGTAGGGCTTCAGAACTGATTAACCAGCAGCTTTCCCTGCTGTCCCACCACATAAGAAAGCGTGGCAATAAAAAGAGGATTCAGCTTCACAGCATCACATAAACTTACATTTCACTGATAATAACAACGGGAAGAAGAAAATGTGAGAGATGGGGAAAATATCTCAGCAGAAACAAACCAAAAAAAAGGACAGGGAAAACAATTCTTCAGCCCCCGAAAAAATAAAAAAGCAGAAGGACGTTCCAACAAGCGTAACAAATTTCTAAACTGAGGCTCCCAGAGAAAACACTTCAATCCCACAAGATGCAATTAGAAGATCCTGTGGAAATAGTGCATTAAAAAGATGAGTCTCTGAAGGCAAGAACTGCCTTTCCCTCGGATCTTTTTTTCCCCCACTGTTGTTCCATGGAATTCATCCGACTGCACGTCCTTGCTGCGGTGTTTGAGCGGTGCCTTCCCCTCTCACTGCACTGTCTGGCCTCTGGTGGGAGGGGACAGGAGGAAGCAGAAGCTTTCAGGGCTGCTGGAGAGGATGAAGGAGGTTTTTATGTCTCTTTGTAGAAAACAAAGCCTGTAGGGGGGAAGTTGCAAAACAGGGTTCTTCTCGAAGGGGAGGAAGAGAAGTGCTTGGCTTCTTTAGTCCTCTCCCACCTCAAACAACCTCCAGATCCACTGAAATAAATATGCCTCCACCACGTGGGAACTCTTTATGTGGGGGTAAAGAGAGGGAGGGAAATGAAGGGATATTCTTTTGTAGACTGGATTAGACCTCTCCCTCTTTGTCTACCTCTCCCATTCCTTCTTCTCATTTCTCTGCTTGGGTTTGAGCAGAGTGAGTTTGGGCATCTCCTAAACTAGGGCACTTAGTCCTTGCTTTCACACATCCATCACCTTCTAGATCAGCTCCCACGGGGCTTAAAATGCATCTTTCCTTGTAATTCTCCAGGTCCAGTCACCTGGAAGCTGAAAAGGCCTTTCTACCCCTGAGTCTGCTCCTGCTGTCGTGCCCTTGGTTGTTGCTGCTCCTCCTTGGAGTCACCTGGAGACACAGCACAAATCTGGGTTAATGGCTTTTATGATCAATCAACTCCAAGGCACATACCTGTCCTATTAATAATGCAAATGGGGTGGGATTATTGAGTTATAGGAGCTAATATACAAACATTAACCACTCCTACGTCCATTAAGCTGACTAAAGTATTAATTAGCTTTGATGCTGCTGGATTGCAGAGCACCAGATAGTTTTACCAAGGCCTGCTCCAATTGATTAGTGAGATCCCATGCTGTGCACTGTGTTTCCACAACAGAATTGATCTTTGCCCTGGGTGAAGACAAACAACATTCTAAACCACATTCAGGGATGTTTCTGACTCAGCCTGGTTAGGGAAGCAACTCAGAGAAATCTCCTGCTGGGGAGTTTTATCCTGTAGGGGAGCTTATGTTTTAAATTTGGGACTGTAGAATAAAAGTGTCTCCACTTTTCACTGTGCTCACAACAACATCAGTGAAGGTCCTCGTTGATGAGGGTATAGATATTGGGACTTTAATATTACACAGGTTTAATAATCATAACTGGCTTTTTTCATGTGTCTTTTAAAGAGTCCAAGACAAGCCTAAGAAAGGAAGAATATTGTCCTGTCACTGGCCTAAATTGCCGTGGGGCCATTTCACTGAACATACTGAGGGTTAGAAAAGTTCTTCAGGGTGTGTTCTGAGCAAGAGCCACACAGAGATGAATATTCTGGAAGCATCTGAAGGGTCTTGGTCAAGGAAAATTTCAGATTCCTCACAGTTTTCCCTCCAGCTCTGGATGGCTCATTGTCCCTGTAATATTATCTCATTTCTCTGACTTCTGAAAGTGCCTTTTCATTTGCAGCACTTCACTGACAGTGAGTGACAGTTGTTCATTAACCATTATCTCTTCTAATTTTCTGTGAACTAATTGCAAGGAGCATAAGAAAAGCTATTAGAATAGTGGAGCACTGAGGGAGAAGAGAAGAAAAAGAGCAGGTCAAGATTACATTGGGTCATTGCAATTTACAGCAATATTTCTTTGAAGAAATGTGGAGGTCTAAAAGTCAATTGTTAAAAAGAAGGCAGAAAGAGACTTGCTAATATCAATTCCAAAATCAATAGAAATGTCCATTTTGATCCGAACTTCTACAGCAATTTCTAGGGAAAATACTTACCTTATGACATGACAAGCATCTTTATTGCATAGGTTAAATGAGCCAGTAAAAGGAGAAATACTGCTGGTTATTTTGGAGTATAAAAGTAAGACTGAACCCCAGGAATACTCAGGCACAAAGCCAAGGTGGCCAAAAAACCACCCAGCCCACAAAAGGAACCCTGATTTGAGGTGACAATGCTCCCAGTCCAAGACTGGGATTTTTGAAGAAGGGAAGTCATTATGGCAATCAAAAGCCATCATTAATCTGGATGAAGTTTCCCTGGATTTGGAAAGAATTAGAAATAAAATGATGAAAACCGTTGCAAAGGAATTTTGCCATGTCTGCAATAACGTGGACTATCCACAGCAGGACATTCCTTAAAAAATCAGCTGATTATTAGAGCAAATCATCAGCTTTATTTGTGTATCCTTCATGGCTAAAATTCAGTTTGAATAATGAAGAATGGGGGCAGTGAAATCTTGTAAATCAAAATATTTCCTCCAACAATATCCTGTTGTGTCAAGGTGCTTTCAGTGACTCCTGAGAAAAAGGTGGGAATCACATTTCCCACATTTCTCTGTGCCCTGCTTAGGTGGGGACAGCAGGAAGGATATTCCTGAATTCCTTGTGGAAGGGACCAAAAAAAAACACCCCATTAGCCTTGGAGTAGATTAAAGGCAAGAAAACAGAGCATCAGAAATACCAGTCACCCTAAGGAAGGTGGAAGTAGATGGCTTTTCACACTGGTAACCTTCACCAAAGGAATGCAGGATGAGATCACTGGACCACAGATTGGAGGAATTATGGGATGAAAAATGAGTGAAATAAATCCCCAAGCACAGCAGGTGGTTCTCTGCAGCCAAGATGGATGGTCCTTTTTTAATTTACTGAAAAGGCACAATCTCTTTGGGTGGACTCGATGATCTGAAAGGTCTTTTGAACCTAAACCTTTCTGATTCTCACAGGGTTGAAGCTCCAGGGCTCATTATTTCCTAAGTCCTGCTGCAAGCTAGAGACAACTATTTTCCACAATCCCTTCGCTGTTAATGAACATCCAAGCAAATTAAAATAAAGCCATGTTATCACTCAGATTTAATGATTTCCTGCTGGGCCTTTTCAATGTTCAGGATTGGCCTTTTTACTTATCAGTAAATTTGCCATCAGTCTTTTGCCTCTTCTCCACTGAGATGCCCCCCCTTTGCCTTTCAGCTGTTTATATGAACAACCAGAGCCAGCACGAGCAACTCTTCCTCTCCTTGAGCTCGGAGTTCATAACACTCTTTGAACATCATCAGCCCTTAAGTGCTGGAACAAGGGGAACATTCAGCTCCAGAAATTTCCAATCCAGGTGAAGTGAACTCGCTGATTAACTCTATAAATGAAAGGAGCACTTTAGGAGAGTGCTGAGATGACAGCAAATGAAAATCTGTCCTAAATTACAGCCAAACCTGCCGGAAATTCCAGGTGCCTGCGGAGAAACAGACTTTCTCTTCAGCTGGAATGTTAAACATTTTTGAGTCTTGCCTCGTTCAGGGGCAGAGGGAACAGGGGTAGAGATTTCCCAGCATGGTCATGGCCACTGAGATGCCCCTCCTAATGTAGATTTGTGTGCTCTGTGGCTGTTGGCAGGAAGGACAGTTAACACTCCAACAGCACTTTCTCTTCAAGGAGACTGAAGAGCGTTGGAAACATTAAGCTCTGAGCTCGGTAATTTACTAATGAGAAGACTGATCCAAAGAGAAATTAGGGCCTTATTCTCTCCTCCACTGAAGCCAGGGAAAATCATTTTGTGGTTTCCTTGGGCAGACTGTGAGTGGCTTGGGAAAGGTCACACGGCTGAAAAATTAGACCAGAAGTCCAACACCCTTTTGCTTGTTCAGCACAAGAACAACTGTGTCTTTTCCAGTGTCTGAATCCTTTGCATCAGAATCAGTTTTCCTTAATGCAGTTTAGAAACATTCCCATCAATTTAGATTTTCTAAGGCTACATTTTCAAGTCCTTTAAAGTAGCTAAACTTTATCAAAAAGCTGCTGTGCATTGCTGAGACCTTCCTAAGCCATCCAGCTTTCTGGGTGACGTGCTGACATTGAAGAAGTCACAATTCAGTCTTCAAACTTGTTATTTTGGAGGTCACATTCTCCAAGGACCTGACCCAAACCACTCTGTACTCTGTAGGAATCCTTCTGCCTTGGGGCTCCCTGGGATGCTTTTCAAGATGCCTCTCTCTGGTAATAATTCAAGCAGTTTATTACAGAGTTCCACAATGCAATATGCATTGTCTGTGTGGCTGGAAACCTTTATATCACCAGGCCAGATAAATGCCAGCTCTGCTATCATAACACACCTCACCAGGGGGGAGAAGGAGAGGCTTGTGTTTATAAATTTGAGCCATTCAGGGCCTAGGGCTGTAGTAACTTAGATATAGGAGTGTTTATGCACCAAATCACCAGAGCATACACAGGATTATTCATCAAGATGGTCATGTCTAGTGCTGGTGTTGGGCATTAGCACCTACTTGATAGAACAGGAATAAACATCTCCTGCAAGAACACGGAGGACACTGGGAAGGTATATCACAAGCACAGCCTTAGAATGAACCTATGGAATATTTATGCTGTGCATTGCACATAAAACACGGGAGAGCTGCCCAACGAAAGCCCTCCCAAAACAAGGCAGGCAGGACACTTTTATAACAGTGATATAACTGCAGGAGCATTCTTGCACTTTTATGAACCTTATGTTTCCTATTGGTGTTCCTTCCAATTATATATCACTTAAACATCACTCCCCAGCACAATTGAAATAATAAATGTATTTTCATGTCGCACAGAACAGGGTTGAGTTTTTGCATTATTCCAGGCTTAACAAATTCCAGTGAGCACTGAATGGCACATGTATTATTCTACTGTGTCACATAAAGGATTATTTCAGATGTTTGAAATAATGCACCCAGTTAAAGGTTATGGGGAATAACGTTGGAGGAATTCATTGTTTCAGGGCCGGCTGGTAATGTGAATGATAAAAAGGTGAGGACTATTACAGCCTTGAAGCATTACAGTCATTCTGCTATGATAATAGTTCTCAGATTTGGTTATGGCCCTAATATGTTACCTGAAAGTTAAAATCAGATTCTCAAGTCACTTGGCACATAATGATCACTTATTGTCTAGAATGTAATTTCTGAAAGAGAATGAGAGTTGATCTTGAGGATAAATCCTGGTTTATTTCATGTTTTCCTTTCTTTTTTTTTCCCCCAAGAACAGCTAAACATGGAGTTTGTATTTCAGAGAAGGAATCAATTCAGGATCATCATTTTTTGAAATACACCAAGATAAATGTCTCTCCTGCTCCCTGTTTTTACAGCTCTTTGTTCCAAGCTATAATGGACCATGGGCAGGCAATGGTCCTGGTGGTAGGAGCAATCCACCAAAGCTGTCAAGTGGCTGAGAGCTTCAAACCAGACCCTACAGAGGTTTGAGGTTTGCTTTTGGAATACCTCAAAGAGAGGTGTGCTCACAGAAACCTGCCCTGGCTGTCAGGGGGTTGAAGTGTTGTCTGTCTGGAGGACCCGAGCTCCAAGATGCCTTTTCTCAGAGTTGTGGAATCACAGAATGGTTTGGGTTGAAAGGACCTTAAAGCCCACCCAGTGCCACCCCTGCCATGGGCAGGGACACCTCCCACCAGCCCAGGCTGCTCCAAGCCCCGTCCAACCTGGGCTGGGACACTCCCAGGGATGGGGCAGCCACAGCTTCTCTGGGCACCTGTGCCCGGGCTGCCCACCCTCCCAGGGAGGAATTCCTTCCCAACATCCCATCTAATCCTTCTCTCTTCCCCCTTGTGCTGTATCTTGTTCCTGCCCTCCCCTTCCCTACAGGAACCCATCTCAGGGGAAAGAAGTGGCGCTCAATTTTCACTCCTTCCCCCCACAGCAGCCTTTAGTCCCAGCTCTGTTACCAACAGTGCCCATTATTATGCCAACACCAGCACTTCCCAATCCTTCATGGTTGTTTATTCCATCATTTTTAGGACTCCCAAATAAAGGAATCACTGTCTGTGGTCATCTCTACCAGTGCAAACTGTAAGATTGCAATCTTAGCCAGAGCAAGGTCACATAAAAAAGCAGATATGAGAAGAAAGATGGATAATTATTTGCATTGTGTGGAATAAATCTATAATAAAGTACAAGAGCTGTGAAAGTCAAAGCATTTCTTTTCTATTTCTGATTGTCCCTCTGTAGAGGACATACATAAACACATAGAACATATATACATACACAAACCCCTCAAACAACACCAACCCACCCAAAACAATCCAAAGGAAAAGACAAGGAAAAGGATTGGAAAGTATAAGAACAACATTCCAGCAAAAGCTGGATCCAGTCAAGCTGAAAAGCAAATGAAGGGGTGTCACAATTAGGACAAAACAGAACAGAAATTCAATATTTGCTCTGCAATTTCTTCTCTGCTTTATTTGATGGGACCTGGGAGTGTTTGACTAAAACAGGAATCGTGTTCACAGGGCGTGTTATTCTTCCCCGATCTCACTTTTACAACCCAGGACAGTCAAAGAAATTCCTTGCCCCAGGATTTTTCTGCTGTCCCCGAATTTCTGGAGCTTCCCCCAGGAAATCAAACGTTCAGGGGAGATAGTGCAGGTCAGAATGAAAGCAGACAGGTTTTATGTGGCGAGGACAATAATTGACTCCGTGTTATGCTAACCTGCTCAGCAGGTGCAGGCAGTGAGGAGAGTTCCAGCTCATGGAGGAGTCACTGAAGGATTATTTTTTTTTTTAAGGTTTTAAAGTCACTGAGGCAATTTGCATTTCAATTTTCCTTTTTTTAAACATTTATAGAGAGGAAGAACACAGTGAGCGCTCATACGGGCGGGAGGACAAAGGCAGCTCTGAAATTTTCTCTAGGGAAATTTAAAAAAAAAAACCAAACATATTAGTAAAATATTAAAAAGAAGTTAACTTCCTGAAGGGAGGAGTTATATTTTTTTTTTCTCTCTCTTTTCTGGGCCATTTTACTGCCTGCTGGTGGCTTCGTGTTGGAGCGGGGAGCTGAGGAGTGCTTGGCAGTGGCAACAGTCTGAGCGATTTCTGGCATTTCAGAGTTTCAGGAAAAGCAAAATAACACTCTTCTAAGAAATATGGTGCCAAAATCCATTGGCATGATGTCATTGCTGACAAATTTTGGAGTCACCCACTCTCTTCTTGTTCAGAAAGGGTGCAGGGAAGAACTGATACTTCTCCAAAGTCCTTGGTAGAAAAGGGATTTTCCTTGGTGATCCTCAGACTGGAATAAACAGTTGGTTATCATGCCCCCAAAAGGAACATAATCTGTATTCTAAAACACTACTTTTTAAAGCACAAATATTAATATAAAGAATTAACTGGGATTCACAGAGTGTTGTTGGACATGGTGAATGTTGCCCAACTTTCCCTTTGTGGGTTCTTTTCCCCATTCAGGTCACCTCAAGCAATGAGAGGTGACTTCAATATGTCTCCTATTTTTCAGGAAGGTCTCTGAAGTGATAATAAGATGATGTGGGCTGGAGTGCCTTTGACCTTCCCAGGTTTCATTCCAGTCCATGTTGCACCTGGATCAGAGAGGCCCCTCCTGTGGCAGCTGCTCCAGGGCTTGAGTCACACCCCGATTTCGCTCAATGTTACGCCAAGTGGAAAACCAGCAGCTCCAGGACCGAGTCATGGAATATCACCATCTTCCCTGCTCCCACCAGTGACTGCCATGACCCAGTGCCTCTGGAAGTACCAGCATTCCTCCTTCAGCAAGGAGCTGGTGGAAACCACTCCCTTTTCCCACCACTTTTTGCTGTGTTTACGGTGAGAAATGAGTGTCGCTTCCTTTTCGCACATTCGGGCCGCTGAGCTGAAGAAAATGGGTATAACTTTTCTCTTAATTCTATAATCTTATTATCCCAGCTCCAATAAAAACTGATAATGAAATCTGAGGATATTGAGAACTTGGATTTTTTCCATTAAGTTTAACTTGCTATTTTTTTTTTTTCAAGCAGTGTGATACTTACCATAGTCCAACTCTTTTTAAGACTACCCAGGGAAACATAAACCCTTGCAGCGAGCCATTCTCTGTCAAAATTACATCTGACCTGCATATTTTTGCAATTCTCTGATGCATTATACAGTCAGATCAGGTTGTTCCTTGACCAGTTGTTCACCCCTATCAATTGCATTAGCATTTAACCTGTCAGTTTAAATTACAAAGGTAACAAAGGTTTAGGAAGGTTACAATAGATCCAATCTCACACACGAGTGTGGAAGAATAATCTTAAATCATCCTTCGATGCCACTGTGGTTTTTTCTCGTGACATACATTTACTTTACCTTCTAGAAGCATCTCTGGGCAACTTTTTATGGTAAAAGTACATGAGATCAGCAAAACTTGTCAGATAAGAGCAGCACTAGCAATAAGACAGGCATGTATATTTTATTTGAACTTGGAGTGTATCTGCTGTGTCTTTACTCGTTTTCTCATCTAGTCTCCATCCTTTCTCAGGGCTGAATTTCCTCTTTTTCTTTCTTTCTCTCTCTGGAGATTCTATTTCTTGTTGTGTCTGATTAGTAAATTAGGTGCTATTCTGTAGGCACATAAGAACATCATCAAGGACTAAAGTTCTTTAAGTCCTTAATCCTTTAAACTTGAACAGAATCATAGGAGTGTTAAGGCTGGAAAAGACCACTGAGCTCATCAAGTTCCATCAACCAGCACCACCACCATGTTCACCACAACTCATGCCCTCAAGTGCCACATCCACACGTTTTTTGGTCACTTCCAGGGATGGTGATTCTCCCACTGCCCTGGGTGGCTTATTCCAATGCTTGACAGTCCTTTCCATGAATAAATTTTCCCTGGGATCTTATCTAAACCTTCCCAAACACGAAGATACTGTGCCTGCAAGAGGGACAGACCAGCCTCTCCTTGACCCATCCATCATCCTGTGCTGGAGGCTTACAACTCCTTTTCAAAGTGGGTCTTTCCTGCCTCATCCAGGAAAACAATCCCCTTTGGGGGGTGTTTTCTTTTAAGCAGAGCCCATGAAATCGTGGAGCAGAGAGCTGGGCTTTGAAAATTCCAGCAAAGCTGAGAGATTTGCTCAAAAGGAGTGTTGTTTCAACAACATCCCTCTCCCTTTCCCCCTCCCCCAGAAAGCTGAAGAGAGAATCAAAAGGGCTAAAACTTCTCAGTTTCCTCTCTTTCCAGCTGCCTTCTCAATCCAAATGAAATTAGGTGGTGGATTGGACATGGCCCACGTGCACTATTTATGGTGTGCAATCAAGCTGCAGGCTCGGGAGTTCAGTGCCACTGTCTGTCAGGAAGTCAAACTCCGAGGCTAAATAACTTCATACCCTGAGATTTTGTCCCCACCATATATTAACAAACACCCAGTGAAGGCTCCAGTGTCATCTCTTTGCAGTGCTGACCTTCTTTTGAAGCATTGCTGGTATTTGTCACTGTCCCACTGGTGGGAGTAGATGAGATTTACCAGTCCTTGGTGCCTGTGCTCTCAAATTGCTCAACTTTAAATATTTAAATGGAAACTGGTTCTGCATTTTAACTCACAGAGTAACTCAGACACAGGGACTCGACGGAGGGAAACACTTGGGGAGCTGGTGAGTCACTGAGACTCCTTGTGCAGGCTCGGGGTGGAGAATTCCACCCAGAAACTGCATTGCATCTTGGACCAACAACAGGAGAGGAAAAGGTGCTTTTCTCTTCCCACCTGCAGAGCTGAGGGCTGAGGGAATTCCACGGGACCAAACCCATCCTGATCTTCCCTTTGTGTTTCACATCACACTTTGTTACGCTCAGGGCTTTAATTTTTTTGGTGTGATTGTGGCTAGTTTGTTTGGTTGGTTGGTTGGTTTGTTGTTGTTGTTATTGTTGTGGTTGTTGTTGTTGTTGTGGGGGTTTTTTGGTCAATTTGATAACTGCCAGAACTGCAAAAAGAGAAGAAAAATGGAGAAAATGATGCTTAATCACAGTGAGACTCTCCGAATCCAGTAAAGAAATGTTTCCTATCCTTCCTTCTTTATCCTAAAATTAATTTAAATCTTATTATTTTCCTAATACTACTGGCAATCAGAGGTTTCTGTAGACTTTAGAAACCCTCTTCATATGGAAGTTCAGCAGGAGCAGCAAACTTGATTTCTGTAGCTACCTGAAGAGTCCATCTGCAAAATTAGAGAAAAACTTTAAATATTTTAAATGATTAAGGCTGTCTCCTTTAACAAGTGCTTACCAAGTCATCCAAAAAGTTTTCTTCCCCAAAACAACTCTTTACAAAGAAGATTTTGTTGAAAGAACGTGGGTGTTATGGCTCCCTGTCTTCAAACAAATGATGTTTCAGAAAACCACAAGTCCCACCACAGAGCTCCATTGCTTGTTGAAGACATAAACAAATTTCAAACTGACATGCCTTGTATGGAATTAACTAATCAGGTAAATGGGATACCTATTAAATTTACCAACACAAAACATGGTGTGAATCCCCTTAATTCAGTTCCAAGCTGGTTTTATTTGCTTTGGGAAATGCACAAATGAAAACTCAATCAAGGGAAACTACCCCTGCAATTCCACTGTGCCTGCAGCTGATATCTTTACACAAACTTAACTAATTGGGGAAGAGGACTCAAATAAATAAAGCTCTGAACTTAGACAAAGGCACTGTCTTTTCTTTGAAGAGGTCTCAGAGCAATAAGGATAGTATTGATCAATATTCCCCTCAAAGTAGCCTGGTTAAGTGCACTAATTAAATTGAAAACTCTAAGATTAGAGTCTCAGTAGCAAAGCAGATGTTCTGTACTCACCAACCTGCCACGGGGGGGATGTTCCCCTGCGCTCTGCTGGGCCTCCAGAACACACCAGAATTCCTGGGAGGGTCATGCCCAGCACAAATGAGGGGCCAAACCAACTCATCATCCTGCCAGGGATTTGCAAAGCACAAGTTGTAAACGTGCTTTCCCCTTCCCCTGAGGAGCTGCAACTCCAGGCAGCTCCAAGCAGCAGCTGCTGGCACATGTTATGGATGGCCAAGGTCATAGGAACTTTCGTGGCAGTGATGATCTTGCAGTCCTGAAGGTCTGCTCTGCTCTGTTGGGGTGGGCAGAGACCACAGAAGTGTGTGTAAGTTTGTGTTCCCTGCTCTCTCACCATCCAGCTGATTCCCTGAAACACCAGCACAGAATCACACAATGGGTTGGGGTGGAAAGGACCTTAAAGCCCGTCCAGTCACACCCTCTGCCATGGCAGGGACACCTCCCACCAGCCCAGGGGGCTCCTGCCTGGCCTTGGGCACTTCCAGGGATCCAGGGGCAGCCACAGTTTCTCTGAGCAACCACCTGTGCCAGGGGCTCCCCACCATCCCAGACAGGAATCCCTTCCCTAGAAAAAGGTTCTCAAAGGGACCACAACACTGTCCTGCCACATTCAGCAAAACATTTCAGTTCAAGTTCTGTTTGTGTGTTGACAAATCAAGAACTGCTCCAGGAACCCGTGGAACGTCTTTGCAGGAAACTCTCCGAGCGTGGCACGAAGCTCCCTGGCTGGATTTTGGCATGAGCTGAAGAAATGACCCACCTACCCCACCACCTTCAGTTCAAGAGCTGCCTGGGTGGCTTCCAGCTGCGTGGCAGGGTTCCCCAGTGGGCTGGCCAGGGTGCTGAGGTGACAATCCCACCAGGGAGGGTTCCGGGGGCTGCAGCAGCAAAGGCACGTCCCGCAACGTGGCGCGTGTCCTGCTCCAAAAAGCCCACCTGACGTGATGCTGAATGTGCCCCAGAGCACTCCAAAAGCCTGCTGATGGTGTCTTTTCTTTTTTAGAAAATGGATTTATAAAAAAAACACAAAACAATAAATAAGCAAATCCTGAGACTTTACCAAACCATCTGATGGGTACTAAAAATAACCCTGCTATTTGCATCGGAAGGGAGATGTTTATCAACAGCAAAGAGGTTACAGGAAACTCGTGGATTTCTTGTCACTGTACAAAGCTGAGAAATAATATTTTGCTGAGCTGAAGGTCTTTTGTATTTGCCTTTTAAAATAGGAGCTGCTTTGTATTTTAAGGGTGACCTTCCCATCTGTCGGGTCAAGGAGATTGACTGACCATGGAGTTCAAAGGAAGAATATTCCCATCGGACCCTGCATTTTATTTTTCTCTAAAAGGCAGCTTCAGCCTTTGACTCCTAGTCAAAAATTTTAAGGATCTATAATCTCCTGATCTTATGACCCATGATCTTAGTTTTTGCTAAAGAAAAATGAATAATCATATTTTTTCTCTAATCTCTAAGTCTTTTTCTATCCAATCCCCTACAACCACTACTCAGTCCCTTCTAAATGCAATCCCTGTGTGGAGAGCACAGATTGTAGAATAATTAGAGTCACAAAAGTCTTGGACTATTTTCCCGTGGGGCATAGGAATAATATAAGTGGGAAAACCAGGAGTTCAGATTCCTCAGCCTATTATTAACCTTGAGGTTTACTGAGAAAATTAAAGGCACTCTCACAAGTAGATGGTGACAGGGATGTCACAATAACTCTGTCCCTGTTGGCACAGGTACCAAATCATCTCATTCCAACCCCTGCCATGGGCAGGGACACCTTCCCCCAGCCCAGGCTCCTCCAAGCCCCATCCAACCTGGCCTTGGACACTTGCTGGCTTTGATTTCTGTATAAGCTGAGAGAGCAGGTGCTTCACTATCTCAGAAATTGTAAAATACAAAATAAAATATAGGAAACTAAGGGAAAAGAGGCAAACTTGTGAAAAGCCACGGAGAAGTTAAGGCAATAACTTCTGCAAAGGGGAGACTGTTCTGAACCCAGTGCTCTGGGGCAGAACCGAAGCAGATAAAACACATGTTGGCATTTTAATGCTTAGTTTTTCTTTCTTCCCTTTTCTTTATCATAAAACGAAGGGAAGTGTTTCCTCTCCCACCTCAGACCCATCCATCAGACAACAGACCAGGAGAACTGTGTCAGGAAAGAATAATGCTCCCAAAGCAATAGAAATTCCTGCAGAAACACCTGTGTGTTTGCTTGATAAGTTATTTCTTCATTTCTGTATTCATCCAGAGCACATGTATTTTCACGCTCCACTGAACAGAGACATCCTGTGAGTTGCCTCAGAAAGCTGCTCTGGGGTTATTTTTCTTTTACCAAAGAACTTATTTGCTGTGGCTTTTCAAACCTTGCTGTCCCTCCTCTGCCCTATTGAGCACAGGGGCAAATTAATTTTTTAAAATGTGATTAGAGGAAGATGGTTTCAAACTTTACTCACATTCAAGTTTGGTTTTATTTTTCTCTCTGAACCAGACTGTGTTTCCCAACGAGCTTGACAGGATCCTAACACTGCAACCATGCAAAGCTCAAGCAAAAGCCACGATTAAAAATTGATAAACATCACAAAAAAAA
>VXAU01003309.1:44606-62066 GCA_013399695.1 Formicarius rufipectus | reverse complement strand
AAAAAGAAAAAGATGATGTGCAGTAGAACTGAGGCAAAGAGGAGATGCTGAGGGAGATCCCAGCCAAGCTTAGCTGGCCCAGGGATGGGCTGAGGAAGAGCTGAGGGAGAAGCAGAAGCTCAGGCTCTGCTTCCTGGCAGGGTGGGATGGAAACCAGCTGCTCTCAGGATGGCAGAAGACACCAAGAGGACGAAAACCAGGCTGTCAGTGCCTTTCCCATGGAGATGCTGCTTTCCCTCTCTAGTTCCCAAGTTTCCACTGAGCAGGAGTTTGGGTTTCAGCAGTGAAGCAGCAGGGAAGTTCCCCACTGAGTGTGGATTGAGCTTCCTTCTCCCCCCCAGGTTTTCAACAGTTTGCAGAGAAGTTATGTACGAGACAGGGTGTAAAGCTGTGATCTCACATTTCCACCCACCAACACTCTCCCTCTTTTTTTTTTTCTTGGCAGGTCAGTCAAATTAATTGGTTTCAACTCTATTTTTTTTTTTCAAGTGGAAGTTCATTAAAAATTTGAAAAATTGCCATCACAAGGAAAAGCACAATCTTCTGTTAACAGTGTCAACCTGCTATTGCACTGGCTTCCTTTGCTCCTTAATTGGATGTGTTGACTCAAATTCTGCTTAGCAAACAGCTTGGATTTGGGCAAATCAGCACTTTTTTCCAGGGGGAAAAGGAATTTATCAAGAAATTCCCAACCATCTCAGATCATTCCCCAGATGTGGTGGTAACTTAATAAAGTTGGAACTTGTTTAAAACTTGGGTTTTCTCTCTTTAAGGTCCTCCTGAAGCGTCAAGGGACGATCAGTCACCATTTGTACTCAATAAACTGGGAGATGATGCTCCAGGAATCGATGCAGCTCTGCAGAGATTTGAAAGATGTTCATTTATTGGAGAAAGCAGTAAATAAAAACAAAGCCTCACTGGAATTTACATGTCCAATGGGTGTGTTTGTACTTGTGTGCATGTATAAATAACTTAATTATCAATAAGCAAGCCAAAGGAAAGGGAAAATTGTAAACTTAGCAAGTATTGACTAATATACAAAAAATAAGGCCAATGTCATCAGGTTGTACTCTGCTATTCTAATTCTGCATTAATTTACATAAAGATCCTTGCTGATTGGATGCAGATAATTTCTGACTCCCCACTCCATCAGGAAAAATCAATCTGGGGATATTATAGACTAAACCAACATTTTCTCACTATATTACCAGTGTCTCTCACACATACCAAGGTCAGTGGCTCATACAGGTGAGTTCCAAAGGACTGGCACAGTGAGTACACAGAAAGTATTGAGAATAATATTGTTTCAGTATTGAATTAATACTATTAAAGATACTAAAATATTTTTAAAGATTTTTTTTTTTGACAACTCACAATTAAAGTTTCTTTAATCTTCTTAAAACACCAAGCGCTGTGAAGACAGACAAGGTCGTTGTTTTATCTGTACAAAAGTCAAAGGAATTGCTGGAGGTATGGCAGGAGTATTACACATATAATTAGCACTGTGGTAATTTAGCCAATAAAGCTCTCATTTAATTACAGGACCCTGTTACACTGAGTGCTGGGTTAAGGGGGGGTTTATATCTCAGGAGTCAATATTCAGGAGGAGGCCTCCCCAGGTGGAAGCAGCTCCTCTGCCCTCCACCCTGTCCTGTTTGCTGTGCTGGCACAGGGTGTGAGGTGTCCCAAGGAAAATCTCCCCTGGGAGGGTGGGCAGACCCGGCACAGGTGCCCAGAGAAGCTGTGGCTGCCCCTGGATCCCTGGGAGTGTCCCAGGCCAGGTTGGACGGGGCTTGGAGCAACCTGGGCTGGTGGGAGGTGTCCCTGCCCGTGGAACTGGATGATCTTGAGGTCCTTCCACTCCCCCATTCCATGATTCCATGATGAGATCAGCCCCTTATAAGCTGGCAAGTGAGCATTGTGGAAAGACCTAAGTGCCAACCTGTTGGAATCAATCCTGGTGCTCCCCTGCTCCTCAGGATCTGCCCTGGAGCACCAGTCACTGGCACAAGCCTGTGCTGAGCTGTGACATATTTTATGTTTCTTTTTTTTGTGCTGGTGTTCACTTCACCAGCAAACAGTGAGCAAGTTGAGATGGTAGAAACCTGGGAGGAAGCCTGTTCTCTCTCTGCACCCATCAAGAGACTTCATCAAAAATTAAAAAGTATGAAACCATACTGCCCTAAATACAAAAGTGTTTTGTTTTGTGTTTTGTTTGTTTGTGGGGGTTTTTTTCCCCTTAACATGAAAAATAAATATGCCTGATACTTGCAAACTAAGTGTTTCTTGTTGGGGTGATATTATGTGCTCAGAGCTGCCTGTCTGCCCTCCCTGCCCTTGGCTTATCCCAAATCCAACAGAGACTCTGCACAAAGCTCTAAGCCCCAGAGCTTTTAAAGGCAGAGGTAATGCAGAGCTGCAATAAGTCACTGCCTGTGCAGGAACTACACCTGGGCTGTTTTACTACCAAAAGCCTGGCAAATCACTCCATTAGTCCAGTCTTCTCCTCCACAGATCTCCGAGAGTTCCCAAAAACCCCGCGGCCGAATGAAGCCGTTTGTATGTGAACATAACACATTCCTCTACATCCATTTCCCACAAAAGGCTCACTTATGTTCTCACAAATTTAAACAACACCAAAAACTTCACATGCAGTCAAAGCCACCCGTGTCAAGCTGACAGAAGTTGATGATACTCATAAAAGGAACAGCTTTCTAAAGAGACATCTCTCTCCTGGAAAGTGTTAGCCAATTGATAATGCAGGTAATAGTCAGCACTCCAGATCTGGGCTGATACATAAAGCTGCTGTCAAAACCGCTGCCTTTATTGACATCATCATGAATACTTTGCTCCCAAGGTAAAGACATTATTGTCAGAAGCAGCTGCAAACATTATAGAAGATATTTCTCTGTTTAACTACGTAAAAGTCTGTTGTTACAAACTCTTCGGGATTGCTTAACATCAGGAAGAAGACTGAAAGAACGCCATTCACAATAGAATGTCTCACTTAAAATCTTCAAAGAGCATTTTAACACCAAAAAAGCCCCACTGGATTGGTGTGACTTGTCACTCCAGGCTCTGGCAAAGCAATCTGTGCCTGCCCACATCACATCCCACATCCTCTGCGCAGCCCTGGCTGGGGGAGGAAGGGGGGAGGGCGGGTCTTACAGGTTTAGAGAAATCCAATGTACTGAGATTCCCTCAGCTGATGAAGAAAGTAATCAGAAAATGATGTTCAAGAGGCTGCAATAACAAATTTCACCCATCCACCTCAGCAAACTCCGGAGCAGTGCAGTGTCTGGGAGCAACCAGTGAGCGTGGAGGAGCAGAGACAAAACCTGCTGTGCCCATCGCTGCCTGCCCTGGAAATCACATCAAACATCCGGAGTTGGAAGGGACCCTCAAGGGTCATCCCAGGGCAGCTCCTGGCCCTGCACAGACAGCCCAGCCTGTGCCTGTACACGAAAGGAATAAAGCCTTGCATCCCTCAGTGCTGACCTCACCTAACCTTGCTCTAATTTAGCAGCTCAAACAAGTCACTGAAGCCCAAGTGTGCGGAAATATTCCAACAATGAGCCACCGAGTGGAATCCAAACCCCAACCTTCTTGCTCAGGGACGAGCTCCTCTCCCAGCCCCCTTGTCCCAGTGACCCCCTGCCCCGCTGGCTCACCCCATCGCCGTCCCTGTGCCGTCTCATCCCACTGAGCTCTTACCTCTCACCTAATTTGACTGAGATGAAGAAACCTCCCGCTCTCCAGAGATCGATTCTCCTCGAGCGCGGCCCATAAATGAATATTTTACAAGCCTGAGAGATGCAGCCCTTTCCATTGCTCTTTTCCAGCTCTGCTCCGAAGGCTGGGACCAATTTACGGCGTTAAGCTCCTGCCTCGGGAGCAGGCGGAGATTCTGAGCCCCTCACCAACCTCTCCCTTTGGAGGGCTCCTTCATCAGCTCCTCCAAAAGTGACACACTGCTCTTTAGCAGGGAACTCTTGACATCATTTTCATCATTTTAAATCCTGATCAGCTGTAACAGTGGATTCTTAAAAGTGTGTTTATTCCAGAAAACACCTTCCTGAGGTTCTGAACACCAGTGCTCTGTGGTGACCTCTTTGGTGGGACAAACCAAGCTGAACCAACACTGCTGGAGTGTGAAACCTCCTTTAATAAGAAAACCCTCTCTATAGGGTCACATTCTTTAGTGTCCAGTGGTCAATAGCTAATGTGATGTACCTTAAATGTGGCCATAAGGGATCAACACTCTGGACCCCTCTGCGATCACCCTTTGCTTTGAACTTCAAAGGCAACAAAAAAGTAATCCTGAGATCAAAGACTCTCAGCACAATCAGAGGGTTTGAAGTTTGCAAACCATAGAAATTGGAGGAGTTTTCGTTCTTTCTCTCGTGTTGTTTTCTCCTGGATACTTTGAGTCACTCTTGGAGGGTTTGATATAAATTTATGCTTTGATGCACAAGGATCTGAAGATGCCAGGGAGTTCCAGATTAATCCATGCTGGCAGCAAGGGCTCTCATTACCTTTCCATTGATTTTGCAGATAGTTTGAAAGGTTTGTGGGGGGGAAAATAAGCTCTGTTACATGTTCTGATGCAAAGGAAGCCCTGCTCTGTGGGACAAACAGTGTCTTTTCAAAGCTGTTTATGCAGCAGTCCTAAGATGTGGATGAGGCATAGAAATACATACAAATACCCTCCAGGGAGGAGCAGCACAGCAGTTAAAATCCCGAGCTCCTTCACACACTGTTGCTCTGCCATTTTCAGTGCCTCTTCTTGCAGTTTTATTCTCTCACTGGTTGATGGGTGTCTGTAAACATTTGCTCATCCCCATCACGGCCTGAGTGACACCTCTCCATCCACGGGACACAGGCACACATCTGGGGTTGCTCTGAAAACCTCCACCGAGGAATAATTCCAGCCCAACCTTCTTTTTTAACCGATAGATCAGACACAAATATTGAGTGAGACATCCAGGAATGGATGATTTTCCCATGAGCTGTGACAGATGTTCAGTTCCCCATTTCCTGGTCCATTTCTCAAACCTCTTTATCCCTTTCTATATTTAAATAATCTTTCCCACTTTCTCATCTACTTGCTCTTATCAACATTGGTTATCTTGCTTCCTCTCACGAAAATTATCCAGCTTTCCACATGAAGGATCATTTCACTTAGACAGTTGTGCTTATTGAGAAATTCAATACTTTTAACTTCTTGCTGGAGAGTCATTTGTAACCAGAGTCCCCAAACCATGATGAATGTTCCCTCCCTTTCCAGAGTTATTTAATGGAGCAGCAGACACTGTTTTAAGGCTTTCCTGTGGCACAAGCTACATCAGACATCCAATACTTGCTCAATTGCCGTGATTTAATATTCCAAAGCAACCATACAACTTCAGTAGCAAACACTTTGATCAGGCCTTGCAATGCATCTCATTTACTGACCCAAAACCACATCAGACAGTGCTGTGAGACCTGGCCAAGTCAAATTCCTCTGGAAAAGCCAACTAGGAGCAATCCAGAGAGCCAGTCCCTCACAGCCAGGCTCGTAGGAGAGGGTTGTGTTGGAGTACCTGGAGCTGTGGAACGTGGCCAGAATTCCTTGTGCATGCCATTCCTGAAGGTCCCACCACATTAATTACTTACTTCCAGCTTGGAAACTAAATCCCATTTCCTCATTAGACCGTGGCAGTGAACCCTGTTAACCCCTTTTGTGCAGAAGACTGTCCTGGGCAGGTGAAGGGATTTGACATCTTGGCAATGCTCTGTATATCCACGGGGCTAAAGGAGAGCAACATCCTCTTCCTGCACTCCAGGGTCCTTGTAAAACAGGCTCTCCAGAGCAATAAATGTGTTTATTTTTGTTATTTTTCTCCCATCCCTCTCTGACTGCTCCTGTTTTCTTTTGGAAAGCACTTGATTGTCCCATTTGCTGTCTGTTTTCGGCATCATAAAATGAAATTCCCTTCATTGATCAGCAGATGACCTCTATCCCGTGCCTCTTAGATTAGAGATAACAGCAGGCTGCTGTCTCACTGAGAAATGATTTCTTCAGGCCCTCTTTATTCTGATGGCTTCCTAACATATCACTTAAAAACTGGAATGGAAAACAAATGAGAATATCTTCCCCCAGTGTTTGTATTTTGACTTACCAACAAACACAGACACACACACACACACACTGCAGCACTCGGTTCTTTGGAATAATTCATATTTTTCTGTGGAAGATGAAGAAAATATTTAACTGCAGACAAATGAGCTGAGGAAAGGGGTAAAAATGGATTGACATAAAACCTACATTTTGCCTAAGAGACTTTCTGCTTTAAACCAGGAAAAATGGTAGCTGTACATTCATGTGAAATTTAAACTGTGCATATTCAGGAACAGCTTTTTAAAGATCAGCAATAAAGATCATGCTGGAATACATTATCACATTCTGCACTGGAGCATGTGTTACATATTTATAACAAGGAAAGCGTGCAAGACTAATCATACACTGGGAATAATGCCATGTTTTCCCAGGCAGCTTTGCAGTGTGTCATCCCAGACATTCCCTTCTGCCGGGGACAGGAGGAGGGAGTGGCTCCGCAGGAGGATCCCCGCTCCGAGGTGGGAGCTCCGCAGTGACATTTATTTGGGAAGAGGCGTAAATAGGGGGATTATTTCGGCTATTTCGGGCCCTTTGCTGAGCTGCAGGAGAGGTTCTGTCGGCAGCAAGTGCTGCACTTTGTTCCCAGAGCCCCTTGATCCTCTGCTTTGGTGAAGTGATGGGATTCCTGGAAGGCTTGTCAGCCTCGGAAAAGCCTCTCAGCTTCAGCCTCCCCACCCTTCCCTTCATGTTGAAGAATGTACTCTTCAGGAATAAAATAAACTGCTCTTTTCCTTCCCTCTCGCCAAAACTCCGTGTGCCTCACACTGCAACGGGCTCCTGACAGCTGAACTTATTTTATCAAGTAATACATAATTAAAGCTACACAAATCTGATGCTGCCTTACACCAGCACAGATGAAATACTACATGAATATATCAGTCAAGTAATGCCACTTTTATGAGCTGTTTGCCCTCACATGAGCTCCTCAGAAACCCTTTCCAGTGTACTGAGTTCTCCTGCCTTCACCAAGAAGAGGGAGCTTTCAGAAGAGGGAGAGTGGAGAGGAAATGCATTTATTCCTGCCTGGGATGTGTCAGGGGAGGCAGCAAATCTCCCCTCAGCCTTGGCTGTCTCACTGGTGGCCCTGCAAGGAACTTAGGCTGAGGTTACCAGAGTGAGCATGAAACAAAAATACTGCCAGCAGTTCTGCTCCCGGTCTGCTGGAAGGTGTCCAGAGGGGTTGGAACTGGATGATATTTAAGGTGCCTTGAAGCCCAAGCCATTCTGGGATTCCAAGATTCCATGGGCAGGTCTGCAAGAAGGGGATGTGCTCAGTGGGGTGAGGGATCAGCTGCCACAGGGTTTGCCCATGGAACACATCGGGATCTTAACAGGATTTTCCACCAGCAGGTGAAGGACAGCCTTTAAAAGCTTTGATGAAGTATCTAGAAGGAACTTTTTCTACTTTGCTGGACAGCAGTGGCTTGTTTTAAACTTAGATTTTATAAACAAAATTTCACTTGCTCAGGCTTCAAACCCCAGAGCACGTTCCCAGGAGAAAGGAGAAGCTCTTGCTTAAGGTGAGTCTCAACTACAGTCTCCTGGAATGAAGGAAGTCTGAGCATCTCTTAACTGGGAAAACATCATCTGGAAATCACCTCTCTCTTGTCCAGAAGAAAGTCCTTGGGAACGGGGCTCTGCTCTGGGGCTGCACTGGGACTGAGGCTCTGCTGTGAACTTGTTCCCCAACATCCTACTGGAGCAACACCAACATGACCTCAGGAAACACTCCCTGCACACAACTTTCTGTGCACTCCAACATGTCACTGGAATTCCTCGTGCCCCCTTTTCAAAAAAAAACAAACAGATGGGGCTCTTGAATTACTTACACCTTTGCTCCCCTTTCTCCCCACATGCCCTGGTGGTCACAATTGTTGGGAGATGGCCAGTCCCCAAGGCTCCTGACTCATCTCAGGGCAGCCCCTGCCCTTGTTTCAGACAGATTTATCTGCTCTGTGGTTCTCAAAGCTCCTGAAAGCACACAGAGAAGTTGACAGACACATTTGCTGTGTGATACTGGCTCTGCAATGCTAATATTGGCTGTTGCCTGACATTTTATGTAACAACATTTATATAACAAAAGTTCCTGCAATTTCTAAGTTCTGTGATGCACCAAAACCCTGCCGTGCCATTTCCTTCCCTTATCAACTCAGAGCTTGTGATGGACCAAGTAATATCAGAGAAGATAAATGATGCCACTGCTTATTTACAGTTTACATCCCTGCAGTCAATGTACCTCATGCAGGAATTGACCTGTGGAAGAACTAGAGCAGCACATTATTTTTGCAGCAGTAAAATTGATAGAAATTGATGATGCCTGAAAAACACACAATTATGGTGTCTTGATTAAAAATGGAGCACATTTCAATGAACTTTTTCCCTTCTTCTCGTGATTATGATACACAAGTACTAACATTAATGGTATTTTTTTATATAATGAACCATAAAATTACAGTTGGCAGTCAAGAGCACTCTAGCAGATAAGTAAGGCAATTTTCCTCATCATTTTTCCCTTTGTTGTCAATCTTGTTGCATAGCCCATTGCCTTTTCAATGAGCTGTAATGTGAATATTCAAGATCTTGCTTTTCCCCAGTGTATATATTCCAGTTGAAATAATTCAGTTTCATGCCACCCATTTTAATAGGTTTTGTTAAATAAACTTCACATGTTCAGGTTTTCCACTAGTCCTACAACTTGCCTGCGCATCAACAAAGAGAATAATGGCATTGAAATTGTGCAGGTTGCAGGTAGATCAGCAGAAGTTGAGCTCGATGTGCAAACAGGCTCAGAAGTTTGTGGTTGATTTGGCTCTAACAGTGTCTGTCTCTCCTTGCAGAAGGTTTGGTGAAGTTCAGGCATGTTTGGATGCCTCCCCTGGAAATATGACAACGCCATTAACTGGCAGTTTAGACTGAGCTGAGTTACGAGAAACACACATATCAAGTCTCCTAGTAAAGCCTTTTCGGAAGTATTTCCTCCCTGCTGCTTCTAATGGTCCCATCATTTACAACTCTTGATGTAAATTATTGTTGCTGTAGTATGAGAAATGAGCGGAATGTTGTATGGCCTCATCTATGCCTTACATGGGACAAAATGGCAATAAAAATTAATATATTATGTAGTTTTGAGTTAGGGGAAAAAAAAAAAAGTGAAGTGCTTTTGAGGGGAGTTATCAATCTCACTTCCCACTCCACAGAAACAAGTGGCTCTCAGACACTCCCAGCTTCTCCTGCTCCAGCAGCAGGTGAGGTCCAGGCTCCACTGAGCAGAACAAGGTGGTGAGTGTGACCTCCTCCACAGTTTGCAGTTCTGGGTGAGAAAGATCCTTCCCCAGACGAGTGTGAAAACCTCCCTTTGCTCTCCCTCAGCTGCAGGATCTGTTCAGAGAGCTCAGCACTCGGGGAAGGAGATTGTCTGGATAACTGGTATGATAAAGATCGACAATTTATCTTCACAGTAAGTTCAGAGTCATGAGAAACTCCTGGGGACATGGTCAGCCTTTGTGCCACGTGACAGTCACTCTGAGTTGGGGCTGCTGTCAACTGCCAGTTGTTTCCTGAGTCTCATCAAATCTCCCCTGATCATCTCACCAACTTTCCTCCGTTATTTGTGACCCACCACATGATCTTGTGATCTTGTTCTTTATCTGAACAAGACCTCAAGGTTTTGGTGGGTTTCTGGTATCTGGTAACCCCCAAGAACACCAAAAGCACAACCAGACAAATAGGAATTGTAAGAATTACAACCATAAAAGTCTACCCTGAAGTAACACACAGGAACTCCTTGTTGTAGTTCATTGCTCCAACTCTCTGCCAAGCTCAAGGCCCTGGCTCCATTCTGGGAGTTGATTGTCCTGATTCCAGCAAACTTTTATGATTTCATAGCTTTACTTTCCCTCCCCAGACTATGAAGCAGATACTGCCACTCAAGGAAAGCAAAATCATAGAACGACTTGGGTTTGGAAGGGAACACAAAGATCGTCTTCCTCTACCCCAGGCTGCTCCATGCCCTGTCCAACCTGGTCTTGGACACTTCCAGGGATGGGGCAGCCACAGCTTCTCTGGGCACCCTGTGCCAGGGCCTGCTCACCCTCCCAGAGAAGAATTCCTTCCCAGTATCCCACCTAACCTAACCCTCCTCTCCAGCAGTTCCAAACCATTCCCCCTTATCCTATCAAATTCAGCCCCTGTGACTTGGATATTGTGCCATGTTACTGGATTTCCCACATTCATGGAATTATATTATAGCTCATTTCATGGCATTTGCTTCCAGAAGTCTGGGAATTTGCAAGGCTGGTCTGGCCAAGTGTGTTATTACAAGAATTTTTAAAATGCAAGGCTTTCATCAAAAGCAGATTGTTTTATTGCAGCTTTTAGCCAGTGAGGGTAATTTGTCATTGCACCTCATTACTTTTTGTCAGATCAGCCTCCACTAAGACATGAAGTACCACAAAGGTAAATAATCTGTGCAAATTAAAGGAGGTGACCCTTAATTTCATTTTGGATGTCTGTCACCATGTGATATCATCCCCTTATCTTAGGGGGGAAAAAACCAACCCTCCAAGACCCTTCAGGTGGCTGTTTTAAGTCACTTGCAATTCTTAATCAAATTCAGAGCAACATTCTTTGGCATTTAAACATATTAAAATGTCATTGACTTCAATGGGAGTGTTATTCAGTTAAAAACTGCATTGCTTGAGCTGTTTTCTTGAGCTCTACTTGAATAACCACACACAAGTCTCTTGCCTCACAAAGCCCTCTACAAACAATTCACAAAAAAAACAAAACCAAAACAGCAAAAACATGAAAGGAAAGAACCGACTTCAACAAAAATTATAAAGAACTGAAAAGAAAAAAGATCTGTGAAGTGAAAAGGAGACCTGAGGATCGGAGTGGGAAGTGCTGCAGCTGTGATTTCCCCTCCCAAACCGGCACATCTGGCTGAGGAGCAGCTGCTGAGGGTTCAGAGAGTGCCTCAGACCTGCCTCTCCTCCCAGAGCTCCTCTCCATCCAGGAGCTGAGCTGACACCATGGGCAAATCCCCTGATGGCCTCAGGGTCACCTCATTTCTCCCCCTACTTGCCAACAGCCCCTTTGTTTTCCTGTTCCCTCAGCAGCTGATTCCCAAATGCTTTGGGTTTGCACAATCTACTCAAGACCTTCTTTTCAAGGTTTTTTGTTAAGATGTCTGAGTGACAACAGGTCATGAAAATGAACCAGTCTGGGAGTCCTGGCCTGGCAGTATCATTGTGGATTTGGTTTATTGGGTTGTTTCTGCAATAAGGGTTTTTTTTTTCCCCCCATGGGTTCCTGCCTACAAGGACAAAGGAGAAGCAACTTTTAGTGGGTCTTCAGAAGAGACAACTGCTGGGAGCATTTCCCAGTGCTATTAATTGCCATTAGGAGCAAAGATGAGGTCCAGCATTTGAACATGCAAAGTTTGCAAGAACTTGGAGTGAAGAAGGAGTGAGGCCACCTTCCTGGAGAGACAGAGCTGCTGAGACCATGCTGGCTGCCTCTCCAGGTGGCTTTGAAGCACCGGTTAGTTTTAGCCAATTAAAGGGAACATGGAATCAACTTCCAGCACTCCTGGAAGCACTCACAGGCTTGTATTAGCTGAAAACTTGCAGGGCTGGCTCTTCAGATTTCAGCTCCAACAACTGCAATCCTTTCCTAAAATGAAGCCTAAATATACAGTTGACCAAAGCCAAGTTTTAGAAGAAACCACCAGTACGTCCATCACAGGCAACTTCTAATCTCCAAGTTCCAATAATTCACTGCTACTCAGTGGCCCATATTTCAAGTGCAGGCTGGTGTGTTGTGTAAAACCTGTTTTTAAGCCAGGCCAAGTCTCTAAAATAAATCAGAGTTAAGATGAATAGCCATTAAATTTTGTTGTGAGATGGGAACGACGAGATCTGTGTTCCTGATGCAGGACACGAGGTGGTGAGTAGGGACCCGGTGTGAAAAAGAGAACTCTCTGTGGTGGCTTTTGATACCTGTCCACAGAACCTTCACGGGCAGCTGTGGCTGCTCTTGGCTCAGAGAGCTCAGAACAAACTGTAGGGCTGAGAAATGAAGAGTGTCAGGTTTGCAATGAGCTCATGAGGCAGGAGGTCAAGGCTGACAAAGCAGCACCAGCCTAATGCCTCAAATGTGTCCATGGCTGCATCAGAGATAAATGAAGAAAGTGTCAGGCAGCACCAGTGTAAACAATGGAACCATTTACACTGGAGGGAATCATAATCTGAAGCAATTTGTTTCATACTGCAGAATCACGATAAAGAAAATCTCCATTTTTCTCTGTCAATTTGGGGTGTAAATGAGAGTTTCAACCAAAACTCTGCCATCAGAATAGAAGTCTCATTTCAAGGTATCCTTAAGGACAAGAGCCAAGTTTTATCCTCAGAGGAACAGCAGATATGAGAAACAATTTTGTTTTGGTTGCGTGACTAAATAAAATGCTGCCAGTTGTCCTGTCCATTTGGAGGCAGACAGAGGAAGAGAGAGTTGAGATACCACTCATGTGGTGCTCAGCAGCAAGGCAGAAGAGTGTTCTCTAAACCAAATTTATGCACACCCCTGATGAAATAAATTGCTTTTTAAATTTGTTGCTAGAAGCAGGATGGCCATTTAGTCCTAAACTCTTCCTCCTAATCAGAATCTCGGCCCTTTTGGCCTCCAAGGTTACAAAAGGAGCACACGAGGATCATTATTTCACAGTCCCATTAATGCTGGTTCTTCTCTTCTTCCAAAGACACAGAGGTCTTCCCTGTGAGCTGCACAAGTAGAATGGCAGAGAGACGACCCCACACAAAGAAATCTGAATACAGAAGTTGTAATGTGTGTGTTCTGCTGCATGGAAGTGGTGAAGCAACAGCTGGTGTCTGATAAAGCCATGGAGGGGAGGAAATTCAACCTTCAGGTTCTCCTGGTCCACTCCAGCTTCACCCTTCACTTAAGAGGTTTTTATTTCTGCTCTTCCACGAGTCTCTGCTCTTAGGAATTTCTCTCCAGATTTTAATGAGTCTATCCAGGCATGTGCATAGCACTGAGGAGAAGGTTGTGCAAAGGCTGAAGGAAATTCAGATGGGTTCTGAGCACGAGGCACTTTGACTTCACATCCATCTCCCACCGCTAGAATGGCCTGTTAGTGCCACCTCACACTGGGGATGCTTCACCAAAACAGGACCCTGTCAGCCCTGTGGTTAATTCCAGGCCCACTCCTGGTCCTGGGAATGCCAGTGGGACCTATTTGCTTCTTTTGCACTATTGCACATCCCTACTAAAATGTTTTTTAACACGTGTTTGATTATTTACTGCTCATATACTCAGAGTTCTGGAACAACGTCAGGATAGTTACGAATGTTCCGGGGCTTTGTACGATAACAAAATCTGAGGCAAGAAATTTCTAATGTTCTTTGCAATATTTACTTCATTGCAGGTTGGAGAGTGACAAAAATAGCCCTGGACAAGCCTGTAGGTGATCACCAATATTTATGGCCAAGTAGCTTCTGGTAGTACTAATGAAGTCTATCAAATTACTTCCATGTTTAATGAGATGTAAATAATTAAACAGGTTTTTTTTGGACTGGGGGAGCCCAGGGATGATGGAAAGATGCACCAAATTTGAAAGCACCTGAGATGCTAAATCTAAAGAAACTTTATCCTCAGCTCACAAAGCCCACCCATCCTTGGGCTCTGACCTAAATGACATTTTCAGCATTAGCCATGCAGGCTTTAAAATTAATGATATTTTCCTGTAATTCCTCAAGGAATTCACACAAAGGGAGAAGAATCACTTGCAAAACAGTGAAATAACAACATCAAAAAAGGCAAAATTAAAAGAGGAAGATAAAGGAGACTGCTCTAAAATTACTCTGTGTTCTCAGACATGGCTCACAAGATGATTTTCAGGCTGTGGTGGTGTAAACCATCCAACACCACTGACAGGAGGAGGATGGTCTATTGACTCAGGGGAAGGATCCAGCCCTGCACATCACATCTCCCTCCTGGAATCCGAGCCCTCAAAGGTTCCAGACAACGGAGTCTATAAAACTAAACCTAAAAAGTGGATTATTTCTCAGAGGACACAAATGTAACAAGCTCTTACTGATGGCAAAAATCCAATTATTGTAGTAAAGGTTGTGCTCAGTTATTTCTCACTTCATGTCAAAGCAAATTGTAAAACGAGGTGCATGGGAACTCTGCTGCTCTACCTTTGCTGGAACACAACTTTATACTCCACTTTTTTTGTGGTAGTTAGTAAGAAAATAGAAGGAAAAACCGAAGAGTAATGTCATCAAGCACTGGCCAAGAATGTGATATATAGATTTTTTTATTATTATTATTTCTCAAGAATTGCAAAGAAAACTTTAGCATGGATTGGATCAAATATATATTTTTCTTTGCTGACAGAATAAAGTTATCTTCATCTCTATTGAATTTTTCTTCTTTTTAGATAGGAGTGCATGTTAAACTAGCACGAGGGTTTTTTTCTCTTTGGTTGGCAGAGGAAAACAAAAAATCCCACTGAAAACTAAAGGGTAAAACAATTATTCCTGGCTGCAGCTTTGTTTTCTGGGCAGGGATGGGGTGGCTTGTGAGGAAAGCAAAGTTGTTTGGGTTTTTTTTTAAGGAAACCAAGTGCAAGAAGAACTAAAAACTTGGTGGATTTTCTGCAGGGCCCACTACAAATGCTGGGTGCAACACTCCCCCCCTGGAATCACAGAACCATTTGAGTTGGGAAACACCTCCAACATCATCAAGTCCAGCTGTTGATCCCCACCTTGTCCCCCAGCCAGGAGCTCTGAGTGCCACGTCCAGTTGTTCCTTGGACACCTCCAGGGCTGGGGACTCCAAACCTCCCTGGGCAGCCTGGTGAGCTCACAGCAAAGTACCCTCAGAGCCAAGACCTCTTTGAACATCTCCTCCACACCTTCCTAGTGCAGTGACATCGGTGCAACAGCTGTAAAATGCCTTTTTTCTTTCTTTCTTTCTTTCCCTCATTTTTAATTTTCAGATACAGTGAGCGTAGGAAAGAAGGGCACTTCATCCAGGGCTTGACTGGTCTTGCTCTTCCTCCCATCTGATGCTTCCACTGGGATGGGCTCCCACACCTCAAACCCCCAGTTCTCCTCTTTGGATCATAATGAAGTGACATGTTTTATTGGTTTCCACAGCAGCTGAAACATCCAAGGCCAGGTTGGACAGGGCTTGGAGCAACCTGAGCTGGTGGAAGGTGTCCCTGCCCATGGCAGGGGGTGGGACTGGATGGTTTTAAAGTCCCTGACAAGCCAAACAATTCCATAATCCTGTGATCTCTGCCACTCACAGGCACCTCCTCTCTGCAGGATTCCACGTGCAGCTGTAGCTCCATCATATTTCTCATGATGTGATGCTCAGACATCACAGAGCTGGTCTCACTCCTCCACTCAGCCCAATATAACATGTCTGGAGATGACTCACTTTTGACAAGTCCAGTCTGGATCCTGCAGTAGGATCTAAGCTGGGAAGCTACACACGGCCAGAAGCAGTGCCCAAGAGCAGCTCTGGGCAGCACAAAGCCCAGGACTGCATCCCTTTGCCATGAAGAAGTTAAAACCCAGCTTAAACTGGGGATTTTAATCAGCCCCCCTCTGACTGACCCCACTTGAGATGACCTAACTCACTTCAGGAAATCTGGTTTTGGCATTTGCTAAACAAGACGAAATCAAACAAACAAAGCAGGAAGCCACCACTTATTAAGCCTGACCTGTTGCCTCTCAGATTGAACTGAGGTCAGATTCTGCTTAATGTTCACAGCCATGAGGAAGTTTTCTTTGTCAAATGGGCACTGCTAAGCCACATGTAAAAAGTAATTAAGCACAAAATCCAGCTGCCTTCATATCAATGGGATAAAAACCATCACCCAGTGGGAGAAAGGATGGAAGGCTTGGGCTCAAAACTTAAATTTCAACCAGACTGCATTAAAAAGTCCATTGAAAAAAATGGCCATGCAATATGAATCCTGTATTTTACCAAGTGGTTAGTGCTCACAAAGCTGCACTGCCCATCAGCTGGGAAGAGGCTACATCCAGGCTGGAAAAGGATGTCTGGTTGAACGTGGCTGAAGTGGGAATTTGTCTTCAGCTGGAGAGCGCCAACTTGGCATTGTCTGTTAAAGCTGACCACAAAGGGGGATAAAGGAGTCCTTAGCTGACAATAATTTGCTAACTCCTAACAGTACAACCTGCATCCAGACAAGAATTCCCCTAAACAAGTGCAAAACGTGCTGCTTTTAGCATATATTGGAAGGTAAGGCAACTCCTTTCCAGCCATTCCAGAGGTTTTCTCATATGAATTGCTGCATGGCAAAGATTAGGAAACAGCAAGAGGTGCTGTCTTTAGTGGCACCAGTTAAGTGCCTTCATTTGGCTTTTGTTTTGGATTTTCATCCCAAATAGCTCAAAGTGAAATCCTTCTTCTGGCTGGAGCCATGAGAGTCAGTAAACACCTAAACTGCACCTTCAGTAACAGGTTTTTTTTTAATCCCAAACTCCCCCAAACAACAAAAAAGCCAATTCTCAGAAAACTCTGCAGGATGTCATTACATTTGACATAATGCTCTTACTAAGACCAATACACAACAGACAATAAAAATCCCATTTGTACGAGGCCAGCGCTTCAAGGCTACAAACCCGTCCTCTGCTCAACCTGAAAGGCTTTTAATAATGCTCTGACACCCCAGACACTCTTCCACCATCTGATATTTATTTATTGACCCCCATCTCGTGACACAGGTCGGGGTTGTTTGCCAGACACGAGACAGGGACTTGCCCACCGGCTGCTGTCACGGTCCTCAAGTCTCTTTTCATTTATCTCCGCCAAAAGACCTCACCCAAGTAAAAAGCTGCAGGGCCTGACTGGCAAAGTTTAGGACGGGTTCATTTCTCAAATTAAAATTTTATAGGGCCCTGGCTGTCAGAGCAATTTCCAGACATGTCAGGCCCCATCACTTCTGCTGACACCAGACTGCCTCCAACCCCGAGCTGGGGCTCTGCCCTTGGAGTGGGAACCACCAGCAGGAGCTTCTGCCCCTGCCTGCCTTCCCCTTCCCCCTAGCACATCCATGCTGCCCTTCCCTTTGGCTTTCCTGCTCTTCACAAGCTGTTTTATGCGGCCAGCTTTATGCTGACTCCTTTTGCCCTGCCTCGGTGGAGGATGAATTTATCAGCCCAGTTGACAACAAACCATCGCTTGAATATACTTGGGAATGCATAGTATAAATAAATAAATAAATAAATAAATAAATAAATAAA
>VXAU01003309.1:12443-43777 GCA_013399695.1 Formicarius rufipectus | reverse complement strand
GGGGGGGGGGGGAAGTGATTTACATGTCCAAATTGCAGGTGTGTGTTAAGGTAAACTGCCTCACTTTGCAAACAGCCCATGCCATGACACTTGGCTGCTCAGAGAGCAAAGGAATTCTTAAGGGGAGTAAAAGTGGTACAGCCAAACCCCTGGCTGCCCAAAGAAACCATCCCAAACTTGTTTGCAGCCCTCCTTGTGCTGACTGAACTAAAATACAAAGTGCCAAGTGTTGTCTTTCATATCTGTAACTTGGATACACATTATCAGCTTGGTATCTTTGTTCAGCTAATAAGCAAAGTGCTATCAGGAGGCAAAACGTGAGATATTTGTCAGCTTCCATTGCATCCAACAAGTACAGGTGGAAAGGAAACATCATCTCACCTGCAACTAGGATTGTGCCTGGGGGTGCTCACACAGGCAGGGGCTTCCCTGCCACTGAGTAAAGTCACAAATACAGAAAGCCACAGAAAACTATGGAGACTATTCTATTAGTTTTTAAAAGCCCTAAAAAAAGATAATTACAAGAAAGAGGGAAAAGTCCAACAGTGAGCTGGGACACTTGACAGCAGCTTGAGTTTAAGCATTGCCTGGAAGAAGGAACATGTCACCCAATAAAGAAGAGAAAGAAATGTACATTTCTGGAGTCTATGGGTACTCTCTACATTTATTTCCTTCTTTTTGGATTAAACCTTCAGCTTGTAAGCTCCCTGACAGGAGGGTGGAACCAGGTGGAGGTCAGGCTCTTCTCTCAGTGATAGGACTGGAGAAAGCCTCAGGTTGTGCCAGGGGAGGTTTAGACTGAATATTAGGGAACATTTCTTCATGGAAAAGGTTGTGAAGCCCTGGCAGAGGCTGCCTAGGGCAGTGGTGGAGTCACCTCCCTGGGAGGATTCAAAAGAAGTGTGGATGTAGCTCTTGCAGACATAGATTAGTGGTGGGATTGGCAGTGCTGGGGAAACACTTGGCCTCAATGACCTTGGAGGGCCTTTTGAACCCAAACAATTTCATAATTCTATCTCAGAATGCAGCCAGAAGATAGAGTCTGAATTCATGTCATCCATGAGCACTGCTACTCCCCAGCTCAGCTCTCCTGTGCAGGACTCTCAGTTAGGACTTCACTCCTGTTTGAATTTCTATGCAATGAGAACGTCCTGTGTGTGTTACGGGGTGGGGGGAGGAGTTGCTGTTCGGGGAACAATCAGGAAAAAAACCCTAAACCATTAGAGTGAGGAGTGGAAAGGAAAAGTTGACATGTTCTTTATCTCTCAGGGATCATTTTAGCTAAAGGGAACACACATGGAGAGGACACCGGGATCCTCTCGGCGTGTGGTGGCACATCACCCAGGGCAGCCCCCGACCCACCTGGGGCATCCCCAGCACAGCACCAGCACATCAGGCACAGCTGGGGGCACAGAGGGAACAGCTCCTGTGCTTTTGGCAGTGCCTGGGACACCCCCAACCCAGTACCAGCATATCAGAGACAACTGAGGGCACAAAGGCAGCAGCTCCTGTGCTTGTGGCAGTGCCTGGGACACCCTCCTTGGGGCTCTGTGTGCCCTGGGCTGTCCCCAGCAGGAGCAACCCCAGCCTGGAACCGAGCCACGCATTCCCAGCTAACATATCCACAAACAGATGCCGGCAAACCTCAGGAAAGCGCAGGAAACAACCTCTTACCGTGCTCTTTTGTAGAACACGCTCTTTTTTTTTGCCCCCACCTCCCTGCACTTCCATGCTAATTAAGCTCCTTCCTCCCCGATCCTTCCCCTTTCCCCTAAGTGAAATGTCAGCGCCGCTGCCGAGTCAGTGGCAGCGCCGTCTGCGCGCGGCGCTTTCGGGACTTCACGAATTGAACATCCAAGCACGACGGCGCTGCTGGCGAGGCACCGCTTGGCACCAGGAGGGCCAGGAGCTTGGCAAGGCCAAGCCAACACGGGCAGCAGATGTTTTCCGTGCCAGCTTCCCTCTAATTGCGAAGCGGCAGCAGCAGCAGCACAGCGTGAAGGGAGAACGCCATAAATCTCCGCTGGAGGACCGGCCCGCGAGCACATAAATTCTGCCACTTGTTAAAGAGAATTTGCTGACAGCCTCCGTGCTCTATTTAAAAACTGCGTGGTGTGCAGTCCCAGTTGGCTGCCTAATAATAGGCGCAGCCTGCTCAGGCCGGGCTTGCAGAGAGATGGGGTGGCCGCGATGCTGCGGTTCCCTGCGCCGCGGTGTGGTGGTTCTCACCCGGTGTCCGCACAAACCTCCAGCCCTCTCCTTCCCTCTTTCCCAGAGGGAAAGGAAAAGGAGAAAAGGAAAACAAAATAGCTGAGATGTAATGGCAAAACAGAGTGGCTAAATACTTACATTTATTACTAACAAGATAAGAGCTAAAAAGTAAATCAGTCTTAAGAACACCTTTCTCCTCCCACTCCTCCCTTTTCCCGGCAGTTTGAGAGAGCAGGGAATGGGGGTAAAACACCAGCAGGGAATGGGAGTTTGCAGTGGGGTGTTGGTTCTGCCATTGCTCTTGTCTTGGGGGTCACCCCATGGGCTGCAGGGGGGTCTGTGCACCCCGAGGGATCTCCAGGGGCTGCAGGGGGGGCACAGCTTTGAGTCCTTCCCCCTCCCTGCTCCAGCGTGGGGTCCCTCCTTCTCCTCCTCCTGCTCCCACCTTGGTCTCTGTTGTTGTCTCATGGCTGGAATTTCCAACTGTCCCACACTCCTTCAATATGTTATCCCAGAGGTGTAACTGTGGTTGTTAATTGGCTCAACTTTGGCCATCAGTAGGAAGACCCTCCTGGCTTTGTGCTCTCCCTTTCTCAGCACAGGCATCAACAATCTGCTTTCCCCTATCAGAGTGTGAAAGCACAAGCTTTGCTGTGCAGGGGGAGGTGGGGGCTGCACCTCCCAGAGGGCTGGTTTGGCTGCTGTAGGACCAGCAGTGGCTGAGGCAGCAGCCTCTGCTCTCGCCCCGGGGTGTTAAACCTGCTCTGCCACTCTCAGGGGCTTTGGAAATAATTTCCTCAGGTTTTTTTTCCTCCAAAAAAAGCCCCCATGTGATATTAATCCTCATCCTCAGGACAGCCTTGCACAGTGTTTTCCCTGGCTGGAAGCATTAGTGACAAGACTGCCCCCAACCCCAGAGATGGCCAGGACCACTTCCCTGCTCCCTGGCCAGTCTCACCATGCTGCTTTCTCTAAGCAGCACGGGTTAAACCAGAGGCACAAACCCAGGGTTTGGAGCTGACCTGCAGAGTAAAGTTTATGAAACATTTATTTGCTGCTCTGACATCTGGAGGCAGAGACATCATTTAGGTCATGAATTTTTCTGTTTGGATCCAAGCTGATTGCCTGTGCTGCCACACTCCACCCTCTGCTCTCCTGCACCCTGTAGTCCACAGCTAATATTAAAGAGAAAGGAGGCTGAGCCTTAAGAAGGCTCAGAAAGTAGAGTTTTCCCTTTTCTTTTTTAGCAGCAGGAAACAAGACTGTTCACAAGAAGAGAAAGTGTAAGAGGTGAACATTTGAAGAGTGAGGAGTTAATACAAAGTTAATAAAATATTGGATATTTGTGAGTAAAATAAAAGTGTGTCACCTTGAAACCTGCACTCTGAGGAATCTGAACAGAGTTAATCAATCACCAGACCATGGATAGGGGGGAAAAAAACAAATAAACTTGTCAGCAAAAGGCTGGCAAAAGAGGCAGAGGGAGAACTGGACATACCAGTCCACTTTGTCTAAGCCACTGAGGATAGAATCAGCTAAATTAATTCCACACACAACATCCCACTCAACCCAGCTCAGCTGAGTTCCTCAGGCTAAAGATGTTGCTTGTCCAACTTCTGTTATTTTTACTTATAAAATTAGAGAACATGGACTTGACTTGCTGTGGTCAGTGACACTGCAAAATGTTCTCTCCTTTCTTCAGCATCAACACACTCTCAGCCCCCATAAATGTTTCCAGAAAAGTGGTATTTGCAAAGGAAAGGGTATAAACTGCCAGAAAAGTCCAAGTCCATACATTTCTCCCCATTACAGAGTTTCCCAAGGCACAATCCCCTGAAGGAAGAGACTGCAAAAACAGGAGCTGCTTCTCTCTCTGACAGAGAGGATTGACAGATCCTGTATTTATTTTTAAAATAATGCCTAACTAAGCATCATTAGTCACCCATCATCCATATATCTCTCCATAAATGAGAGTGCATGAAGCTACAGAGTCTCCAGAGGAAGCAATTACAATATTAATTTCAACTAAACGACAACTAGAAAAGGGAGAGAAAAAAAAAAATCAGCTGGTTTAAGTTCAGTTCTTTTAGATGCTGGTTATGAAAACAAGTTCTCAAACCCTGCAAACCACCAGTGTAATCCTCAAAGGAACTCCCTGGAAGGCTCTGCAAAGAGCAATATCCATGTAGGAGTACATTCAGCAGTAATGGATGTGCAGGTCTTGGAGGCTCTCCAGGCACAAGGGTTTGCCCATGAAACAGGCTGGATCCTTGGCAGGGAGGACCAGACGTGGGCATGAAGGATCTCTGCACTGCAATCCAAGGAGAGAGATTTTATAACCCCCCTTCTATGGGCTACGATCCCTCTCATGCCACTGGGAGTTGTCCAAAGCCTCCCTGAAATCCTAAACCACTCTTGCCTTTAGAATTTCACAGGCTCCTCGAAATCACGGTGGGAAAGGACTACAGGAGATCACAACTCCACCTCTCAGAGTAAAGCCATTCACACTGGCTTAAGTAAACTACAGCTTTTTTTTTTTTTCTTCTTCTAGTTAAGCCCTGAAAATCCCCAAGGATGGAGCTTTGTCAGCTCCCTGGGCAGCTGCTCCAGTGCTGCTGGAAGAATGTCTGGAGAAAGGGCTTCCCAGCCCTTTTTAAACTGGAGAGATGAAAGAATTCTTGTAACTCACTCCAGCCGTGACAGAGCACAGAGGGCAAAGCCCCAGTGTGAAACCCAGTGTGCGAACCAGTGCTCTGGCTGTCTCCTCATCTCCCCTCACTGCTGGCAGGGGCAGAGCTGCCCAAGGGCTGGCACCACTCCCAACACCAGTGGGAGCCTCTCCCTCATTTAGGTTTGAGGCCAAATTCTTCTGATGAAACGGCTTCGGATGACAGGGGTGTAATAACTGCCTCGTTAATGTGCTCAATAATGAGGACCAATTACAGACCAGGAATGTTTCCTTTGTGGGATAGTTTCCTTCTCAGCAGACATACTATGGTGGCCCATCCTCAGAACAACACAAAATACTTTATCCCAGTTTTATAGCTGTCAAATACACGGTGAAATATCTTCCTGCAAACAGCAATGAGATTGATGTGGTGCTGTGTTTTAACTGCACTGGCTGGTGCTTGACTTGGGCTCTGCTTTTTGCTCTATGGCAAAATAAAGCCCATTAAAAGTTGGAATTATTCTAAGAGAGCTTAAGGGGGGAAAAAAAGCAATTGAAAAGGTTCTTTTGAAAGATTTCAAGGGATTCCCGTTTCAAACCAGCCTCTTAGATCAGCAAAGCCTGTTTAAAAGTCATCTTCAAAAGGAGAAACCAACAAAGCCAAACCACCCTCGACTGCAGAAAGCTTCAGGAACTTCTAAATATCCATAATTTTTCATGGAGCTCACCCTTCCTTCCAGGAGTGCAAATGCCTCAGTGCCTCTGAGGGGTTAAGTGACACCTGGCTGAAGCAGAAGTCTGAGATCCAGGGCAGCTGGGAGACCTCAGAGACTGCATTTAGCAGGAGCTGCCTGTTATTTGCTGTTGCCTTGGAAAATAAGTGTAAAAGCTGCTTTGTTCTCCATCCCTGTCATGTAATACCACCCAAATGAAGATGTAAATAGAAGCAGGAGTTGTATCCTACTTCATGAAACTTCTGCCTGTGCCTCCAGATCTGACAGACTCAAGTTTCTGACCCCAATTAAGCAGCTTCATCTCCATCCTTCAACCCAGGAAACAAATAGGTAGAAAGGACTACCATATGTTTTGGGTTTCAGTTCATTAAATCCTTGATCGTGCAAAACCTTTCAAGAGTTACCACCCCACAAAATTCATCCAAAGCTACAGTTTGTGTTGTTTGGAAGAATCTTATTAAACACTTTCTCCAAAGAAATATCCCAACCTTTTGAGAATCAGCATGACACTCCAATGAATTATTCATGCAAGGCTCTGCAAGATGGGCAAGTTTCCTGCCAAGATGTGCACAGTGAGGGGTGTTATAAAACTGAAATTGGAACGTGGAGAGAAGTGATGGAAAAGATTTCAAAGATCATCTCTGTTGAAAAAAAAAACAAAAACAACGAAACAACCCAAAAACAAGAAACAACCCACAACTTCAGACCTTTAAACTCGCTTCTTCACTGTAGAGATCTCCCTAAATGTCCCACTTCACATCCACTCCCAGGTTCCTCAAATTCAGGATTTGCTCACAGAGATGGGCTTCTCAGTGATGCCACCAAGTGATGCAGGTGGGATTTCTGGGAGTCACTGGCACAAGTCACTCCAGTAATTCCTGATGAGGCTGAATATCAGGAAACTCTGAGGTTCGCTGGCCACCTTCATGCCCTCACAGCCCACATCCCCCCGTGCCCTGGGCTGACCCCACAGTGTGGGCAGCAGGACAGGGGGGGATTCTGCCCCTCTGTCCCCCTGCCCAGGTGAGACCCCACCTGCAGAGCTGCCCCAGCCCTGGGGACCAGCACAGCAAGGACATGGAGCTGCTGGAGAGAGACCAGAGGAGGCACCAGGATGGGCAGAGGATGGAGCAGCTCTGCTGGGAGGAGAGGCTGGGAGAGCTGGGGTTGTCCAACCTGGAGAGGGGAAGCTTTGGGGTGACCTGACTGTGACCTTCCAGTGCCTGAAGGAGCCAACAGGAAAGATGGAGAGAGACTATTTCCAAGAGCCTGGAGTGACAGGACAAGGGGTGGTGGTCAAGGTCAGTGGCTTCCACTGACAGAGAGTGGGTTNAGGCCAGGTTGGACGGGGCTTGGAGCAGTCTGGGCTGGTGGGAGGTGTCCCTGCCCATGGCAGGGGGTGGAAGGAGATGGTCTTTAAGGTCCTTCCAACCCAAACCATTCTATCATTCCACAGTTCATGGAGACACACCATGGGGACTCTTCCTAAATGACCCACTGCAGGACAATCCAAGAGTCATCCTCCACCCCCACAGAAGGAGCACCTGAAAACCAATCAGGCCTAAGAACAAAATCTGATCTAATTAGTTGGGCCTAAGGATCTGCCAGCTGGCAAGAACCAACTTAAAGCTATAGTCCAAAAACTGCAGTATTTTTTTAAACTGATATTCCCCGGTTGAAATGCTGCTGAAAATAAATAAGGACTCCCTCTGAACCCCAAAAATACACTGCACTGAATAACTAATGAAAGCCACATTTTAAAATAACCCAACAGGCACAGGAGGGGCAGCCCCCACTTATTGCAAAGCAACTCAGCCCCATCTCTCATTGTTTTGGTGGCACTGGCAGGAGGGGAAGGAAAGCCTTGTGAGCACAGAGGGTTGATGTGAGTGATTGCTGAGCACATTTTAATAATTAATTCCACAAATAAATGGAGTCTGTTTTCATTTCACCTTCGACAGCGTTGCTGTCTCAGCGAAGGAAGCTTCAAACCCTTCTGTTACTGCCCCCAACACTGACACTTTGGACACATTACAAAAGCAGCAGGAATGGAATGAAAAATATCTATAGTGCTGAAACTCCTGAGCTATCCAAAGTGCTCTTCAAGATCCTGCAGATAATCTTCGGGGACTCATCCCAAACAGCCCCGTTGTATCAAGTTACATTAAATGACTCTACACCACGCTGTGATTGAAAAGTCATGCCCAAAAATGCTGATCAGTTTGATTGGACATGGATTCAGTTCCAGTGACTTAAAAGGCCTGTAAAGAACAGCTTAGGAAAGAAAAGCAGAACAACTCAAGCCACCAGAGCCATCGTGCCCACATGATTCCAACAGAAGTGTAATGGCATTATTTATCTGTGAAGGAACTGCTAAGAGGATCGGGGGGGGGGGGAAGAGTGTTTGTAAAGCTCTGTTTTCCTTCAGCTAAAAAAAAAAAAAAAGAAAAAAGAAAAAGTTGTTTTGTCCTGTATTTTGACTTCTCTAAAGTCTACAAAGCCCTTTTGCATCAGGATCCCTGTGGCTAAACCCTCAGTGCTGCTTTGCAAAGCCCTGACCCCTGTCCACATTTTGGCCAGGAAGAATTCCGTGCTCAGGGGGCAGGTGAGGTGGACACTCCTGAAAAGTGGAGGGATGTTCCTACATTTTCCCAGCTGCCTCCCAAAAAATAAGAGCTTCTCACTCACACTTTCCCAGTCCAGGCCCTGTCCTCATTTGGAGGGGGCATGATTTCCCCCCCCCATCTCCTTTTTAGTGAAGGGAATGGATTTCATGCTGGGAATTTGGATGGATTTGAGGGAGCAGCCTCTTCACCAGAGCAAGTCGAAGGTGAAATGAAAACAGACTCCATTTATTTGTGGAATTAATTCCAGGGTGGAGGCAAAACACTTTGGCAGGAATTAAAGCATTTTCATCAGTATGAGGTCACAAAGTTATTTCTCTGGTCCCTGAAAATCCATGGTCCTATCGCAGTTCCAAAACAACAGACACCACACAGGAGCTTGTCTTGTAAGAGAAAAGCTGCATTTCCTTACAGTGTCTTTGCATTTTGAGCCAAAAAGGATTTAGAAAGCGACTTCTTCTTGTGTCAGGCGCAGATTTTATTCCTGCTACTCTGAAATGTTGCACTTTGAAGTTATGCTCAGATTGCACTGAGGATCCTTCTTCTGAGATAAGACCTTTGGCATTTCTTTGAGATCAAGTCACAGAAGAAGAAAAGTTATAAATATGTGTTACTGAGCTGCCCCAGCCTAAAATATACTCTGCAAATACATCTTACAGCTCTGTAAATAAGGTTACTACACATAATCCCACAGGTTCCAGTATTATATGTACATAATAAAGCTTAAGATCTTATTCAATTTCCAGGTATTTTCTGAGGAAAGCTACTGGCAGATTCTCAAGGGCCAAATATTTCACTCAAAGGCAAGGAGTTATTATCATGCTCTGAATAGATATAGTAGTTAGTTTGTACAGCATCTCATAAAAGGGTAATTTGCAGACTTGAGGAGGAGAAGAAATGCTTTAAGGAACACAGGGAATATTTATGTAGCTACACAAATTACTTGGCTGAGTATTATTTTAGGAACTATTCTAGAGACTTATTTTAGAAACTGAAGTGACTCCTTACAATGAAACTTTTGCCATTATTATTATTATCTCTTGCACTTAAAGAGATTAAATCCCAGCCTTGAAGTTTGGCTGATGAACGTGCAATTATGATTAAAGTCCTTCATCTTCTTGGCCCCTTAATTCATCTCAGTGAGTAGTCAAATTCCACACAAAGTCTATAATAAATGGAGCTGGCCCAGGGAACCTCAGTGCAACAAAGCAAATGCAGCCACAGGGTGGGCACATCCTCCTTTTCTTCCAGTGACAACATCCCCTCTGCTCTTAGACATAGTCTTGAACATTGAGCAACACACTGTAAACAGCACACAAATCAGGCTATATAAAAGATGAAGTGATTTTCACACTTTTGGACCAGTTGTGAAAATAAATTTAATTATTAACCTTAAGGAGACGTGTTTTCCTCGTGCTTAGTCAGAATTGCTCAGGGTCATGTGTTCATTCCTTCTCTGCTGTGTTTCCCTGGACGAGCCGGCTCTCAGAGGAGCACAAAACAAAGGTTACACTGCTGGAAAAGGTGAATTAGAAATCAGGAAAATATTCAAATGCTGATCACACAGATGGGTTCTTGGACCTGAGTGTTAATATGTCCACTTTAATACTAAAGTTAATGAAAGCCATTGCTTCAGACAAGATGTGCCCATCACAGCTGTACCTTATCCATCTTTCATACATTTAGTCAATATACAATGATGCTGAACACATCTGGGCAAACATCCCTAATTTTTTACCCTGAAAGCTAATCAATAATATTTCCTTTGGCACACCTCAGCTTAGCCACTGGAAACCAGGAGCTGGCATTTCCTCCCTGCCCAACCTTTGTGGGGACTAAATCCCTATCAAAATGACAGCTGGGCCTTGCAGTGCTGTGTTAAAAAAACCAAAACATGTTATCCTGAAGATGATACTCCTGTAAAGAGGTTTTCCACTGCACTAGGTGTTTTTAGGGGATTGGGATTAACCCAAACAGCCTCCAGGGTCTCATGTCCCAGGAGATCACCCAGCAGGAACAGCCCAACGAGGAGCAGGGACAACCCTCGTCCAGCTCAGTCTCCCTGGGTGGGCTCTCCCCTAAATATCCCGGCTTTCCCTGGGAGCCGGGATGGGCAGTCTGATGTCCTCTCTGAACATCCACGTGAAACACCCCCAAAAATCAGCAGTGCCCTTGTTTGGTCTGTGTCACAGCAGGCAGGATATTGGAGGGCAGAGATCCCCACTGGGATTTTCTGTAGCGTTCAAAGCCACAGCTTCTCCATTCCCCTTCTCCTGATGGTCCATTTGGAGCTCCCAAATGTCACAGGTTCACAGGACACACCACAGACGGGGCAGAACTAGCATTCCTTGGAAAGTCATTTGCTGGTGGTCAATAAACTCCTTAAAAGAATTCATGTTTTANCAAAAAGCAAAACAAAAAATAAACAAACAAAAAACCCCCAAGAAACAAAAAACGGCAAAAAACCCACAAAACAACAACAAAAAAACCAACAAAAAAAAAAATCAACAAAAAATCCCCAACAAAACAAACCACAAAACCCACCATCAAAACAACCCCTCAAACACGAGAAAAAAAAAGTAGCTTGCAGGATTAAAATTCCCTATTAAGTTTTTGATAATTCTTTCCCAAGGGATTCAAGTAAGAACCAGAATTCCTAAACAAAATTACCGCTCCCTGTAACTCACAGGCCTTTGCCAACTTGTGTATTTTAACACTAACACCGATGAAAGACAACCTGACAACACCGAAAACACGGACATACAACAATAATGAAGACTTCTTTAGAAACCCTCTAAAAAGGGCCTTCCATCTGTTTCACCAAAAACTGGGATGGGAGCTGCTCGTTCATCCTGGGCTTGCTCAGTTATGGAATCCCCTCTGCAAACATTGCCATAGCTCAATTTCATTATTCTCCCTCTTTGAGGACTTTGAAGCTGAGGACAATCTGTCAGACGCTCAGAAGACCAATATTTGTCCACACTAACCCAAGCTGACGGGACTTTTGACAGAATTCCGTGAGGCAATCACAGTGTGAACAGTTGCAAGGACACTTCTTTCTGCCAGGAGTGAGAAAACAAACACTCATTAAAACCCCAACCCAACAAACCAACCGCTGTTAGATAATTAAAAGAATGCTTATTTTCTTATTTTTAAGGCTCAAGTGCTACAGAGCACATTAAGAAAGCCATTAAATTAAGATTTGTAGGGTGGTGGGTACTGAGAAAAAGAAGTTGTTAATGGTTTGGGGTTAAAAGTGATGTTCTCCTACCGGTTACATCCCACTGACCCGGGCTCTGCTGATAAGAAGCTAACTTAGAAACCTGACACAGCTCCAACCAAAGCCACAGAAATCCATTTAGTTGCTGCTGGAATATTGATAATCAGGCTCATCAGCTTCAAATGAGCACAAACTGATTCACCAGTCAGGAGGAGGAGCCAAATCAGACTCCCAAATCCAGCCTAATTCCTGGAGCCCTCCTCAGAGACTTTATATACATGAAGGTACCCAATAAATATTTCAATAATCTTATCATGAATAAAGAGAGGGAACTTCAAAGGCTTCCTTCCCTTGAGAGGGGGGAAACTGGAATTTTGGGGAAAAAAAAAAAAGGGAATGAAAGAGTCAAAGGAGAGAGAGGGAAAGTGAATTTCTGGGAAGAAATACTTGCAGCAAATGTAACCCGAGCACAGCAGGAGTGAGAGGAGGGGGCTGGCAGAGCCAGATTCCCAAATCCAGAGCAGTATTCCAAAATCACTGTCTGCTGCAGCCTCACAAAGTGCTCTACACTCCTCCCTGGGTCTAGGAAATAAATGTTGGCCTATTTGTGTGAGAAATAGCAATATCAAATTATATCTGCCTAAGGAATTAAATGAAAGGTTAAAACCTTCACCTGGGGGAGAATGGGAAAGCAGAGAAGGAAAGTCTACTACAAAAATTGCAGACTGGAATTTCCCCCAGGGAATGGTTTGATGGACTTTGTTTGGGTTTAATCTTCCATAATATGGGATATGGATTTGAATTTCAAACAGAAATGTCATTTAAATGCCAAAAAGCAACTCTTTGCTTAAATACCAAGTCAAACTATACTCTGAAAATGTGTGCTTTTAACAGGCAGATCTGTCAAAAGCATCTTTATTCCCACCATACCATTTTACTTCCAAGTCTCTTTAACTCCTGATGGGAAATCAGGGTAGGAGCTCCCAAGAATAGCCAAATCTCCAGAAGCCACTCCTGGACTGTAGGATTTTTGTGGTATATTTCTTTCCTAAAGGCACTGGCAGTCCCTTTTTAAACAAACAATTCACAAACCCAACATTAATGGGCAGATTGTGTTGGCAATGCTTTACCCAAGGCCCCAAAATGCAACAGTATTTTCATTCAGAACATCCAACAACTAATTAAAGGAGAAAAGCAGGGCAGATACTGTTGTTGCTAATTTTGTCAAGTAATTAAGGGATGAAAGGAAGTTAGAAAAAGAACAGCCCAGGATTGCAATGGTGGCTTTAAAAAAATAAATAAAAATCAGCGAGTTCTTGAGTTTCTGCAGAGAATTTCAAAAAGAAAACTTGCTGTATCTGGGAAATATTTTTAGACTTTGCAGAGTCCAGAAGTACCTGTGCACATCCCGACCTCCAGGGGAGCAGCTAAAAATAGCCTTCAATTTAGATTTACACTCCACCTTCAAAACCAGCCTGGATGGCTCCTTAGAGATCTCTAAATAATGGAAGAGTTTCTGTGGGAATTGCCTCCCAGCTCTGTGGTCAGACACATTTGGGCAAGCTGAGGGGTGGGTTGCCCGTGGTGTGTGTTATTGCAGATGTCCACTGCTCATCCCTGTGGGGTGGCTGCTCCAGCCCAGGGGTCCCAAAGCCAACAGCAACACCCTCCTGCCCTGCCTTGGCCGCCAGCTCGACCCTGCCAGTGCAGAGACCACTGAAAACGGTTGGGAAAATCGAGATTATCGCAAAGATCTCATGGTGGAGATTTGCCACAAGCCCAATTTGGGAGTAATTAGTGAGCACGGCACACCCCACTCGTGGCTGAGCCCTCCGGGTCTGAGCTGCAGCCAACTCTGAGCTCTGTGGTGTGATCCCAGCATGGATCCTCACAGACCTTTTGGGAAGTCTTTCCCCTTTCCTCTGCTCCTTAAGCAGCCTCCAGCTTTGCAAGGCTGCGTTGCCAAACCTTTAATGACTCCAGGAAATTCACCCTCAACTCCCCCTGAATTTCCAAGTGTCCTCCCCAACCAGGGGCAGCAAACCAGGCCAGCAGCATCCCCACGTGGAGTGTCCCGGTGACAGAGAGAGCCACATCCTCCCCAGGGCTCTTCAGTATTCCCCTGCTGTGCTCTGCTTCCCGGGATAACATCTCCTCTCCTGCCCAGATCAGCTCCATTCCTTATTCTTAGATATATGACCTTACATTTGCTGCTATGAAACACCTATTGATTGAACTCTCATCTGACAGCCTTGTAATTAGCCAGGTCATCCCGTTTCCCCTCTTTAAAGGATGGCAGAACACGAGCTTTCTTCTACTTCCAGCCTACTGAAACTTCCCCAGCGATCCAGGACTTATTAAAAATAAACATTAACGATCCAAAGAGCAGCTCAGATGGCTCTTAAAAATTTTAGGTGCCAGTTAGGCAGACTTACTGATTTAACAGGGTCTGAGGAGAGTAGCTGCTGTTTAACTGCCTCTTAATCACTGCTGGGATGGAAATTATTCCCTCCTGGGAAGCAGCAACATCTTCCTCCTCCCTGCCAGGAGAGGACAGAGGCACCAACAGCTCTGGGTCCATCTGCAAAGGGGCTGGTGGAACTTCTTTTCACTCCTGGCTTATTTAAAGGAATTATGAAACAGGTTTAAACTCATAGGACATGCTTTTTTTTTTTTTCCCCCCATGGGTTTTCCATGTTTGTTAAATCCTTATTCTCTGCTGTGCTCCTATTCACCCCACTTACCATTTGTTGTGGAGTATTTTAGGAATAAGGAGGAGGGGAGGAATTAAGGAAGTTTCATTATAAATTTTGTGCAACTGGATCTTTTGGAGAACAGTAAATCAAGACTTTTTTGCCCATTAGCACAAACCAGACATAATCAAACTGAGCAGCCACTCATTTTCCATTCAAGGCTCAATCACCCTCTTGCTGTGGAGATGGGAACTAATACAGAGCTCCTCCCTGTCAGATGTGACACACCTTGAGTTGGGGAAACAACTACAGGTTTTGAGAAACACCAAGGGCAATGTCCCACCAGCCATTTGGGACCTTCTGCGTTGGCTTTGCAGAGGAAAGGACCCAGAAAAGCCACTGTTGTAGAACAGCTCAGATTGGGAAAGACCTTTAAGATCTTCAAGTGTTACCCTAACAGTGCCAAGTCCACCCTGAGCCATGTCTCCAGGTGGCACAGCTGCAGCTCTTAAACCCCTCTAGTGATGGTCACTCCACCCATTTCCCTGGGCAAGCTGTTTCAGTGCTTGACAATCCTTTCAGTGAAGTGTTTCCTAATTATAAAACCCAAACCTTCCTTGGTGCAACTTGGGGCCATTCTCTCTCTCATCCTGTTGTTTGTTATTTGGGAGAGGAGTTGGATGTTGTTCTTTCCTCCCATAAACCCCAACCCTGCAAACACCCCCTGCAGAAGATCCTGTGGGATTTGTTTTCCAAGCAGACGTGACCAAGTGCCCCAGCCTGTATTTTAGCCATTAGAAAACTGAACCTGAGCACTGATGGCTCATTTGTATTAATTGCCTGGCACTGACAAGGGCAATGGCCTGTGGGCCAAGGGCCATTCCCTGTGCCTGCTGCCTGCTTGTTCTTCCAAGAGAGCAGAGAGCCACTAATTGTTATATCCAATACTATTTCCTGCAAGCAATACTGATTTAATTAAATTTACATGGCTATAAGTGACCAGCTACAACTCTCATCTGTTTGTACAGATCACTAGAATTGATAAATCTCCTTTTTCACTGCTGACATCTTCATTTTAAGTGCTCCCTCAGTCCCCTGGTGGCCTTTTAAAGCTGTTTCTTACCCTTCCTGCCCAGCTATTCATGCTGAGGCTGGTTGAAATGAGGTCTTCTCCTTCCAGAGGTGGCAGGACAGAAGTGCATAAAACCCAAACCCTATTTGGTGCTGTCACTTCCAGGTTATTTCCTGGTATAGATTTCTTCTCAGAGATCCTCCATGCTCAAAGTCTGAAGGGTCTTTGAGAGGAACATTTGGATATTTCTCTTCTTTCCCCCACTTAAACCCTCTAGAGCCTTTCACAGGTGAAAGCAGAGACTGCCCTGCGTGGCCCTCAGCAGCGATCACCACCATCACCGTGGTGGGTACCTGAAGCCTGCAGAGACAGGCACTGCTGCTGATGCCCCAGGCATGGCAGAAGCTCAAGTGAAGGGCAAATAACCCTTCTTCTTTGAGCCCTAAACCGGAAAGGATTGACCCCTGGGCAGCTGTGCCTTGCTGTGCCACCAAGAGCCCTCCAGGTCCATTCCTCCAGCAGCCACGTTCTGGTAAAGCTCATCCTATTCCCTCTGCTTTTCCCAGGGCTTCCAGGACCACGTGGCCACTACAATTTAAAAACCTAAAAAAAAAAAATCTGAATAAAGGAACTTAAAACCTGCTCCACATCTGTGGCTTCTCCACATCTGTGGCTTCAGTCAGCTCAGCTCTCTGCCCAAGCCCCAAAGAAGTGCCCAAACACTCCCATTCCCTTCTGAGCCCACCTTTTCTTTGGGTGTGGGAGGAGAATCCTACAGCCCTGCCATCCTCCAGCCAGTGCTGGGAGAGGGTGGCCACCCTAACGTGGGTGAGGTGCCTGCAATCACTTCAAAGCAGGGCAGGTTGGCTTTGAACGCTGGAAGGAAGAAAAACGAAACATTTTTCAACTGCATGAAAATTAGGGAGAAAGGAAGAAAAGAACCACTGGGGCTGAGCAGCACAAGTTCTTCCAGGCACTGGTTGATGTCTGCTGTGCTGCTGGACAGCTCCAGTGCAGGGGTCAGGCAAGGAGGGACAGCTGGGCTGCTCTGGGAGAACAGAGAACAGCCTTGAAGGTACCACACTGCTGTTGAGCATTGCAGGTTGTGGCTGCCCCAGCCCTGGAAGTGTCCAAGGGCAGGTTGGACGGGACTTGGAGCAACCTGGGCAGGCGGAAGGTGTCCCTGCCCATGGCAAAAGGTAGAACTGGATGATCTTTAAGGTCCCTTCCAACCCAACCCATTCTATGACTGCACTGCCACCAACTGAGGCTTCAACAACTGGTTCTGTCTTGCAGTTAAGGGGAACAACATTTCCTTGGGCTGTTTTGACACATTTTTAATAAGATTATGTTTTAACTCCTTTCTCTGAAATGAAGCAGAAAACAGTAAAAGCAGCACTTTTATCTGTAGGTTTTGCAGCATTTTGCAAAGGAAAGGGTCTCTGGTCTCTTTTTCCTCCCCAGACAGGAGCTCAAGAAGTGGGATTGTCTTCAGAGTGCCCCCTTAGCTGTGGGGATGCATTTGATACAGAGCAGATGGATTATCCCACTGCTGCCATGTGTGTGAAGGCAGAGACAGAACTCAAAGCAGCCAAAAGGCAAATCTGGCCCAGTTTCTCCTCTTTCCCTCTGGGGAGAATTCAATCAAGAATTGATTAATGCTTGAATTCTCATCAAGAATTAATAAGTTCCTGATGTGGTGAAAATGAAGAGTCTCAGGGAAGCAGCTAAGCTTGTTGTTTTGTACAGGGAGGGGGGGCGAGAAAAAAAAATTACATTTATTTGGCAACTCTGATGAGATGGCAAAGTTACAGAGAGGGGGAATTCTAAATTCCCTGAGTGCTTATGATATTTTAATAATGTAATGAATGCATTGACCGAAGGCCAACTCCCAGACACGACTTGGGCTGCTTCCACCACTGTTTCCCCAAGCTTAGGGATGATGTTTAGACTCCTTACAGATACCTCAGGCACATCCCTTCATAACCTCACTGAGGAGCAGCTCCCAGGGAACACTGGGGCTCAGGATGCCCTTGGAGAGTCTTAAACCCTGTGGCCTTCAGGAACTTTTGCCTTTTAGCAGGATTTTTTTTGCTATGGGAGTGACTGATGAATTTAAAGCTCCCTACTCTTGCTGCTTCACCATCCCTTTGGAGAAGGATCCTCCAGGTCTCCTTATCACACCATCCTCACTCCCAGGCTACCTTGCTGGAATCCCTGTCTCACCAGGAGGAGAATATAGACCAACATCTTCAGTACCCAGCTGGGTCTGACCTGGTGACACTTGCACAAGGTCAGATTCACCGGGAATTCCTCTCCCAGCTCATGCAGGAGGTGCTTGGCATGGTTAGGACCGAGAGCTTTGGGGCACAGGGAGGTGGTGAAGTTCAGTGTTAAAACCCAGCTCATCTACCCACCAAGTGATGCCCATATTTGCAGGTTTAGGGCTCAGCAGCAGCTAAACACTGCAGACAGCTGGGCCAGGTGTTCTAAACTTCCTAAATCCTCCAGCAGCAGTTCTGAGATTCAGGAGAGCCCAAACCAAAGCACAAGAGAGGCTGAAAGGCAGTTAAAGCTCAACGAGTGGAGGCAGCAGAGGTTGGGCAGCTCTCAGTGAGCCGCAGGGAAGTTTGTCAGTCAGCCCAGGAGAGGCAAGGCACAGGCAAATGATACTCACAGGTGATTTCTTACAATCACTACATCCTCAAATCCTTCCAGAGGACACAGGCAAGGTCATAAAAGTGATTATCTGAAGACACCCAGGAACAGGCACCATCCCTGGCACAATCCCTCCTTGCAGTTATCCTGATGAATTCCCTGGAAGAGCCTCCCGGGGATGTGCAGCCTCTGCCTGGTCCCTCTGTAACCACAGCAACGCTCCCTCCTTCCCCCAGAGAGGAGCAGGAGGGATTTGGGATAACAGCTCTGAGCTGAACCACCAGGCGGACGTTGCAGGATGTGACATTCCACATTGGGGCACTTTTATTTAGCAATTATTTGCTCTTAGGAAAAGAGTTATCAAAGGGTGACTGTTGGGTACTAAAGAGCCCAAGGGGACTTGTCTCGGCATCACCAGCCTGGAGGGATGGGGACTGTAACATTTAACTCAAGGTGCCTCATCCTGATGGTTCAAATTCAGGTAGAACTCAATAAAATCTCATTCAAGGAAAGAATTAAAACCTCTAGATCTCATATCTGTCACATGCAGGGGAAGAGTTTGTTCTGTTTAATGTCCTTTTACTGCTCATCTTAAGGTGGGAGCCAGAAAATCAGGTTTTTATTTTCTTTCATCCATTTTCTTCCTTTGCTGTGTAGACATTCATTTGTAAGTTCAACAGCAGCAGAAAAACACAATCCCCAAAGCCCCTTATGGAACATGCTGAATTTCCACAGGGAAAATGTGCAAGGGGAAAAAAATACCCTGTGCAGACATGGGGAAAATGAGCTCAGGGAAGGGCAGGTTTTAGGCCAATAGAGTTGGATTTTTTTTTTTCCTGTCCCCACAACAAGATCTGGCCCAACACTGATTTAATTCCACCTCAAATCTCTTTGCTTTTGCAGCTGCTTCTCAGAATGGCTGTGTCCAAAATTCACCTTAAAACAGTCAGTGGCTGGTTCAGCTGGGCAGTCCAAGCTGGACTTGTGCAGTGCTTGTATAAACAGGGGTGGGAGTTTTGCCTTCTGGATTCTTCTCCCTCCTCATCTCCCAGCTACAAAATAATCATGCCACAAAAAAAGCTACAATCCCTGGTCAGGGAGTCAAAGGACTTCAATTTCTTTTTAGAAAGGAAAAAAAATAATTACTTAAATAGTTAATAAATAAGAGAGAAAACAGTTATTTTTGGCCCTTGTTGACACATGAATAAAATCAGGCCAGAAGTGGTGAAGTCCATGGCAGTGCTGCTGTTGCGCACAAAGGGAGGAACAAACGAAGCTCCACATGTTTCTCCATCTCCACATGGCTGTGGATGACAAGATCACAATATTTCTGTTCTCCCGTTTTCCCAAACCAAGCCCTGGTCACTTGGAGTGGAAATCACTTATAGTAACAATCCTAAAATATATATATTCCTCTCTTTGCCTTCCTTATATTTGAACATCAAAGCCTACGGAACCTGTGCCCAAATCCTCCCGGGGATGCAGCAGCTCAGCCACACCATTGTCACTGTACAATTCTGTCCCCAAAATGTGGCACTAAAGGTTAAAACTAAGAAAAAGCACAGAGTCAATACTTTCTCATCAAAAACCTCCCCAGTGTACCTGGATTCTGAGTAAAATGAGACACAGCAGGTACTAATGGTGGTAAAGGTAAGAAATATTTCAAGATATTCTTGGGACTTCAAGTGTCTGGAGAGATAAAACACCTTCAAGAAAAGACATGATGCTTTAAGACTAATTGAACCAATAATCAAAGGCTGTCTCTAATTCCTGGACCAGGAGGTCAATTAGTGAAATAAATTTGACAGCAGATAGATGGCAACAGTGTGCAATTACCATTTAAAGACTTGATAATTATGGCAAGAATTAGTCTGCATTTTCAGCAGCAGCAAAACCCATCCATTTTTAGCAGTTATTATCTTGATTATAAGAAGCAGCAGCTTCAGCTCTGCCTTGCCAGCCTGACAGAACCCTGCAGGTACAACAGGCTGATGACATGAGCCCATGGAGTTGGAAGTTTCCCCTAAAAAACTGGAAACTTAAATGTTAAGAGTGAGAAAAATTTCATATGGGGAATATTCAGAGATGTGGACAAACTTCAGCTCACATGTAATGGGATTGAGCAGTGCATAACTTCATGAGGTTTGCCAGAATTAGTCAAAATATGGGCTTTGGAGTTACTTAAATGCTCAGTTTTGAAAGGCAGAGTCACAATCCTCTATATTTAAAGAAGGATAATTCTGTTCTTCCACTCCCCCCCGGCTTTATAAAGTCAAAAAGAAGGAGGGTTTGTAACTATTTATCTTTTTAAAAAAAATGTAAAATTCTTCATAAATCACAGACTGAGCCTGCTGACCTTTCCTCTACAATGTGGTCTGTATTTATAGGGTTTTTTCCTCTATTAAAGGGAGTTAAACTGAAGCTAAATTCTTCCTCTTAGTCCCAATTCTGCAGCCTTGAGACTCCAGGAGGCTCAGAAAACTGAACTCAGGTAAATCCATGGAGCTGCCGCTCTGGGAGAGGGGAACCTGTGCAGGAGGGAGGCTGAGCCCAGCAGAGCTCAGCTCTGACTCCAGGCACAAAGAGCCAGAAAATGCAGAAAACCTGAAGTTATGAGGTACCAGGACAGCAAAACACAGCACCACTAAGAAACAGAAAATTCACATCATCCCCGAAATCATAAAAAAAAAAAAAACTAAAGGAATAGTTTTTGTTGTGGTTTTTTTCCCCCTTCGCACAAAAATTTCAAGAAGCTTCTCAAGAACTAAAAATCCTCCAACAACTGATGGTCATGGGAGAGGGCACAATAACTCCCTCCTCAGAAAAAACTTGTAGCTAAAACAAAATCACTTAAATTAATCCTGATGAAGAAGCAGCAGAAACAAGTGGCTTTGACAGCTGCTGTGATGTGTCCCCTCCCCACCACCTCTGAAAGCCCCTCAAGACCCCTGTCCCAGAGCTATTCCCCCTCCACTTGTCATTGCCACTTCCAGATCCCTTTGCTGACACTGCTCTTGGCAACAATTGTTTCCCCCCACGAAGTTATTTCTCAAATTAGGTGAATTACTGTGTCAAATGAGCTCGTTCCCCTGCACTTTGTGTACATTTATTTACTTAGGGGCCTCTCTGTTCCATGCAGGGCTTGGAAAATGCACTCTTTTCAAAAGCATAAATAATTAACCACAACTCCTGCTCCACTGGAAGTTTAAATAGTCCAGGAATGTTTTGGGCTTTTTTCTATGCATGTTACATATAAATTGCCACTTAGAGGAAAATGAATGCCCAAAAGAGTGGCTGCCTGAAGTCATAAAGGATAACACCCCACTTACATGGTGAGCTTATTTTTTATTAGAAATGGCATTTATGCTTTTAATTTTTAAATAAATAATCATTAAATGTACTCAAAACTAAAAGCAGTCTCCTGAGTGCAGCCACATGCAGACAGGAGGGACAGAGCCCAGTGATTCCTGGGGTAAATCCCACCCCAGGACCAGGCTTGGGGAGGTCTCCACACCAGTAACACACTGGTGAGGGCCTGGACACCTGCACAGATCCTTTCATCACCCAGAGGAGCACGTGGGAACTGGTTTGGATGAATTATTGTGTTTTCAGCTAAATATTCAGCCTCAGCTTTGCCATGAGAGCCACGTTCCCTGGAACGCCTGACCTGGCACTCTCTGGCTCACAGAACCAAGTGATGGAGCTGGAGAGGTGGCAAAGCTCCCACTCTCCTCTCCCAAGAATGCAAATTTGGCACAAGGAGCCTCAAAATCTGCAGATTAACCTCGCCTTTTTCTTTTTAATTTAGAAAAACCTTAGAATTTTTATTTTTGTCAAAGCACCCAAAAGCCTGGAACAGCTCGGACACCTCAATCCACGGGAGGCTCAAAATCCCAGGCGTGGAACACAACTTCTACCACCAAGAGATGGGGAAGGTTTCAAGTGGGTGAAGAACAACACAGGGATACAAACCAGGCTGGAAAATTTCCAAGTCCAGGGGCAGAGGAGTTGAGGGATAACACAGACAAATCCCAATGGAGAGTCAGGAGGAAGAAGGCAAAGAAAAAGCTTGTGCAGGAGAGGCAGTCCTGCTGCCTCAGGGACAGCAACAGACCCATTCCTGAGGAAACACAGCTGAGCAGCCACATCTTCCACCAGAAAAGCAGAGGAAACCCCACAGCACACACTACAAACCAGTCCTAAGGCAGCAAAACCCTTTGGTTGGAATCCCAGCCCTCTCAATTCTGCCCACCCAGATCTCCTGGTCTCCTCACAATACTGTTCCAGGTAAAGGCAGTACCAAACCCCTTTTCCAGCTGCTGGTGTGTTCTCACCTGGATACCCGGGACGCTTCTCCACAGCCAGAGGTCTTCCTGCAGCTCCATCTCCATCCTCAGCCCAGCAGAGACACAGGAGACACAAACTCAGCTCCAATCCTGGTGGAACACCCCTACAGGGTTTCCCCCTCCCAGAGCTGATGGGATCACTGCAGCCCAAATTGGAAGGAAAGGCTGATTGGCTACCAGGCTAATTAGTGAAGAGGTTCCTCCTGTGTGGCATTTCCTTCAGGAGGAGCAATTAAGAACGAGCCAATTCTCCTGGTCCAGCCACAGCTGCCCAGTGCCTCCCACCCTCCCACTTCTCACAGCTCCATCCCAGGTGAAGCACAGCTGTCCAAGCCACCAAGTTTTAGAGGTTTCAGACAAAGAAAACACTGGAAAAGTTGCTGAAAAAGCACAGCAATCTCAGCCAAGGCCTCCCAGACAAAACCAGGGGGTACAAGCAAAAAGCAAAGCTGGACACAGGGTACAGCTGGTTGTGTTCTGCTTTGGAAGCTTCCTGCCCCAGTATTCCAAGGGGAGGAACCTGCTACAGCCTTCAGGCTGGGCTTGATATGCAGTTCAAAATCTATAGGAAAAATAAAATGAAATAAATAAATTGAAATGCAGAGAGTAGAGTTGGTGGTGTTTTCTTTCCAGAAATGCCCATTTCTGCAGGCAGAGCTGGGGTGGCACAGCTCCTCGGGGCAGGTTCAGCCACACCGTGGGCTTCAAACGTGGCACACCCAACGCACAAGGCTTGTTAAATGAGGCTCAGAAACCTGCAGAGCTCAGGGCACTTCCAGGGAGTGAGACTGCTGGTATTTCCCTCTGAGGCACTGCCTGACTCCCCTGAATTTCAGACTTATTAACAGATGGTAAAAGTCAAAAAGCGATGACATTTTGTCGTGAGACTGGAGGACAGAAGGAAATGTTTGAACATGAGGAGCAATGCTCTGCCCCCAGAGCAGTTCTAATAATGCCAACTGTGTATTCAAGGCAAAATACCAACTGAAAATACATCAGTCCCACATTTCATCCTTCAAATTCCGTGGGCTGGGTGTCAGCAGGGGCTGTGGGATGTGCTGGGCTGGGCTCTACCACCCACCCACACCCCCTTTTATTCTCCCTCCAGTGAAGCACATGATTGTGAGGCTTTCTCCTCTCTGTTATGCTACTGAGAAAAGTGGAAATCTCGTTATTCCAGAGTGTGAGGAACAACAAAAAGCCCCTTGGGATGCCCTTGATGCCTTGCTGGAAGGGGGGTGCCAGTCAGCAGAGTCCTGCCCGGAGCTGCCTTCCCACCGAATGCATCCAGGAGTTCTTGCAGGTGAGGGATGCATTTGAAAAGCCCTGAAACCTTCCTGCTGAAGTGAAGCAGCTAAAAACATGTGGCAAAAATAAATAAATATATATATATATTGAGTGAAACACGCTGCAAATAGCACAGAAACCACTCCAGGGTGGCAAACCAGGGAGTATTCTGTGTTGTGAGCACTTTGTCTCATGCTTGACATCAGTTGCATATTTCAGATTCCTGTTGAGCACATTTAAAAGCAACTTGATTTTGCGAGATCAGCTGCCCTGGATTTATCTGCTGGCTCCTCATGAGTCCTCAGTTGGAATGTTTCAGTGACCAGGTGGGCGTGTCTTGGGGCATCACCTGCAGACCCTTCCCCATGGGCAGGCAGATCAGAACTGAAGAAATCATGTAACACTGAGTGTTGTGGGGAGGGGCAGGCTGAGCATTTTAACACTCTGCAACAACAAAACTGAGGCATTTTGCACTTTTCTGATGTTCCTTGGCAGGTATTTTGCTCTTCTCCCATTTTCCTTGTCAAACAAAGCACAGTTGTCATGTTTCTCTGTAATGAATACATACAGATTTCAGAGTTTAAGCACAAGTGCAGTTTGTAATGAATATATATATATATATATTTCAGACTTTAAGCACAAGTGTAGCTTTCCCTTATCAAGGGATAAGAGTAAAATGAGTATTACTGGGTTTCCCCATGCCTGGGTATTTCTAAAATGTATTTCTATTCTAAAATAAATAATAACTTTTACTATTTATAACAGTGCCAATATTCTGGTGATCTTTAATGAAGAGGAACAGAAATTCACCCTGCTGATGTTTACAGGGCTATTCCACCACATGTAACTGGATCAGTTCAAAACTCAAAGTACAGATTCATCTTCCATTCCATTGCTAAGTATATTTTAATGCTGGATAATGCTGTTTTGGTGGGTATTTCACAGCTCAGAGCTCTGTGTGCTGGAGGTTCTGTGCTGGTAACAGAGTAGATACAGCATGTAAGAGATGCTGACAGTGCCTGGGGTGAGAGTTTGGTCCAGGGGGTGAGCAGGCCCTGGAATCAATGAGGCATTTGGATTTGGGGTGTTTGAGGCTGGAGTGTTGCATCCAGGTGGTTGTTGGGCCATGGTGTCCGACGGTCCCAGTGAGAACCAAGGGCAGCTCAACCAAAACCAACCCCAGCACGGACCTACGAGAGAGGGAACCAGATCCCCAGCAAACCAATCACAGCAGGGGAGAGAAACCAACCCAGAGCAGAGGAGAAGCTTGCTGATGACAACCGAGGCTTTTGAGGAGTACATCAAGTCAAACTTTTATTAGCAAAGTGGGATTTCATGTGAAATGCAAAGTATCTTTTCCACCCACACGTGGTACGAACAGCGACTACGGTACAACACGGTCCTCTACGCTTTAACCAATGCACACCAACATTTAGCTCCACAAAAAAAAAAGTGACCTCGCCACGGTGACACCACATTTGCTTTGCCCCTTTTTTTTTTTTTTTTTTGTCTGTTTGTTTGTTTTTCTCATGAAATTACAAAGTATCTCGTCGAAAAGTAAGGATAAGAACACTAGAAAAGGAAACAAGACGGTGTGCTTTGGCTCAAACCCACCCGGGGGTTCCTGCCTGACGACAGGACGAGTCAGTGCAGACCACTGGAGATTTGCCAGGAGAGGTGAGGAGCTGCAGTGTAAACATGTCCTGGGACTCCAACACTTTGCAAGCCTGAACACTGTCAGAGGTGCTCGATCCGTTGGCAAAGAAAGGAAATCCTCCACGAAGAACTTCCTTTCTTTAGAGGTGATTTTAAAGTGAAAATAATCGAAATGTGCCTCTCATCAGCAAAAATAAGGATTCTAAAAATGATGAGGTTTCCTTTCAGAGCTCGAGGATCAGGGAGTGTTATTCTCACTTTTGTTTACAAAACGTGGGATTACTGTTTAAAAAAAACCCACCTTTTTATACAGAAAGATTGTGCTCGTTTGTTTCCATCCCCACAATAACACAGGCCCAAAAAGTTTTAGTAAAAGCCCTCGTGCACTGCATGGACCCACTGAGTCAATGGAAGCAGGAAAAGAGCTCATTCACATTTGTGTAACATGAACAAGTATCAATCATTAAATGATACTCTAATTAGATCCATTGAAGATGTGAGTTACAAAGCATGGGTTTTTAGTTTTTTTATACATGAACACACCATTTTATCAAGAGGGGAAATTCATTTTCGGATCTGATTCCTAACTCTGCTCTCCCTTAAGGTCCAGCCCCAGCAGGGCTTCCTTTGGTACCCAGTTTTCCTGCTGAAGTGCAGAGAATGGAGAATTTCTGGAGATTGGACCCCCAAATTTTGCCAGAGAAGGAAGGTGGGACCATTCCTACAAGTTTTTGATTGTGTAATTACATTATATGTATAAATATATATATTAAAGAAAAAAGTAGTTCTGGGCTCACAGTCCACACCAAACCAATATTAAGCTGTTCTGTGAATCCAAGGACAGAGATTTTCTTTCCTCCCATTATTTAGAAAGAGCTGATTTTATTTCTTTACTCTTATGCACAGTCAGAACTGCACAACTTTTTGAGGAACACCCATCCCTCTCTTCCTCCCAGAGGCTGCTTAAATCCACAAACCCGGATGAGTGGGGCCAGGGAAATGCCTCCTCCTTCCTGGCTGGAATGTCATCCTGGGCTGCCTTGGATATCAAATCTGAAAGTGTCATTTCCCCTCTCACATTTGTGCTGAGGCAAAGTGCAACAAATCCAAGTGGAACCAGATCCCAACCACGGCACGCGATCATTCATAATTCCCTTTCCAGCTCCTTCTGCTCACACAGCTGGACTCCCTCTTCCCAGCAGGCAGGCTGAAATTCCCTGCTAGCTATTAATTAATGGAATCACCACAGATTGCCATCAGCTAATTTTAATAAACACTCCTGTCCAGAGGGGGAAAAAAAACCAAAACAAAAAAAAACCCAACCCAAACAAACCCATCACAAAAGATTTAATGATTGAATGGAGGATTTCAGAACACGGTGGGATTTGGGAGCTGTGCTGTGCAGGAGGAGATGGACTTTGATGACCTTGTGGGGCCCTTCCAGCTCAGGATATTCCACCATTCTGTGATGTGCAGTAAAGTTGGACATGCTTTTTATTGAGCTACATGGCCACGATTCCTCTCACCTGTAACATTTATATTAAAAAATGCAGCCCAAGTCCCTGCAATGACAAAAACCTCCCCAGGAAAATCTCGCTTTGCTCCGTTAATTTACTTTTGAAGGCAAATCTCTAAAAATAGTCAGTACCCTGCACTTTCCAAGGCACACTGGATGAGCTGTGCCCTTACAGCAGAAAATAAAACCCCAGTGAAGGGGAAAAACAGGGAAATAAGTGGCGGGGAAGGTAAAAACAGCTCAGGTGAATGAGATTCCCTGGGAGTTGGAGCCATTTATTTAATATTCATGGGGCATATTCCTCAAAAGTCCATGTGCACTGCACATCTTTCCCTTCCTACTTGAATTTTAGGCCCTGAAGCAATGTGAAACACCCACATTAAGATTTAAGGAGCCGAATGAGAATTTTCCCAGGCAAAGCAGCCCTCCCAGCACAGGTGAGCAGCACATCACAGGGATGTCACAAACACCTCTCGGTGGCAGCACAGGGGCATTCATAGTCACTGTTCCATCATTGGACTCTCACTAATACAATCTGAATTTTGTCTCTGTTTAACAGAGGCATTTGCTGGGAAGAGGAGTCTGGTTTCTCTGCAGTGACCCAAAGCATGAGGAAATGGGTGAGCCTGTGCAAGCACAGCCCTTCCCCAGCCCAGTGGGGATTTAGGGGGGTCCACCCCTATTTCATTCCCATCTCAAAGACTCTTGATCAGTGTAGACGATTCCCAAAGGATATGCATTAAAAACAGCCCCAAGCTCACAGCAAAGATTGTCACAAGCCTAATCAGTGCTTAGATTTTATCTGGCCCAGGCTGCAGCAGACACCAGTCAGCAGATAAAGATGCTCTGCTGACAAGATGCCAATTCTCACGTGTCTCCAATTGTGCACTCGTTCTTTTGAAAAGAAGAGTTGTTTTTCCCCCAAAATGAATTTCTCCATGTTTACATTGAGTGATATACAGCAGATAACTCTTTATAAACTACAAAAAGTGAATGACTTGGCTCACTGATACAGTGTGGGGTGATTTGTGATTCAGGGCAGGTTTCCACTCAACATTTTCTACCCATGGACACAGCCCGAGTGGGGGCTTTAGGCTGGTTGCTTGGGGTTTCCTTCCCCCAACAGAGGTTACATGGAAGGCCCCTAAAAGCTAAAATTCCACAACAACAAAAAAGAGGCAGAGATGTGCAGAAACATGGAGCACCAATAAAAATTCTCAAGCTCCGAGGAGCAGCCCCAGCCTACGGGGAGCTGTGTGGGATCCACAGCCTTCCCACTGGGAACAACCTGCCTTTCTGGGGACAACAAACTGGGCTCCACTGTAGCCCTGCCTGGCAACCCTGAACCACAGGAGCAATTCCTGCTTCCTCTCCTTCTTCCACTGAAATCCTGGAGCCCACCAAGGAGCCAGTGGGGATGTTTGCCTAATTACTATCAGGATGTAAAAGAGCTTTTAGGATCCATTCCTCCTGCAGGAACGATTAAAAAAAAAAAGAGTATAACGGAAGTGACAGTCGTTTGTAAGAGCAAGAAATGAAGCCATATTGATATTCCACTCAAAAATACAAATGCTATTAAAAGAGATTCAGGAGATTCCAATGCAAAAAGACCAAGAAAATGTGCTGTACAGCTTTGCTGAGTTAGTGTTGGAGAGGCAAAGGAAAGAGCCAGATTTAAACCAGCATTCAGTCATCAAAATATAACAGAAACTCTACCATAATATTTTCTCTTTGCTTTTGCTTTTGTTTATTTAACAGTAAATAGCTTGAAAATAAATGATCTCTTGAAAGTCAGGTAGGTCTAGTTTAGGTGATACTGGAAAACTGTGAGACTGGGATGGCTGGAATACACAAAACTCCTTCTGCAAACTAGATTTGCTGGTCCAAACTCATATTGAGAAGCAATTCTATTCATTCTACACAGCTATACAGACCCATGCTAGCAACATGTCTCATTTCAAATAAACCAAGGCTGATCTTTACTTGTGTCAATATTAATATCATATGTACAACGTCTCCATGAAAGGTTTGCTAGCTCACAAATATACAGATATGGGACAGACAATGAGGATTTTTGCTTAGAAATGCAGCTTGCAGAGAGCGGGGAGGACAAATTAAAACACTTCTGAGCGATGATGGATGGGAACCCTGTTTTGCCTTGCCACAGGAAAGATGCTGCAGCTTAACTTATTTAAGGAAATAGTGCCAGCTACTGGGCAGCAGCTTCACCCACATTTTCCTGTGGGTAGAGCTGCATCTCTAAGGATTGCTAATTGAAGTCAGCTGTGACCACTGAAATAATTTTTAGAGTACCATACACAAAGGGCTTTAATTCGTTAGGAATAATTAGACAATATATAGAATCTATTTCTCTGGTATTTGAAATCAGCATTTTTCTCGGTAGGGTCCTTGTGCCACTTTGCAGATGAACCTGCTATTTTTAGTTGATTTTCTCTAGGTCATAACCAAGGCCATATGGGAATCCTACACAGAACTGCATGTGCAAAGTGACAACAGCCATCCAGGAAAAAACACCTGTACAGAGAAACATATTCCAAACCTGGGAAGCACATGGAGTTTGTTAACAGGGATACAGGTTTAACACCGAGAAATTCGGGTTTGGTGAGACCAACACATTTTGTAGAGCAAACAATTACTTGTCTTACTTAGAGGAAACACCTCGAATTAAGATGGAAAATCATCTTTTAGTGGCAGTGACTAGTTTCTTTTTTTTTTTATTGTGTATTACCTGGATGTCAGGTTGGTCCTGACTGGCTCAACTGGCAAACCTGTGGAGCACGAATGAGATAAATACCACGATTAACCCCCAATCCTTCCCGCGGGCATTTCAGGCGTGGAGAGGAAAAGTTGCCGTAGAACTCCCCGTGCTTTCCACTGATCCTTTTTCCTTAGATCCAGAATAAGCTCCAATAAATGAACCGTCTTCATTGAACATCCCATGCTCCCCTTCTCCATAATCTACCAGACTATCAGCACTCTCAGTGGCTTTAATGTCCCCGTTTAGTGACCGGAGGCTGCCTTTCAGCGGCTTTTCATCGCTGTCACTACAAAACAAAGGAAAGCCTTTCCAAAAATCCCGTTACGAGCACGGAAACTGCACTTTTTTTACCAGCAGAGGAAGAGGCAGGAAGGAAGAGCCAGGGAGAAATGTCCTTGGGGAGGACACGTGGGTTCTGCTCTGGAGGATCTCAGGCAGGTGGTGCCCACCCACCTGAACTGCCCCATGCAGGATTGGGATCGTTATTTGACAAATTCATGGGTTAGAAAGGCAGATGTCAGTGAAAACCACCCATGGGTTCAGGCTGGGGACCCTTTTTGCCCCAGGCAGAGAGAAGAATAGGATGGGGAAAGAAAAGGGGGTTCTGGGAAGGATTTGAGGGGTCTGGTTCAGCGGGCAGGGCTGATGGCAAGTCTTGGGCACCTTCCGGAGAGATATTTTCAATTTACAAAAGAATGGGCAATATTTAGGGGGTATTTACTTAATTTTTCTGTAGAGGTGGGTGGGTAAACTGATGAGGCATCAGCTGGATGAGTTATCTCACTGTCTTGTGAGCATTTGTTGGATTTTAAATTACTAATAAAGGTGCTTTCCCCCTTTTTTCTGCTGTTTTTTATCTTACTGTAACAGAGGAACTTTCTCTCTGCAGAAGGGGAGGAACAGGGAAGACCAAAAGCAGAATCAATGTTGTATCTGCTCAGTGCAGTCTGGGTTCAGTGGAAATCCCAGGATAAAGAAAAGACCCACTATCAAAATTCAGGGGAAAAAAAGAGAAATTCCACTGGCCATTCCTCCTCATGGCACCACAGAAGAACCACATCAGCCTGATTTCTCCTGACTGAACACAAAATTTGGGGGGATTTGGAACACCGATTAAAAGATTATAAAATAAAACCCCTAAATTAGGCATCTGAATGAGGTACATGGTTACTGAGTTACAGCCCTCACTGATGCCAGCTCAGTGTCAAAACCTGGGCAATGTTGTCTGAGGAAGGAGAGAGAAAGAAACCTGAATTTTGCTTCTTCAGAACAAAACCAACACATAAAAATATTTGCTGCTTTTCTGCACATGGCCTTTCTATTTATAAAAAAGACAAGTCTGGATTTTAGAGGGGGAGGAAGGGGTCAGAGTCATTAACCTCAGGACTTTCTTACCTTTCTAAATATTTGTCCCATTAGAAAGCATTAAAAATTAAATAAAGATGAAATTATGCAGAAAAAAAAAAGCCCTATTCCAGTACAAATAATGTAGTATATATAAGTGGGATTTCAACAGCAATTTGATGCCCTTAAGGCCAGTGACACCAGTTTTCCAGCATGGTTCTTATAATGATGTATTTTCCTCCACACCGCAATTACATATTATTCTTAGTTATCTTAAAGCAGCCAAAGCGGTTATTTCAATTCTCCTACAGAGACTTCTGGAGCAAGGTTTGCTTGGGGTTTTGATATTTTTTAAACATATTTCCAACTTTTCTTTGTTTTCTTCCACAAAATGACCATTCCCCCTGTTAAATGATTTGGGTCTGGCTGGGATAGAAACCCCCTGAAGACACAGAATTACTTCTATCACTTCAAAGGGCATTACAACAGGAACCCAAATATCATATATATTTACATTATTCATACA